>JASPKZ010007730.1:625000-1007255 GCA_030220185.1 Diploptera punctata
TGTCTTCTAAAGGAAAACTAGTAATTTCAAAATTCATGATTCTCTCCTTGTTCTTCTAAATGTCAATTTTTTCTCATATGGTGAGTTTGTTTGTTTTTTCTAACTGTTTTAATAATTTGTTAAATCAATTTTACGATTTTATGTTTTTCTGACCAAACATGAGCAGCTACTGCAGATTTTTCTACTTCTCTTTTTTTTTACATTTTTTACGTGTTCTTTGGATCTAATGTTTAAATTTCTCTTTCAGGATAAAATTAAAATGTTTCACACCTTACCTCGAAATCACTAAAAATATAGGTAATTTTTATTGGGGGAAAACCGTTAAGGTTAACAATGGTATGAAAGAACAGAAGACAGTCGAGAAGAAAATCTTAAATGTGGAAAGAAATAAACATTACAAAATTATTAGTAATTTGGAAACCAAATTACCTCATAGTGTTATTTCCTATCTACATAACTTAATGAGGTGAGGTATGAAACATTTTAATTTAATCTTAAATTAAACCTCATAATGATTTTTTTCCTATAAAAGTTCAAATTTCTCTTTGTTTTCCCTATGTATATCTTAACTCAATCAGCACATGTTATTTGATATATTACTGATTTTTGCCATCAATCTTTTCATTTTTGTTGGTTTTTATTATATCTAAATTATTATTGGGAAGTAAACATTATGAGGTTATATCATTAATAGTGAGTGGAGAACATATTTTAATCGACTCACCTCATACATTTTCAAACTTCTTTTATACCGACGGTTTCAGACAATAACATGTCCTTCTTCAGTCATGGCATCCACTGATGAAATTCCGTGATTGTTGATTTCTTTAGTGACATCACCTCTTGTGCTGCCATCTTTCGTTGGGATTATAAACTTTGTGTTTCAATTTTTATCCACCGGAATATCAAAATTCATAGATCGATATTTATTCTTCTGAATGAATATAATTTCCCAAATTGTCAATTCCAACGGTTTATCCAATTGTTTCAAAAGTTTCGCTTCTTTTTCAATTTTATGATGTTCTAGTAAACTATGTGCAGCAATTGAAAAAGAAGCGAAACTTTTGAAACAAATGGATAAACCGTTGGAATTGACAATTTGGGAAATTATATTCATTCAGAAGAATAAATATCGATCTATGAATTTCGATATTCCGGTGGATAAAAATTTAATTACAAAGTTTATAATCCCAACGAAAGATGGCAGCACAAGAGATGATGTCACTAAAGAAATCAACAATCACGGAATTTCATTAGTGGACGCCATGACTGAAGAAGGACATGATATTGTCTGAAACCGTCGATATCAAAGAAGTTTGAAAATGTATGAGGTGAGTCGATTAAAATATGTTCTCCACTCACTATTAATGGTTTTTATTAGTTTATTTAGGCTATAATCATTCTTTGTTCTAATCTGATATCAAATTTTTCAAAAATCTTTTGAAATTTATTGTGTGCCCATGGGTGATAATTATGAGATTTTCCTGTATTTCTTCTCTTTTTCTATCTGAAGAATGCTTTCATTTCTCAATTTTTGTTTTTTGTACCTATCAATTTTTTTTGTGTAACATTTTCTCCTCAAAACCATTTTCTTTTGCCGCTTCAATTACACTGGTCAACATGATTTTTGTCTCATGAGTATCAATAGTTGTACTTAATGCAGTTTTTTATCGTGTTTCAAATATGCATTTGGAATTTCTCCATTACCCAGAGTTTTTTTATTTCAATTTCAATTAATGGATTTAAATGATTATTTTTTAATAAACATTTTTTCTGTCCATTTGTCCATTGTAAAATAAAACCAAATGAGCTAACTCAAATGGTTTTTAGCTATGGAAAAGAGATATCAAGGCAAATGGAATCCTAATATGCTGGCCAATTATTGTTGGACCATCAAGAGGGATGCTCCACAGGCAAAATATAGCAGAAAATCATCATTTCTTACTTTCTAGGTAAGTCCAAATGTTCATTGTGTAGTTACGAATGTAGAAAATATTAAAGTGTTTGAAATTATAAATGCCTGCCTCTCGGAAACCTTGTGTGATGGAGAAAAACTGATATTATATTTGAATTCAGGAGAAAAAATACTATCAGAATCACATATTTTTCTTTCTGAGATAAAAAAAAAAGTTTCTTTTTTGTTGCTCAGTGTTGTGTTTTTTCTCTAACTCATAATTTTCTCTGTTCAGGGGCATATTTACCAATCTATGTGCTATGCTGTTGAAGACTGCCAATTTTGTGTGAATATGATTGAATTCTGTTGATTTAATATAGTTATCATGTTGATTTAATATAGTTATCTGTTAAGATTAATATAGTTATCTGTGTGTGATTCTTTTCTCTGAATGCCAAATTCTATTTAATTTTTTTTTTCATTTCTATGTAATTTCAGATATAAAAATGGTAATTGTTTGTTCTTTATTAAAACCATTATAACTAAAGAACACATAAGAAATGTAAAAAAAAAAGTAGAAAAATCTACAGTAGCTGCTTACATAAAATTGATGTAAACACACAATTATTAAAACAGCTAGAAAACACAAATTAACTCATATATATGGGAAAAAACTACTTAACAGAAGTACAAGGAGAGAATCATAAATTTTGAAATTACTGGGGAGAAAAACTTAATAAGCAACTTCTTTAGACCACAAAAAAAGGAGGGAGCAGGAGTCGAGATCCAGGGCACACAACTTAAAGGTCACCAGTCTGTACCAACTAAAGATGAAGCAAAGATGCTTTGAAACATGTCTTACAAGAAACAATGAAATATGAGGTAACATGAAGGCAGACAAAACTTATTTAGTAAGATGTTACAGTTCATAGTTAAATATGGGAAACAACATTATGAGGTTCTTAATTCATAAATTAATGAGTCATATTTTTACATCTTACCACATGTTTTATGTATCTTTAAACATCGGAACTAGTTTTCAAGAGAAGGATCCCTCTCATTTTCAACCGACATTATGACTACCGGATTTTTGTTGGAATCTCCATCAATAACATTGTCATCTGGTGTTGATTTGATGAACTTTGAGATGTTTGAATGTTTTAAAAAACATTTGGAAAAAACCTTGAATTGACAATTTGGGAGAAGATATATATTCAGAAGAACAAATTTAGATCCATGAATTTCGAGATTCCTGATGAACGTCACCTCATCTCAAAGTTCATCAAATCAACACATGGAGATTCCAACAAAAATCCGGTAGTCATAATGTTGGTTGAAAATGAGAGAGATCCTTCTCTTGAAAACTAGTTCCCGTGTTTAAAGAAACATAAAATATGAGGTAAGATGTAAAAATATGATCATTAAATTACGAAGGAAGATGTTACAGATTCAATTAAATTTATTGAAATGAACCACATACTGTTACTTCCAATTAAATATAAATTAATAGTCAAATTATCAGTGAGAAAAATAATCAATGATTTACCTGGGCTCTTGAGCGCACTTCACTGTAATGGCTGGTGCTGAGAGTCAACAAATTCAACATGATCTGCCGATGGGTTGGTGTTAAACATATACTGCTTCTCTCTAACAAAGACTCGTGTTGTAACATTATTCTGTCAATCAATAAAGCTCTCAGATGTCTTTTTTGACCTACTAATTTGTTTTCAAGTATTTTCTTCACTACTCGGAAATTTTTCCAGTGCATTTCATAATTGCTTCGAGATCCAAACCGATCTATCAGGAGGTACTCCCATAACTGTAAACAACATGCAAACATTTGTTAAAACTTATGTTAATGTATATTGATTAATAAATAATAATTTCCCCCGGGAACTTCAAAACATATAATCATTATAATCAGTTAGATAAATCTAAGGAACTCACAGTTTGGGAGAAAATTCACATTTACAAAAATACCATCCTACCTTGTATTCAGTCTCATTTCCCATAAAATACGATGTTGCCTAAGAACAATTTGTCAATTGCACATAATTCAGTCATCTCTTCTTCTTAAATGGCACTACAGCAAAATAAGGACCTTCACCTCCTCAATGAGCCTCCTCCAGACATCCTTCTCCAATCCATCCGAGCTTCATATTTGGGTTCCTAACAAGACTGGGTCATCAGCCGCATGCCTAAGCCTCAACCTGGAGAGTCAGGGAGTCTTCTATTGGGGTTCCATACCCTAGCTGAGATGGCCTCGTTTGAGAGTGCCAGGCTTTGCCCGAACCTATTCCCAAGGGTCTTGGCTTGCTTGTCAGGTGGCTGTTGTAATGCCTTCTGTCTTATATCTAGGTATTTATTAGTACCTCCTAGTTCATTTATATATTAAATTTGGGAATTTTTAACATTATGAGGTTCAATTAATAATAATTAAATGAATCGTGATTTTTTCTTACCTCATACATCTATGTTTCTTTAAACACAGCACTGCAGTATCGGCGACCCTTTGTCGTCATCGTCAGCTGTGTTTTCGGTCGTGAAAACAGCTGACGATGACGACAAAGGGTCGCCGATACTGCAGTGCTGTGTTTAAAGAAACATAGATGTATGAGGTAAGAAAAAATCACGATTCATTTAATTATTACCTCCTAGTTCACTGACCAGCAGTAGGTACTTGTATAAGATGAATAATTTAGGAAAGGTAACCGGAGATTATGAGCTAATCAGTCCACCCAGAATCTCCAGGGGTATCAGGAAAGTTACAAAATGAAAGGATGTTTGGTTATGGACAGCGGTTTGCTGCTCCTATTAGTTGCCTTTTACGACAGGGGGAGGTCCCATGGTGCTATTCTACAACCCGGCACCACATGGGGGCATAATTCAGTTATATGATGGGTAAAAGTAGCACCACAGTTTCCCCAATAGATGGAGTTAGTGAAGTAATACCTTATACAAGTTTGTTTGCAGAATTAGAACTTAGCTTGGATATACTATAGAAGGAAAATGTCTTTACTGTCAAACCCTGGGAATTAGATACATACTTACCACAATGAGACTAAAAAATGATTTTGTTTCATCTTCTCGACATAATAATAACTTTTCTTGCAATCTGTTCATTGTATCAGCAATTGTTTTTCTCACGTTACTTCCATCCGGCATTGTTACTATTCCTGCTCCCATGTCTATTGTCGCCAAGAAGGGAGTTGTGGCAAGACAGCTGTTGATTCTATACAAAAATAACTTGTTTATTAAAAATTCATAGGAAATGGCATTTTATTATAATTATAAGGGTTGATTCACAATTCTATATGCTCTTGTATGCAGATTTAGTATAGTTTATAACTTCAGAGGATGAATTACAAATGGTAGCCCATCAATTAAAAAATAAAGACAAACAGTTGGATATAAAAATTTCTTCTCAAAAAACAAAATTTATGGACATGTGTGGAAAACAACTTACAAGAGTTAAAATAGAATTAGATGGAAAAATCATAGAACAAATTTCTGAATTTAATTACCTTTGGCCACCTAATATCGGATATAAGAAATGACACAGAGACAAAGTTACACAAATACAATGCAATAAATGGAGTCATAGAAATAAATTTCGGTAAACAAATATCAACCGCAACCAAATTGAGATTTTGTCACAATCCCTGCATTTGATCTGATAAATTCCTGATTTATTTTCATTGTGACAAAATTTATATTGGAAAAATGAAAAGAAATTTGAAAAAAAAAAAGGGTGAAAGAACATCTTAGAAACATCAAAAATGGAGAAGCGGAAAAGTCAGCAGTAGCTGCTCATGCTTGGTCCGAAAAAACATTTAATTGAATCAAAAGCCAATTTAATTAAACAAATAGACAAACAAAAGGAACTCACGGTTTGGGAAAAGATCTACATTCAAAAAACAAAGGATAACTTATGAAATTCATCGGAGAACATATTGTTTAAACAACTCACCTCATAGGATTCATGCTTCCATGAAATCGCGATTTCAAACGTAGTCATGTTCATCTTCAGCCATAACTCCGACTGACGAAATTCTTTGGCCGTCAACTATTCTATTGTCGCCATCTTCAGTGTTGCCATCTATGGTTGAATTTATGAACTTCGAAATCAATGTAATTTCGTTAGGGATATCAAAATTCATTGATCTATTTTTTGTTTTTCTGAATGTATATTTTTTTCCCAAACTGTCAATTCCAAAGGTTTCTCTACTTGTTTTAAAAGTTTAGCTTCTCTTCCAATTTTATGATGTTCTAATAAACTATGTGCAGCAATTGCAGATTTTTCAATTTCACAATTTTTAAAAGTTCTTTTGTCCGAATTTCCAAATTCCTTTTTGTTTTTCCTATATAAACTTTATTGCAATCTTCACAATTTATTTGATAAATTCCAGATTTCTTACTGTCTGGAACATTGACCTTTTTATTGGTACTTAGAAGATTACCCAGACTAAATTTATTTATAGGTGCCAAAGAAATGTTGTATTTGTCAAAAATTTTTTGAAATTTTCTATGCATTTCAGGATGGTAAGTAATTTTCTTGTATTTTTTGTTTTCTTTGCAATTTTGTAGAGTAGTATATTCATTAAGTCTTTTTTTGTGTTTGAATTTCTTCAACTTACTGATAATTAATTCTTTATCAAAACCATTTAATCTAGCAGTGTTTAACCCATTTAAATCGGATGACGAGCTGAGGTCGCATGACGTTCTTAAGCACTAAAATCGTATGACGACCTGTGGTCGCGCAGTGTAGAGATCGAAAAAACGAATTTTTAGTTTATTTTACTGCTCATAGATATCTGTTACATACACTTTTTCTTCTTCTACACATCCACAAGAATGCTATTTCATCCCCTCCATGCCATTTAGAAATTTACAGAACGAGTTTTACCCTAAGAAAGAACATGTGTCAGTTGTAAGAAAAATGGCGCCAAGGAAAGTTAAGGGTAGTGACAGTGATGGAATTAGGAAATTATTAGAGCGTGAATTAGGCAGTGATTCAGAAGTTTCTGATATATTTAGTGATGAGAGAAGTATTGATGAATCTATAAGTGATTCAGAAGCAACTTCTGCTGAAGAAGAAAGCGGTGAGAGTGATAATGAACTTATTGTCCCGCCACCTGCAAAAAAACAAAGCCGTATCACGCCAAGTGATTGGAAGTGGGTGAAATCTGAGAATAACCCTGTTGTATATCAGTTTAGTGGTGATAGTGGTGTGTGTAATGAGATTAAAAATCAATATGAATATCAATCTCCTTCTGAACTCCAAATATTTTTAGATTATATGGACCCTTTGTTTTCCGTAATAACTAAGGAAACTAATGACTACGCAAGGGAGCAGTTAGCGAATCCTGAAAGAAAGAGAAAGAAAGATGACGATAAATGGTTTGATGTGACAGAAGATGAGATGAAAGGCTATTTTTCGCTAGTGATACTAATGTCACAAGTACGAAAATCACGCTTACAACTGTACTGGTCTAAAAATAGATGCATCGAAACACCAATCTATGGGGAAACGATGAGTAGAGAGAGATTTCAACTTATCTCTCGTTTTCTTCATTTCGCAAATGACAGAAATGCTATAGATCTGGACAAACTGAAAAAGATTAGGCCAATCATAACACACCTGTCAGAGAAATTTAGTAATCTCTACTCACCTGCACAAGACATAGTACTAGATGAGAGCCTAATGAAATTCAGAGGTCGATTATCGTATGTACAGTGTAACCGTTCTAAGCGTTCGCGTTTTGGAATAAAGGTATACAAAATATGCGAGTCGTCTACTGGATATTGTCATTCTTTTAAAATTTACATCGGAGATGACATTACTGATCCTACACTTCCTGCCAGTACAAATGTTGTAATGGACATGTGTCAACCATTGTTTGACCAAGGACACACTCTCTTCTTAGATAACTGGTACACTTCACCAGATCTTTGTAAGAGATTGATATCCCGTAAAACAAATGTAATAGGCACTGTTAGGCCTACTAGAAGAGAGATGCCCAGCGATATTTCTAGCAAGAAAATGAAGCCTGGCGAATATGAAATCTGGTCAGCTAACCATATTCTTTGTGTAAAGTGGAAGGACAATAAAGATGTTCACTTTCTTTCCTCTAAGCATCGATCAGCTGACATTAGGGGCACTGGAAAATTAAAAAGAAAGAGAGGTCAACAACCAAGAGAAGAAAGAAAGAAACCAGCTTGTGCTATCGAATACCAGAAGGGAATGGGAGGGGTAGACCTCCAGGATCAAGTAACTGCCCTTTTTCCTATTATGAGAAGGACAGTCAAGGGGTATCGCAAGATATTTTTTTATTTACTTGATATATGTGTTTACAACTCCTTCATAGTCCACAACAAGCTAACTGGCAGCAAGAAAAAAAACTTTCTCTGACTTCAGGATCGCCCTTGCAACCCAGCTACTTGAAAGTATTCACATGCCTGACTACAATGTACGAGGCCGACCTTCATCTAGTGCTACACCCCTAAGACTACAAGCAAAAAATTGGGGTCACTTCCCGATGCACATCCCACCCACAGAGAAAAAGAAAAAAAATGTTACTAAACGGTGTGTGGTATGCTACAGCAAAGGAAAAAGAAGTGAAACTGCATGGCAGTGTGAAAAGTGTAACACTCCACTTCATTTACCGGGCTGTTTCAAGGTCTACCATACCCAGACATCATACTAAATATATCCATTGGTGAGTACATAATTTCACTAACGTATTTACAGAATTTTAAGCCGGAATATTCAATAGTTCATTTTTAAATTGATTTTTAGTTACTGGAGGTAATATTAAGCTGCTGCGTTACACTTAAATGCCAGGCAGTAGGACTTGGGATTTAAATCAGGTTTCTTGGGTAGCAGAGCTGGACTTTAAATGAGAGGTGGATGGGTTAAGATATGTTTAAACTCTTTGTTGAAATTTTCTTCGTTTATATCTTAAACACTGCTAGATTAAATGGTTTTGATAAAGAATTAATTATCAATAAGTTGAAGAAATTCAAACACAAAAAAAAGACTTAATGAATATACTACTCTACAAAATTGCAAAGAAAAGAAAAAATACAAGAAAATTACTTACCATCCTGAAATGCATAGAAAATTTCAAAAAATGTTTGACAAATACAACATTTCTTTGGCATCAATAAATAAATTTAGTCTGGGTAATGTTCCAGACAGTAAGAAATCTGGAATTTATCAAATAAATTGTGAAGATTGCAATAAAGTTTATATAGGAAAAACAAAAAGGAATTTGGAAATTCGGACAAAAGAACATTTCAGAAATATTAAAAATTGTGAAATTGAAAAATCTGCAATTGCTGCACATAGTTTATTAGAACATCATAAAATTGGAAGAGAATCTAAACTTTTAAAACAAGTAGAGAAACCTTTGGAATTGACAGTTTGGGAAAAAATATACATTCAGAAAAACAAAAATAGATCAATGAATTTTGATATCCCTAATGAAATTACATTGATTTCGAAGTTCATAAATTCAACCATAGA
The DNA here is from genome assembly GCA_030220185.1 of Diploptera punctata. Classification (NCBI taxonomy): domain Eukaryota; kingdom Metazoa; phylum Arthropoda; class Insecta; order Blattodea; family Blaberidae; genus Diploptera; species Diploptera punctata. Next base: position 634,423 of record JASPKZ010007730.1, read on the forward strand.
TGGCAGCACTGAAGATGGCGACAATAGAATAGTTGACGGCCAAAGAATTTTGTCAGTCGGAGTTATGGCTGAAGATGAACATGACTATGTTTGAAATCGCGATTTCATGGAAGCATGAATCCTATGAGGTGTTGTTTAAACAATATGTTCTCCGATGAATTTTAATGATTATACCTCATAATGTTTACTTCCCAACATTAATTTAATATAATAACTTATAAACTTCGAAATTCCTGCAAATTTTGACCTGATCCAGAGGTTCATCAGTCCACCAACAGAGGGAAGAAGAAGAGTTTCTTCTGATCAACATAACATCAGTCGCCAAGATTGTACTAAAAATGAGACTGTTATGGTCTCGAAATCGCGATCTACTTAGAAGATTTATATGAGGAGAGGTAAGAAACATTTAATTTCACCATAAATTAATCCTCATAGTGATTAATTCCTATAAACGTTAAACAATATTGATTGTGTAGGGGCCGTTTATAGTGTATTGCCTTAACCAACTAAGCTATGGTATACCTCATAAAATGTAATTTGTAACAAGAAATACTTACAGCTTGATGGGTTGTTCATCCCAGAGAGGCAACATTGAGCGACAACCAAGTATAGCAATGACAATACCCAAAGTGCATTGCAATTCTTCCCGACTGAGCACTACTTTGTCATCAATAAATTTATTGATTCGTTCCAATTCAGGTGGTAGGTATCTACTAATAAGATTTTGTACACATTCAACTTCTTCTTTTCCTGGTACGTACCACTGCACCTTCATGCTGTATGGATTTCCTGGCTTCCCCCAGTCCTGTAATACAATAAAGTAAAAACATTGAAAGAGGCCGTACTGGCTTTATAATGTAATGTAAAATTCCCAATTAAAGGTCTTCTTAATTAAGAAGCCACCATTTGCAAGATAGAAGAAATGGCTTCATATCATTTGGTGCGTGGGTATTAACAGCATATACAAGAGAAAAATTTGCATTTAGATTGGAGTATCTCAGATAGTTCAGTTGATAGAGCATTCGCCTAGAGTGCAAAAGGTCCTGGGTTCGCACCCCAGTCTGAGCATATAATTTTTCTGATGTTTTTATTATTGGTTTAACATTTCTCACTGATAGATAAATTTTTCTCTTCAAATATAATTTATATAATTTTGCTCTTCAAATATAATTAAATTTATTACTTCTCACAGAATGTCAAATTAAATTTAAAGAGGAAAATATAGCCTATATCAGGATTTGAACCCAATATAGTGAACCAGTACCATGAGGGAAAAGTTGAAAAAAACTTTGAAGAGAGAGTTCAAATTCCAATTTAGGCATATTTTTCTAATTATTAAGAGTTAGTTAATTTGACTCACCTCATATTTTTTTAAATAACTCATATTTTTTAAAAAATATGAGGTGAGTCAAAATAACTAACTCATAATAATTAAAATAAACCTCATAGTGTATTTCCTACAAATATATAAGTATATTTTTCTCTTCAAATTAGTCAAGAAAATACTGACAATGGAAATTAATTACTCTGAAACTAGTCTAAAAATAAGAAAAACATGAGGTGAGGTGACATTTTATTAACATTAAAGCAGTAAAATTTAAAAAAAATATTAAATAAAATTCTTTATACCTCACCCCATATCATGTCTTTTTAGACTGCTTTTGTAATCTAAATGGTTACATCTTCAGTAATTACAATGTTATGTCGACTAGGAGCACTGCTTCTTACTCCATCTGTTTGTGGACCGATTAACCTCCCAATCAAATCAACTTCCCCAGGAATTTCAAAATTCATTAAATTTTTTAAATAAAATGAATAGAAAAACCTAAGGAGAAAATTCACATTAAAAGAAAACTAAGAAAGAATTTTGAAATTCCCGGGCAAGTTGATTTGATTGGGAGATTCATCTACTACAGATGGAGTAAGAAGCAGTGCTCGTGGATGACAGGACACCTACTGAAGATGTATCCACTAAAGTTACTAATTAGAAGACAGGAAATGAGATGATGTAAAAAGAATTTTATTTTAAATTAAACCTCATAGTAACATTTTCTACAATAGATCAACTGGAGTCCTCTGATAGGACTGATAGCATTTACATTTTTTCTTTAATAATAAGACTATATTTAAACATCATCTTGTATCTTGTAAGCCCATGTTTTCCTTAACAGAGATTTAGGCGCTCTCCCCCTACTGGGAAGAATTTGAACCATACTAATTTAGTTACACTTATTTTCATATAGATGTCATTTTGAGTGGTTTGTGGTCAGCGTTCCGTCTCATACTGACATCTAGGAAACCAAGGTAGTACTAGGACGGGAAAATTATTTAAACATTTGGTGCTAAAATTGATTCCTGGTCTGGACAAGTTTCCTGGGTGAGGTTTTTTTCAGGGGTTTTCCCTCATCTGTAAGATAAATGTCAGGAAACTTTAAAGCCGAAACAATCCCAGTACACCATCTGGTCATCATTATCATTAATATCATATTCATACTTAAATATGGGAAATAACATTATGAGGTTCTTAATTCGTAAATTAACGAGTCATTTTAGCATAGTAAAGTAAAGTAATCCCACTACAGGCCTCAGGAGACCCCTGGGGTAGTAGGAGGTTAAGGCTCCTACTTTTTCTGGACAATCGGCACTTGATGTCAGCCCTGCATGATGGCTGCCTTTACTCCCAGAACAAGCATCTGGTACTCATTTCCATTAGAGGCTGAGTCGACCCCAGGGCCATAGTGCTGCCAGATGCTTTTGGGTCAGTTTAAAAATCCTGACCCCACCGGCACTTGAACCCTCGACCTTCTGGCTTGTAGAGCAGTGCCTTAACCACTACGCTACGGTGTCTTACCTCATATTTCATGTTTCTTTAAACACGGAAACTAGTTTTCAAGAGAAACATCTCTCTCATTTTCATAATGTCTGTTGAAAATGAGAGAGATGGTTCTCTTGAAAACTAGTTCCCGTGTTTAAAGAAACATGAAATATGAGGTAAGATGTAAAAATGACTCATTAATTTACAAATGTCATATTCGCCTAATTAGATTAAGACCTCTCCTGGCACATCAGTATCATCATTTTAAACTCTCATACCATTGGGGCAGCGTAACCCTAATTTTGCAGGCATTCCAATCTCAGAAGTGGGTTACAAGAAATACGCCATGCCAGGAGAGAACACCAGAAATGTCGAAATGACAACCTGGGGCATTGAATATTACGTATATAAGAGAAAAATTTGCATCTAGATCGCAACTCGCCTTGGTAGCTCAGTTGGTAGAGCATTTGGCCCAGAAAGCCAAGAGTCCTGGGTTCGAGTCTCGGTCTGGGTGAAAATTTTTCTCTTCAAATATAATTTATCCTTCAGTGAGAAGTGTTAAATTAATAATAAAAACGTCAATAGAAGCCCTACTGACTTTATAAAGTAGTGTTAAATTACCAATAAATGTCTTCGTAACTAAGAAGCCGTCATTTGCAAAGATAGAAGCAAAGGTTTCAAGCATTTGGTGCGAGGGAATTACAACGTATATAAGAGAAAAATTTGCATCTAGATCGCAACTCGCCTCAGTAGCTCAGTTGGTAGAGCACTTGGCCCAGAAAGCCAAGGGTCTCGGGTTCGAGTATCGGTCTGGGCAAAAATTTTTCTCTTCAAATATAAAAAAAACTACCTACTTCATAAGCCAGTGCAACAGATGACATCAAAATCCCATTTTTTTAAAAATGGCACTTAGCCAGTTGATGCATAACATTATCCAATTAAAGTAGTAACTTACCCTAATAGGAAGATAATCCTTTACATGTTCATCAAATGTCCTTGCGACGCTGCGATAATCCACAGATGTTATTGAAGTGAAACTGGTGAGAATATGTCTCAAAGTACAGCTGGCAGACAAGTAGCCTTCGCGACACGTCAGATGTAATGTGCGATCCAACACTTTAGTGAGAGTTGGAATATACGGCAAGAGAGCATTTCCACGACACTCCACAAGTTCTGACAGTAACAGCAGATTGTACAGCAATTCATTGTCTAGAATTTCTTCTTTTAGAACGTCGTCATTTTCAACTAGTGAAAGTATTTCTTCACACAGATGCGGCAGAAACATTCTCAATGTCTCTTCAGGATTTACTTTCGCAAACGAACGCACCATCGTAGCCATAAAGTGACCTGCCACTTTTGTCTCAAGAATGCGACTGGTAACAAAAGTGTGGAGTTTTCTTAACGCAGACTAGAAACACAAGAGCACATTATTTCATTTTCTCAAAAACAGAAAAACATTCTAACAGATATTTTACATAATATTCTCAAAATTAGAACAAAGACACCACTGGTTGAAACATTTAACTCCCTGGTGGATTCGACAAAAAGGATGGGATTACAAATAAACGAAAAAAAAAGACCAAATATATGATCTCAGTCCACCACTGTGGTCTCGAGGTAGTGTGCTGCCTTGTTTGCAGCAGGCCCGGGTTCGATCCCGATTAGGGCAGTTTTTCTGGGTGAGGTTTTTATCAGGGTTTTTCCTCACCTGTGAGACAAATGTCAGGAAAACTTTAAGGCCCAAACGGTCCCCGAAATCATATGGCCATCATCATCATGGAAAGCAACGGGAAGCTATCACACTTACAATTCCCTAGTAAAGCTAGCTGCAAGCATAGCATGAAAATGCTACGACTGCAGTGAAGGACCTGCCTTCGGGCAGAATTACTATGGATGTATATGATCTCAAATCCAACAAGTGCCCATTAATGCAGGTGAACTTATATGATCTTTATTAGAAAACAGATATAATAAGAACAGTTAATTCTCCTAGACTGCAATGGGCAGGACATGTGGAACGATTGGGGAATGAAAGAGGGGCATGGGAACTCTGTAGGAAAACCAGAGGGAAAGTGCCCAGAAGGTAGGTAAAGAATGAGGAGGCAGAATAGCATCAACAATGATTTGAGTGAAGTAGATTATACAGGGTATTCCACCGCTTTGATCTCGAGGTAGTGCGCTGCCTTGTCACGCAGCGGGCCCAGGTTCGATATCCGGTCAGGACAAGTTTCCTGGGTGAGGTTTCTTTTGGGGTTTTTCTTACCTATAAGATAAATGTCAGGAAACTTTAAGGCCCAAACATCATCTGGCCATCATTATCAATATCATATTCATCTTATTAGATTAAATTTAGTTTAAGGCATCTCCTGGCACATCATTATCATCAACAACTCTCATATCATCGAGGCAGCATAACTCCAACTTCCAGGCGCCCCAACCTCAGAAGTGGGTTACAAGTACGCCATGCCAGGAGAGAACACCAGAAATGTTGAAATGACAGCTGGGGCATTGAATAAAAAAAAAGATGATAATAGTGCCAGTGAGTGAGTGAGTTAGTTATTTTTGGACCAAAGAGAAGATAGATATCTAAATTTAAAACAATGTGATGATGAACTTAACTCACCTTAAAAATATCTGAAGAGGTCTGCATAAGTAAGGTGGTGCAAGTGGAAGAAAGAGCTCCCTCGGCCATATTCTCCAGTTTACTGCGCTTGTCTTCCTCCCGCTCTAGACGTGTCACCTCCAACGAACTGCTCTCAATCAAAGTAAAACATCGATCCATGAACTGCAGCACAAAGTCCTCAAAATCTGCCGTCGCAAGACATACTATTGCTTCTTCCTGCAACAACATTCTAGTCTTACATTCTATACCCTGAACCACAATGGGTACATAACTACGCAGATGGATCCAGAATGGAAATAGGAGCTGGAGAAGGAATTTATTCAAAACTGTTTAGTTTCTATCTTGCAATAAGAAAAAATTGCACACACTCTGATGTAGAAATTCAAGCAATAATATACAGAATAAATACATTTCAGAGAGTAGTTGTTCTAAGTGATTCAACCTCAGCTATACAAGCTATAACAACACATAATACTCCAATCTCTTGTAGAGTTGTGCAAACAGCTGAAGATGGAAAATATGTTTTTTTCCGATACTGCAGTTCTGTGTTAAAAAACATAGATGTATGAGGTAAGAAGAATTCAAAATTCATTTGATTCTTATTAAAAACCTCATAATGTAAAAATTCCCAAATTTATTAAATTAATATTGAGAAGCTAAAGCTATTACTATGATAGAAATAAGTAAATTAATAAACACAATTAAATTATTGTAATTATTATACTGGCCTCTCATCTTCATAGAAGTACCTTGGGCAAAAGAGTGACGATCTTTCACCGTAAAAATACAACCGTCAAGAAATGCAGACATGGGTTCATCTGGGGTAAAATTTTCCGGAGGTCAAATAGTCCCCCATTCGGTTCTCCGGGCGGGGACTACTTCAGGGAACCCACGCCAAAGGCTCAAACACAGGGACATGTTCCTAGGAACATGGAATGTTAGGACTTTATCCAGAAGGAAAACGCCCAGTTGGTAGACCAAGAATGAGGTGGGAGAACAACATTAACTATGATTTGAGGGAAGTAGAGTATACAGGGAATGATTGGAAAGCATTAGCTCAGGATAGGGATGTATGGAGAGCTTATGTCCATGCGGCCATGAACCTACGGGTTCGATAGTGCCAGTGAGTAAGTAAGTAAGTAAGTAAGTAATGTACACAACTAAACTATTGTAATCAATGGTAAAGAGAAATATTTTTGAACCCTTATAGAAAATAATCACTATGAGGCTTAATTTAAGAATAAATTAAAATGTTTCGTACCTCACCTTGTTTTGACGTAATTTCTTAAACCCAATAAATTTACGATGAAATCCGACGTTGAGGTTATGTAATGGTCAGCCATTTTGATTTCCTATTCAGACTTGAGTCATCGCTTATAATGAACTTTTATAGGAAAAAATCACTATGAGATATAATTTAATCAGAGATATTTTTGCCTGAACCAGGGATCGAACCCCAAACCTTCGGCTATAATACATGGTGATGCTTTGACTACTGATCTATTTCAGGCTTCCTTCCCACCCAAGAATAAATCATCCCTTTATTTTATTTGTGAATGATGGTTCACTGTATTGAAAATATAGTAACCCACTTTAAAGCTCAAAGGCTACACTAGTTTGGACATGTGAATAGAATGCAAGGACAACCGTGTATAAAGAATATACAAGGGGAAACTAATATGCACCAGAACAGCTGGACACCCAAAAAACAGATAGCAAGATGACATCATAAAAGATATAACAGAAATGAAAATTAAAAATTGGTCAGTCTGTATCCAAAATAGATCTGAATGGAGAAAACCAGTTGAGGAGGTCAAAACTTCACTGATGTTGTAATTGCCTGCCAGAAGAAGTTCATTGTATTGGATGAGGGATCAAGATAAAGAGAGGGATTTATGCTTGGATGGGAAGGAAGCCTGAATGAGCTTAGGGATCAGAACATCAGCACATAAAGCTGAAAGTTAAAGAGTTTAATTCTCGGTTCAGGCAAAGATGGTTCTCTTTTTTTGAAAATCCAAAAGAAAGTAATATTATGAGGTTTTACTTAAGAATAAGTTTAGTCTGATGTTTTTATAATTAATTTAACACTTCTCACTGAAGGATAAATATATTTGTCTCGGTCTAGGCAAAAAATTTTCTCTTCAAATATAAGTTTAGTCTTATATTTAATTAATGTTGGGAAGTAAACATTATGAGGTATAATCATTAAAATTCATCGGAGAACATATTGTTTAAACAACTCACCTCATAGGATTCATGCTTCCATGATATCGCGATTCCTAGGAGGTGAGTTGTTTAAACAATATGTTCTCCGATGAATTTTAATAAGTTTAGTCTGTTTACTTCTTACCTCATATTGTTGTTTGGTCAGAAAAGCACAAAATAGATTTAAACACAAAATTATTAAAACAGTTAATTAGTTAGTTAGTAAACAAATGAACTCACCATGTGGGAAAAAATCTGCATACAGAAGAATAAGGAGAGAATTATGATTGTTTATTTTTTATTATTTCACTCACCTCATACTTCATATTCATAGCAGACCCAGGGTTTCTTCACATCATTTGTGACATTCTCAATGCTGTGTCACGTTCACAATTGACATCCAACGGCCTTCTATCCTGCAGACTGACCTCCGCGCCACCTGGTGGCCGACCGAAGAATTTCCAAATCAGTCCTCTCTCCTTATAACCGGGTATTTCAAAATTCATAGTTGTATTTTCATTCTTGCATATGTAAATTTTTTCCCAAATTGTGAGTTCCTTCGGTTTTTCCAATTGTTTAAGTAATTTTGTTTTGGTTTCTATTCTATGTTTTTCTGACCAGGCATGTGCAGCTATTGCAGATTTTTCGGTTTCTCCATTTTTAACATTTCTGAGGTGTTCTTTTAATCTTGTATTTAGATTAAAAATGGAGAAACCGAAAAATCTGCAATAGCTGCACATGCCTGGTCAGAAAAACATAGTATAGAAACCAAAACAAAATTACTTAAACAATTGGAAAAACCGAAGGAACTCACAATTTGGGAAAAAAATTACATATGCAAGAATGAAAATACAACTATGAATTTTGAAATACCCGGTTATAAGGAGAGAGGACTGATTTGGAAATTCTTCGGTCGGCCACCAGATGGTGCGGAAGTCAGTCTGCAGGATAGAAGGCCGTTGGACATCAGTTGTGAACGTGACACAGCATTGAGAATGTCACAAATGATGTGAAGAAACCCTGGGTCTGCTATAAATATGAAGTATGAGGTGAGTGAAATAATAAAAAATAAACAATATTAAAAAACCTCAAAGTGTTATTTCCTATCTACATAACTTAATAAGAGAATTATTAATTTTAAAATTCCCGGGGAGAGGAACCTAATTAGCAAGTTCTTTGGATCACAGAAAGAGGAAGCAGAAGAAGTTGAAATCCAGGGCCGACAACTTGGGAAAAATCAGTCTGTAACTACTGAAGATGAGGCTAACATGCCTTGAAACATATGTCTAATAGAAACAATGATATGAGATAAGAATTAAACAGACCAAACTTATTAATTAAAACATTTTGTCTGTTCATTCTTACCTCTTATAGATGTTTCTGTCAAACATATGTTTCAAGACTTCTTAGTCCCATCATCAGCAATCAGTCTGTAATTTCTGATGATGGAACTAAGAAGTCTTGAAACATATGTTCGACAGAAACAACCATAAGAGGTAAGAATGAACAGACAAAATGTTTTAATTATTAAACAAGCTCCTTAATGTTACTTCCTATTGTATTTTAAAATAAAGACCAAACTTATTATTGTAATCAAATGGTAAAGAGAAAAATTTATGCCTGACCAGGAATCGAACCCTGAACCTTCAGCTTTCCGTGCTGATGCTCTATCCATTGAGCTAATTCAGGCTTCCCTCCCATCCAAGCATAAATCCTTCCTTTACCTTAATCTGTTGGTCCCACATTCAAATGCAATGAATCATCATTCACAAATACACAATGAATGGCTTCTACCTGAAGAAGACATGAAGGGACTCCACATAGCTAAAGCATTATGTATTAAATTAATATTAAGAAGCTAAAGCTGTTACTATGATTGAAATAAGTAAATTAATGTACATAACTAAATTATTGTAATCAAATGGTAAAGAGAAAAATGTATGCCTGAACCGGGAATCGAACCCCGAACCTTCAGCTTTCCGTGCTGATGCTCTATCCAATGAGCTAATTCAGGCTTCCCTCCCATCCAAGCATAAAGGTAAAGGAAGGATTTATGCTTGGATGGGAGGGAAGCCTGAATTAGCTCAATGGATAGAGCATCAGCACGGAAAGCTGAAGGTTCGGGGTTCGATTCCCAGTTCAGGCATACATTTTTTTCTTTACCATTTGATTACAATAATTTAGTTAATATAAAATTATAGAATATTCACCTGAAAGGTCCATCTCCTCAACTTAAGTTGAGGAGACGGACCTTTCAGGTGAATATTCTATAATTTTATATTAATTTTGAATAAACCTCAACGGAACACATCATGAATCTTATAAAAGTTAATAATTTAGTTGTGTACATTAATTTACTTATTTCAATCATAGTAACAGCTTTAGCTTCTTAATATTAATTTAACAAACTTATTATTGTTCTATATTTAATTAATGTTGGGAAGTAAACATTATGAGGTATAATCATTAAAAATCATCGGAGAACATATTGTTTAAATAACTCACCTCATAGGATTCATGCTTCCATGATATCGCGATTTCAAACATAATCATGTTCATCGTCAGCCATAACTCCGACTGTTGAAATTCTTCGGCCGTCAACTATTCTATTGTCGCCATCTTCAGTGCTGCTATCTATGGTTGAATTTATGAACTTCGAAATCAATGTAATTTCGTTAGGGATATCAAAATTCATTGATATATTTTTGTTTTTCTGAATGTATATTTTTTCCCAAACTGTCAATTCCAAAGGTTTCTCTACTTGTTTTAAAAGTTTAGCTTCTCTTCCAATTTTATGATGTTCTAATAAACTATGTGCAGCAATTGCAGATTTTTCAATTTCACACAATTTTAATATTTCTGAAATGTTCTTTTGTCCGAATTTCCAAATTCCTTTTTGTTTTTCCTATATAAACTTTATTGCAATCTTCACAATTTATTTGATAAATTCCAGATTTCTTACTGTCTGGAACTTTGACTTTTTTATTGGTACTTAGAAGATTACCCAGACTAAATTTATTTATTGGTGCCAAAAAAATGTTGTATTTGTCAAAAATTTTTTTGAAATTTCCTATGCATTTCAGGATGGTAAGTAATTTTCTTGTATTTTTTCTTTTCTTTGCAATTTTGTAAAGTAGTATATTCATTAAGTCTTTTATTGTGTTTGAATTTCTTCAACTTATTTATAATTAATTCTTTATCAAAACCATTTAATCTAGCAGTGTTTAAGATATGTTTAAACTCTTTATTGAAATTTTCTTCGTTTAATGGTACATTTGTCAATCTGTAAATTAAGCTATTGAATATTGCATGCTTATGAGCAATGTGATTGAAGCCTGATGAAAAAATGCTAAATTTTTTGAGGAAATGGTTAAGTTCTTTAAATATTAAAAATGAAATATTAGAGGAATATATAACTCTTACTAAGCTATGTGTCAGTAATTCTTATTTTACCTATAATGAAAAATTTTACCAACAGGTTTCGGGTTTGTCAATGGGTAATCCGCTTTCACCATTTTTAGCTGATTTGTTCATGAGTTACTTGGAGTGTCAAATCACTAAAGCATACCCATGGATGTTTAAGACTTGGTACAGATATGTGGATGATATTTTTGCAATAATAAATTCTAAGGATATTGAAGATGCTCTTAAATTATTAAACCTTCAGGATGAATCAGTAAAGTTTACCGTCGAATTAGAAAAAGAAAACAAAATTCCTTTTTTGGATTTATGTATAATTAGGAATGATCAAACACTGAAAATTGAATTTGATATATTTAGAAAAGGAACTCATACAGATAATTACATTAAATCATCAGGCTTCAATCACATTGCTCATAAGCATGCAATATTCAATAGCTTAATTTACAGATTGACAAATGTACCATTAAACGAAGAAAATTTCAATAAAGAGTTTAAACATATCTTAAACACTGCTAGATTAAATGGTTTTGATAAAGAATTAATTATAAATAAGTTGAAGAAATTCAAACACAATAAAAGACTTAATGAATATACTACTTTACAAAATTGCAAAGAAAAGAAAAAAATACAAGAAAATTACTTACCATCCTGAAATGCATAGGAAATTTCAAAAAATTTTTGACAAATACAACATTTTTTTGGCACCAATAAATAAATTTAGTCTGGGTAATCTTCTAAGTACCAATAAAAAAGTCAAAGTTCCAGACAGTAAGAAATCTGGAATTTATCAAATAAATTGTGAAGATTGCAATAAAGTTTATATAGGAAAAACAAAAAGGAATTTGGAAATTCGGACAAAAGAACATTTCAGAAATATTAAAAATTGTGAAATTGAAAAATCTGCAATTGCTGCACATAGTTTATTAGAACATCATAAATTGGAAGAGAAGCTAAACTTTTAAAACAAGTAGAGAAACCTTTGGAATTGACAGTTTGGGAAAAAATATACATTCAGAAAAACAAAAATATATCAATGAATTTTGATATCCCTAACGAAATTACATTGATTTCGAAGTTCATAAATTCAACCATAGATAGCAGCACTGAAGATGGCGACAATAGAATAGTTGACGGCCGAAGAATTTCAACAGTCGGAGTTATGGCTGACGATGAACATGATTATGTTTGAAATCGCGATATCATGGAAGCATGAATCCTATGAGGTGAGTTATTTAAACAATATGTTCTCCAATGATTTTTAATTATTATTGTTCTCTTTACCATTGATAACTCTCTTTACACACAAACCTGAGAAGTATAGGGGCTTCATCTCATCCCATTCCTCGACTCGACCCTGAGTTAAGGATATTGTATATTATAATGGTACCTTCTCATTAATATTTAAAGGAAGCGACACTATGAGGTTTAAGATTATTCCTATAAATGTTCCCTATGAGGTTTATTTTAATTAATAAATAGATTTTTACTGATCACCTCATAATTGAGGCACTTAGAATAATAATGGCAGATTCCAACCAAAGTTCATTTCGAGATGTCATTTTTACTCTGAGAATGTATTCGTTTTCACTACGGACAAATTTTAAAGGTGGAAAATTAGAGCTTTGGCATATTCCAATTCATTTGATATTTCATCACATGAAAGGAAGATGGCAGCTGTGCACAGTCATGCTTCTATCTCAAAATTCTATGTCGGTTGGGATCTGCCCTTATTATTCTGAGTGCCTCAATTGTAGAATTATAAGGTAAGTCTAAAAAATTTAACTATTTATTAATGATGACATCTATCCACCCACCATGGTACACAAAGCACGAAAATTGCAGTGGGTGGCATTAGAACACACACATTCCTTTGTAATTCGTTAAAATGGAATAACAGAGATATCTTACCTCGGTGAGATCTTTCCAGTACTCAGAAGCCTTAGAAGAATCCATTATTGGAACTAACGTTGCAAATGTAGATACAAATTGAAAGGTAACAAAGCATTTCTTGATATCATTAGGATCTATGCCTGGCAGCACAGACATGAGAAGAGGTATGACATGTGTCGGACCTTCCTTGTATCCACCTTGCACCATGGGTCTAGCAACTGCGACAACACACTGCATGGCAGCAGTTAGTTTATGTGGCTCCGTTAGTGTCTCCAATGTTGCGTACATTCTCTCCACAACCTGCGGGATTATCAGGTTCGGACACAACGTTGCCAGATGCTGCAACGCTTGACTAACTTCTGCAAATCCCAACTTTGAGAACATTGCTTGCATTGCCACGGGTTTCAAAGATTCCACAAAGCAATTTACATCATCGTCTGTCAGTTTGTTACTTTCAGGCACTGGAGTCTGCCAAGATGGCTTCTTGTAACGTTCCCTGTATAAAAAAATTAAACAATTATTTATTAGAAATAAAAACTCCATGGTGTGATAGGCCTTGAAGGCCCTTGGCCTACCAGCCAGCTGCGGGCTTCACATCCCCATGTGTTAGTCACAGAGGTAAAAGATCATCCAGCCAGTGTAGGGGGTGACGTGGTCAGCATTTCGGGTCCCACAGCCGATATAGCTGGTTTCTCAACCTGGAGCCACTACTCATTGCAGCTACCCAAATTCCTCACGACGCTGGGTGGGCACCGATTCCATTCCATACTGGCTGAAATTTCATGAGAAAATTTCTTCCTCCATGGAGACCCGAACCAGCGCAAGTCCCATACCTCTGCACAAAGGAATCTTGCCTGAACCACTCAGCTACGGTTTGGAACTATTAGAAATAAAAGATTAAAATATTGAAATGTGTAAATTTATTATTTTTTTAACTTCATCTCATACCTGCTCCATCTGTTGGTAGACTGATGAACCTCCAAATCAAATCACTTTCACGGGGAATTTCAAAGTTCATTAATTTCTCCTTTTCGTTTTATCAAATGTAGATTTTTTTCCCAAATTTTTTTAATGCAGATTATTTCCCCAAAAATGGGAAAGTAGAAAAATCTGCAGTAGCAGCTAACGCATGGTCAGAAAAATATCAAATTGATAAAAATATATAGAAAAACAAAAAAAAAACTTATGGTTTGGGAAAAAATCTACATTAAAAAAATGGAAAGGAGAAAATGAATGAACTTGGAAATTCCCGGGGAAAATTATTTTATATGAAAGTTGTTCAATCTACCAACAGAGGCAGCTCTTCAAAAGACATAACAAAGGCCGTGAAGATACTGAGGATGGAACCAAAGAAGGTCCTAAAACCGGTCTAAGAAGAAGAAGAAGAGTATGAGGTGAGTTGATACAATTTTACTTAAGTAGAGTAAGTTATTTGAAAGTTCAGCTGTTCTTTGGTATTTGGATTCACCCGCTTTATGTCACCTATATTTTCACACTCTGTTGCCCTCTTCTCAGGTTCTAATAAATCCTGGGATTCTAATAAATCCCCTCCAAATAATGTGATACTAGGACATTCGATAAGTAATGGCAACACTTGTAAATCAGCAATTTTAGTTGTGACCATTGTAATCTTGTAGTATATTGTTGAGTAGTCTTTGTTGTATAAATCTGTAATATTGAAAGTCTCGAAATAGCAACATTTTTGTGAATATGTTCACTATTTCTCACATTTAGTAAGTAATATCGCCCAAAAAAGATGTTCATTAGAATTTGTTTAGATGGTGGAATTGGAAAGTACTTGAACATCCACCAAATTCACCAGACAGGAGTCCTTGTGACTATAACTTATTCACAAAGATCAAAGAACCTCAAGATACATTCAATTTCAATCAAAAGTTGATATCCAGAAAGTCTAGATTGATCAGATGAGAGATGTATCCAGAAATGGTGCTGCAGATGGAGTGTGAGATATTCCAAGGATTTGGTAACATATAGTTGATTTGACAGGAGACTATAAATCTTTCTTCTTCTTTTTCCTACCAAGTATTAGGCCAAGGCCTGTTACAATCCTATAGGAAATTTTCCCTCCAGCGTTTCATAGGATGGCCCAGAGATCTTGATCCTTCTGGGAAATTCTCGTATAAGACTTGAAAGCATAATAATAGTCCCTTCGATTGGTTGCTGGTCAAAGGAAGGCAAGACCAGTGATGGGGCTGCCATCTTATAGCCGAGACTATAAATGAAGTTCGTAATGTCAAAAGTAACCTAAATAAATATTTTGCAATGTTATAGCGAGAGACTATTGGTTATGCTCCATGCCTCTGGTCCCGAGGGTTGTGCATTTAAACCCGGTTGGGATCAATGGATTTTTTAGGACAGAAAAATCTAAGAAGCAAGTTCTCAGGGAAGGACTTTATTCTGTGGGTTCCAAGTCTGAAGATTTTCAGGCCCTTAATAGATCCTTAAGCCTAAATAAAAATGCCTATAAGCAAAATTTACCAACCTAAATGTCCTAATAATACCTTAGTTGCCTGCTAGATGTCTAAGTGAGTTGGTGTGTTGACTACACACCATTCATAACATCTATGAGCAAATAAGGTATCTAAATTAACTTGGTCTAGTGGCTGCTGACAAGGGAGAGGCTATGGCTCAACAATGGGCTATGCTATTATAGAAAATAGAGTGTTATCAATCAATGTTTTTAATATTAATTTCATACATCTCAATGATGGATAAATCATATTTGAAGAGAAAAATTATACGCTCAGACCAGGACTTGAACCCAGGATCCTTGGTCCCAGCCTGAGCGTTTAATTTTTCTCTTCAAATATGATTTATCCATCATTGAGATGTATGATATTAATAATTAAATCTTCGAAAAGAGCCGTACTGGCATTTATAATGTAATGTATAATTCCCAAATATGTCTTCTTAATAAAAAGATAGAAGCAAAGGCTTCATAACATTGGTGGGCGGGAATTACAATGCATATAGAGAAAGATTTGCATTTAGATTGGTACTTGCTCAGGTAGCTCAGATGGTAGAGCACCTAGTCTAGAGAACCAAGGGCGCCAGGTTCAAGTCCCGGTCTGTGCATATAATTTTTCTCTTCAAATATGAAATGTTACCATTACTTATCGAATGCCCTAGTATATCAACCTTGTAATATATATTATAGGAATTAACATATCTTACGCATGAAGTCGTTGTATGAAGTAAAATGGCAGTTTGTGAAGCAAATCTTTGAGCTTTACAAGCCATCGTCCAATGTTAGCTGGATGGAAATACGACTCCAATGCCTTCATGAATTTGTCCAGATATTTCTGTCCACTGCTTTTACCTCCAAGGACTGAAACGATCCAAAGGGCCATGGCAGACGTGTCAAGCTTGTGATGTTTGGAAGACTGGATACCTTTGTATGTCACAGGGAGGTTCAGACTTCTAAGGAATCTTGTGAACATGATCGGGATGTGAGGTTCCCAGTCAATATAACCAATGTTATAGCTTGCCAACCTTGCAAACAGCCACATTACATCCTGAAAATAATTACATATATCATGCAGTCAAATGTTCCAATGTTTTTATTATAAATTTAACATTTCTCACTGAAGGAAAAATTATATTTGAAGAGAATAATGGAAATGGACAGCTAATGACAAATGAGGGAAATTTTGAAGGAACAATAATTACAAATAGGAATGAGATGCACAAAGAAATTAAACATAGGTTCAATTCTGGAAATGCATGCTATTATGTATTAAAGGGTATCTTGTCGTCCCAACTTCTCTCAAAAAATGTTAAACTGAAAATATATATAACTGATGTTTTTATTATTAATTTAACACTTCTCACTGAAGGATAAATTATATTCGAAGAGAAAAATTTTCGCCTAGACTGAGACTCAAACCCGGGACCTTTGGCTTTCTATGCCAAATGTTCTACCAACTGAGCTATCGAGGCAAGTTGCGATCTAGACGCAAATTTTTCTCTTTATAAAGAGAAAAAGTCCCGGGATTGAGTCTTGGTCTAGGCGAAAAGTTTTTTTTCAAATATAATATATAAAACTGTTATTCTCCCAGTGATTTTATATGGAAGCAAAACATAGACTCTTCCTTAAGGGAGGAAAGGAGATTACAAGTATTTGAGAATAAAGTTCACAGGAAAATGTTTGGACCAAATGGAGATGAACAGACAGGTGAATGGAGAAGACTACATAACAGTGGACTACATGGTCTTTATATGAAGTCAGATATAATAAGAATAGCAAGTCTCATAGACTGCAATGGACATGTGGCCCAAATGGGGAATGAAAGACATGCATGGATTCATTTGATTCTTATTTAGAAAACCTCATAATGTTAAAATTCCCATATTTATTACATTAAAAAATTGCATTTGACTCATTTTGTTGCTGAGAAATAACATTTCGACAAGTTTATGCATCAATTAGAGACACTCTCTACATGAAGTATTCTTGTATTGTGTACCGAGAGGAGTGCAGGAAGAGTGTGTGTGTGTGTGTGTGTAGTGTAAAGTGTGTTGTATGAGGGATGATGATGAAGGAAGAAGGTGAAACCCAGTGCCCACACGTAGCCAACTCCTATCATAAAGTACCAAGGGGGCCATCAAGCTTAACGTCCCAATCCATTGTTTCTAGATATTTGAATTCAGCTATTTCTTCAAAATTTTTCTCATTTGTAGTTAACTGTATTATAACTAACTCACTGGCTCTATCAAACCCATAGATTCATGGCCACATAGACATGAGCTCTCCATACATCCCTATCTTGAGCTAATGTTTTCCAATCATCCCCTGTATAATCTACTTCCCTCAAATCATGGTTAATGTTGTTCTCTCACCTCATTCTTGGTTTACCAATTGGGCATTTTCCCTCTGGTTTTCCTACAAGATGCTTACATGCCCCTCTTTCATTCCCCATTCGTGTCACATGTCCTGTCCATTGCAGTCTGAGACTTAACTTTCATTGTACCTGGTATCTTATAAAGCTCATGTAGCTCATTTTTATGTAATAATCTCCATTTGCCTGACTTCATCTCTCTTTTTTGTCCTAAAATTTTCCTAAGAACTTTATTCTCAAATACTAGTAATCTTTTCCCCTCCCTTAAAGTAAGAGTCCATGTTTCACATCCATATAATAATAATGGTTTTATATATTTTCAGTTTAATGTTTTTTGAGAGAAGTTGGGGTGATAAGAGTCCCTGTAATACATAATAGAACATATTTCCAGAATTGAGCCTATGTTCAATTTCTTTGTGCATCTCATTCCTGTTTATAATTATTGTTCCCAGGTTTAACCCGTCAGCATGGAGCGACGTGACGTGTACGCAAGTTGAATTCTTCACCAAATGCGGAACGACGTGACATGTACGCTAGCTACACGCACTGCTTTAAACTGTAATTATGACCTTTGTGTTTACATTAACTATTTACAGTTTATACAAATTTTATGTAGAGACTTCAAAGTTTATATTAGTGCATATATTAACTGATTACGGCCCTCAGTAACAAGTTAAAATAATTTTATATTTGCATTTATTCTTGCGGCCTCTGACATTTTTCTTAAATTTATAACTTGATAAAGGATTTCTTATAAAACTAAATTCGCCTTTTTTTGTAGATTAGCTTGTCTATCAAATTGAATCTATTTTCAAATCTCTTCATTTTTAATAATAATGTCGCAAAATTCAGTATATATAAAGACCCAACAAAGTTATTTCCGATGTACGCTACAGTACAGGACCACAACAGTAAATTTCAGATATATATATATATATTTCAAATGACGATATCCTTACATTATGGAAAGGTAGTTAGTCTACAATTCAGTCAGTATCTAAAAGGTAAAGTGGTCCACTACAGACCTCGAATGTTAGGAGGTTAAGGCTCCCACTTTTCTAAACTATCGGTACTTGATGTGAGCCGAGTACTTATTTCTGTCTGACGGCCCATAACAAGCATCTGGTACTCATTTCAGTTAGAGGCTGAGTCAACCCCGGGTTCACGGTGCCGCCTGAAGGTTTGGTTCAATTTAAAAATCCTGATCCACCGGGACTCAAACCCTCGATCTTCCGGCTTGTAGCATGTTGATCTTTTAAGTCCACACCTCCGGCGAAACTATTATAGTCATATTTCATCAACTGGTTTCGGTTTGGAAACCAGAAGAAAGGCATTGAAATTTAGGGTTGATGAAGGTCTTTTAGTACAACAGGTCTGACGTGTAGAAAGACCATTTTTTGAAGGTACACGACCTAAAATAATGTTTCCAAAGTGTTAGAAAGACACATTTGGAGAAGGCTGCCCCCCCCTACAAGAAAGAAGGTCAGCGCATAGAAGCAATGTGTTTGTAATAAACATGAACAAAGTAAACACAAGGGGAAAAAATACACTTATTGTTGCCCGAGTGTCAAACAGCTGGTTTACATTTTGAAGATTTATCACACCAATTTTTGAAGTTCATACCTTTTTTTTCAAGACCCTTCTCTTTGTGTAAATATTTTGTTTTGTTGTTAGGTAAAGCCGGTTCTCTGAATTCTTCAAAGAATCCCTAGTGCAATACACTGTGTCACTTATGTGAGAAATTTACAAAAAGGACCTATTTCAACTGTGGCACAACAACCATAAATAAGTCTGCAAAAAATGCAGAGATGTTACGTGAGAACCGTAACAAATTTAATTAATTAAACATTATATTAAGGGTTCACCATAAACGAATTGCAAAAACATTTAAATTACTCAAGATATATCAATTTAAATGCGTTATTGGAATACTGGCACTGAGCGGCTGAGTTTAAATACCGGTGAACTTCATCCCGCATCAGAGTATTCTCGGCCATTTAAATCCATCTGCTCTGAAGGGTTAACTTTTATAGGAATTAATCACTATGAGGTTTAATTTATGGTGAAATTAAACGTTTCTTACCTCTCCTCATATAAATTTTCTAAGTTGATTGCGATTTCGAGACTATAACTGTCTCATCCTCAGAACAAAGTCACCAACGAAGTTCTGAGGATGAGACAGTTATAGTCTTGAAATCGCGATCAACTTAGAAAATTTATATGAGAGGTAAGAAACATTTAATTTCACCATTGTTCCTAGGCATTCAAATTCAGTCACTTCTTCAAAATTTCCCTCATTTGTCATTAACTGTCCATTTCCTTTATATAATGTATTCCTATGTGTGACCGTATATTTAGTTTTGTTGATGTTTACCTATGTTAACTGTATTATATCGATGAAAAATATATAAACACATCTTACCCCTTCCCAAGTAGGAGCATTATGACAAACGTCCCAAAGATTCATTATTTCACTAAACCACAGTTGATGTCCTAAATGGCTTTGTTCAGGGGGCAGTGCAATTGGCAGAAACCATTCCAACATCTCTATTGCTGTACTCATTGCACAATTATCAAATGGACATAACGATGGACGAAACTCATCAAGAATTTCTTGAGTAGCTGATGCAGGAAAGTAACTGTAAACAAATAATAATTATTATTAATTAATAAATTGAGCTAGACTTTACGACTTACCTCAAAATTGTATATTTTTTTAAGACTAGAGTTACATGGAATTGAGAATGATAAGTAGTGTATTGAAACCAGAATTCAAGAAATCTATAATAATGAGGTGAGTCGTAAAATCTTCATCATCATCACATGGTGCTGCAGCCCATATCGAGCCCTGGCCTCCCCAATCCCCTTCCTCCACACTTCTCTATCCACAACAGCCGACTTCCAATTCCTGATACAGTAAAACCTGTCTTCCGGAACCTTTATAAGAAGGAAACCTGTAGAGACGGAAAAAATCTCCAGAACGGTACAATTTTACATGTAAAATCGTCCTGTATAAGCCAGAAACCTTCATAATGCAAGAATGGAATGGTTTTTAAAGTTGGTTGGTATCTAATGTCGAGCACTTGATAATGAAATCATTCGCTCTCTTGCACTCCAATATTTAGCAGAAAGGCTGGTCTCTTCTACAAAAGCTGGACAATGGAGGAGATGGTTTCTTTCCATATCTTCATTTAAATTGCAAAAAGGGCATTTGGGTGAATCTGTTATGCCAATTCTGTGTAGGTGTTTATTCAAGCAGTCATGTCCCGTTAGCAGTCAATGTTGCTACTGCAGATTTTCTTTGTAATGTAGTAATGTCATAAGCTTGTAGATTTTCCCATTCCTTTCCAGATGTTTTGGTGGTGTATTCTTCTCTAAGTTTATTGATGTATTTATTTGAGATAATTCTTTTGATAGAGTGAAAGGAAACTGGAGCAGAAGTTGGGTTTGAAACAATTTTGCTACCCTTCTTGGCTAGAAAATCGGCTATTTCATTGCCTGTCACTCCACAATGGGCCGGAATCCATTGAAGTACAACTTTTTTATGTAGACGGGATAAATGTTTTATCATTTTGTGTTTTTAAAGTACCAATAGTTAATTTTTACCTCAGTAAGACTGAAAATTATTCTTAAGCACATTCTAATTACAGTATTAATGACCACACATAAAAATTCTGCATATGACACTACTGCATTATATCGTTTTACCTTCTTGTGTTGCCATTGTATTGCGAGGATATCCTTGCTTATGTGTGACAGTGGGTAATCCCTCGTTTTTCCTTGCCTGTTTAAGTTACCTGTGAGGAAGTAGGGAAACTCTTCAGTCTTCCTGTAGTTGAGTTCCTTCTCGCTTTTGTGTAATAAAATGGTTTTGTATTGCCGTGCAAACTGAGCTGTGTTACATGTACTATTTTGTCTGTATTTCAGTCAATGTTATGTCTTTAAAGCGTGCATATAAAATGCTTACATTGCATGAGAAATTTCAAGCTTGTAATTTGGGAACCCTTTATAAAAAGAAAACTGACAAGACAGAAATACATTTAAGGAACCGTCATGTTCCTTCAAAGACAGGTTTTACTGTAGCAAGCATCTGGTTAGTGTCCTTTCTTACTGTCTCCTTCTTCTAGCTCTACAGCCCTTTATGGGCCCTGGCTGCTGTTAAGACACTCTTCCACACATAGCTGTCCAATGTCATCTGAATCCATCCTCGGACCCGAGCTTTCGGAGGTCCTCCTCTACTCCATCCATTCACCTCAGCTTCGGTCTTCCTTTTCTTCTTCTTCATCATACATCTAGTCTCAGTAATGTAAGCTTTCTAGTGATATTCTTCTCCTCCATTCTCATTTTATGGCCCACCCATCTCAGTCTGCCAATTTTAATAACATTTACAATATCTGGGTCTGAGTACAAGTTGTAGATTTAATCATTATATCTTAACTGCATACTCCACGATCATTTATGGGTCCCAAGATCCTCCTCAGGATTTTCCTTTCAAAGATTCTCAGTCTTTATTTAACTTTCACGGGGAAAGAACACTATGAGGTTTAATTTAATAATTAAATTAATGTTTTTATTACCTCACCTCATATCTTTTTCTTCTATACTGCAGTTTCGGAGCTTATCTCCATCGTCAGTAGCCTCTGGTCGACCGGTGTTATGTCGTTTCTTGGCGGTTTCCTTCTTACTTTCACAGAAGTAAGAAGGAAACCGCCAAGAAATGACATAACACCGGTCGACCAGAGGCTACTGACGATGGAGATAAGCTCCGAAACTGCACTATAGAAGAAAAAGGATATGAGGTGAGGTAATAAAAACATTAATTTAATTATTCCCAGTCTTTCTTCTTAATGCCTCCTCCCATCTATTTTTTGGTCTTTCTTGATATCTTTTCCCGTCAAGTGTTGCATTCATTACCTTCCTCAGAATTCTTTGATCCTGCATTACTTCTAAGTTCGAGTGTTAATTTTTCTTTATAAAATAAAACTACGTCCAATTCTGGAAAGTGTTAATTAAAATATAACATCAAAATATGAAGCTTTCCTGCTTAAAAGTAATGTATAAATTCTCATAAAAAAATATTTCTGAATAGAAGTACTCAGATGGCATTGTTGATAGCAATGGCTATTGACCTTCGGATGAAAAGATAATTGTATAAGTGGAAAGAATTGTTGAAGTTTGTATCGGGGCTCAAATTGTGTAACTGGAATCATACTGATGCATAGAATCAGAGAGCCAGGGTTCAAGCATTAATTTTTGTTTCTAAAATGAAGGCTGCAAAGGGTTATTGCTTTAAATAGGGAGGAGATCCTCTAATTCTTTCTAGATTGAAAGCTTACAGGAACCAACCTGGACAATAACCCAATGTCCAATCCCTAACTTCTTGTGGTGCAGCTCTCAACATATTAAGAAAAATTAAAATGTTTTATACCTCTCCTCATAATCAATCTTCTAAGTAGATCGCAATTTCAAGGTCTTGGCGACCCCATCCTCAGTACACTGACTGATGTTATGTCGATCGAAAGAACCACTTCTTCCTTCCTCTGTTGGTGGACTGATAAACCTCCGAATCAGATCAGAATCCACGGGAATTTCGAAGTTCATAAGTTTTTCTTTCTTGTTTTTCTGAGTGTAGATTTTTTCCCAAATCATGAGTTCCTTTTGTTTATCTATTTGTTTAATTAGACTAACTTTTGATTCAATTAGATGTTTTTCTGACCTGATTCAGAGGTTTATTGGGAAAAAGAAGTGGTTCTTCCGATCGACATAACATCAGTCGGCAAGAGTGTACTGAGGATGGGGTCGCCAAGACCTTGAAATTGCAATCTATTTAGAATATTGATTATGAGGAGAGGTATGAAACATTTTAATTTATCTAAACCTCATAGTGATTTATTTCTATAAATGTTTAATATGTTAACATATTGTTTATGCAATATGAAGTAAAGGGATAGGCTTACCCACCAATTAGCACTGGTCAGCTTGGTGTGTTATAGATCGATCTGGTATTTCCTCCTTTTCTAGTACCAGATCCCTCTTTTTTGCATTCCTATCCAGTCTCCCTTGACTGACCTCTTGTTTTCTTCGACCCTGATGGTATTAAGAGTATTTGAGGCCAAAGGGTTCATTTGTCTTTCCTCTCTCTCTTTCTTTAACCTCGTGGGCATTCAATGCCCACATAAACTGCATGTATATGCAGCACCATTGCAACTTACACACCATAAGTATGCATGGATGTGTTATCAGCTGTGACTGGATATATGTAATGAAGAATGAATAAAATAAAATTAAGATATATTAATAAATTAATGAGTCATTTTAACATCTTACCTCATATTTCATTTTTTTCAAACACGGTAACTATAGTTTTCAAATGATCTTGTCATTCATTTTCAACCGCCATTAATTTATTAATTAAGAACCTCATAATGTGTTTCCCAATTTTAACTTTGAATTAAGATATATGTTTACTTACAATCTGGCAGCATGCACAAGAGAGTCCAATGTGTTATCCAGGGATCTGAAACAATATAATTCAAGAAGTTTTAATTTTTCCTATATATCTTTCAACTGCTAACTCACTGGCACTTTCAAACCCAGAGGTTGATGGCTATTCAGGCATAAGCTATTAATAAATAAACAAACAAATAAATAAACAATAATAATGATCAAGCTTTATTTAAGCTGACAGAGTTAAAGCCATAAGGTCTTTCTCTTCCACTCAACCAGCAATTTGTCTTTTTTTTTTGTCAAACGCCGCCATCTTTTATGACATTTCTGACTTTCTCCCCTGGCCTTGGCGGAATTGTAATCCATTTCTTAGGTTGGGGCACCTGGAAGGCGGAGTTATGTTACCCCGATGATATGATGGGTGATAAATGATAATGAAGCGCCAGGAGAGTTCTTAACCTAAACTTAATCTAAATCCCAGACCATGGGCAACCACAGGAATAATTTCCTTCAAGGAAAAAAATCACATGGTCCTACCTGGAATTGAACCCGGAACCTCATGAACTATAGTCAGAAACGCTGACCACTAACCCATGAGGCTAAAATCATACAAAAATTACATACTTAACCTTTTGACCACCGAGTTTACCTTTTGCCAGCTGGGCTGTGGGTGCCAGATTTTTTAAATGTAAAGTACTACGCCATACTATATAATATAAACCTATATAAAGTATAATTTACTGTCTACATGCCATGCTAAATTGAATTGAAACTCACTATTATACATTTATTTGAAGGTAAGATGGTGTTGCTTCCACTTGTAAAGATCCCAGGTTCGAATTCAGCATAGTATCTTCATTGAAATTTGTTATCACTATCACTAAAACATTTATCTTATTGATTAATTTTTATGGCATTATCACTAAACACTTATCATATTAAATATTTTTTAACATTTTTTAGGGTCCTGGGTTCGAATCAATTCCAATCAAACATCTGTTCTATGCCACATGTTTCATCTGGCACGACACGCTCACCACTGTCACTCACACCCTGTTCATTTAGATTGTAATAATATCCTCTTAGAAACATATGTACTATCACATTCATCAAACAAATAATCATTTGATGAACTGTTACTGTTACTTTCATCTTTTAATAAAACTGACACAATAAACTCGCGTATTGTATTTTCGTCATCTTTCAGACATGAATCACTGTGTTTCACCGCATGAATTACCCTTTGGTCAGGTATCTTTTCAACTAAAAATAAGATAAATAAAGAGAAAATCCAAAATTTCAACATTCCATAGCTAAAACATGAATATACACCCTCCTCCTTTAGAAAACCCTTTTACCACCAGCCTTTACTGTTATTCTGTAAGGGATATGCAAAGTATTGCTAAGAGAGGATGTACAAACACAAAACGAAAAATAATTTTAGTAAATTGAAGTAAAAACTTTGGGAAAAAATATTTAAAATAATAAGATTGAAAATTCGAGCTTGCCAGGCGTGGCATACTGCTGTATACACACCTTCATCGGCGCATGCCGGGCATGGCATACAAAGGGTTAATACAGTTTTAAAACATTATTAAAATATAGAAAGGCAGCTCTGTGGTGCAAGTGATTAGACGCTTGCCTCTCACCACCCGGTCCTGATATCAAGTCTCAGTCACTCCATGTGGGTTTCATGGTGGACGAAACGGAGCTAGGGCAGGTTTTTCTCTGGGTTTTCTCCCATTTTTCCCTGCCACAATTTCATTCCACCATTTCTCCATACTCATCTCATCCATTTCGTTTATCTGCCCCATGATGCTGTGTTAGGCATGGTCGGCCGGCACCCTTGTCATTCACAGACTTTTATATAGGGGGTTTCATCTCATCTCACTCTTGATCTGCCCCACAAGTTGAGAATATTTTATTAAAATATAGACTAAACAAAGGACAATTGGATGTGGTCTAACATTCTACTTTGCTTAGCCTTAGCCTCTTCTTTGTTAGGAGTTACTAGATCAAGTTAATTTATTTTAAGATTATTTCCCTACGCATGTCATGAATGGTATGCAGACAACATACTGACCGAATAAGACAACTAGTAGGCAACCAAGGTATTCCTAGCACGATGTGGTTAGTAAATTTTGCTTAGAGGCCTTTTTATTCAGGCTTAAGGTTTTTTTTACAAGTCTCAAAATCTTCAGATTCGGGATCTACAGCTTAAAATCCCCGAAGGACTTGCTCCTTGTATTTTTCCGTCCTAAAAATAAAATCCATCGATCCCACCCGGGTTTAAACCCACAATCTTTGGGACAAGATGGAAGGAACATAACCACTAGTCCACCGTGATATAATATTAGCTAATTTTTTTTTTCCCCCAAATGCCCCAAGTTTGTCTTTCGACATTCTTGGTTTCTCTCCTGGCATGGCGTACTTGTAACCCACTTCTGAGGTTGGGGCGCCTGGAAGGCGGGGTTACGTTGCCCCGATGATATGATGGGTGATGATGATGGTGTGCCAGGAAAGTCCCTAATCCTAAGCTTAACCTAAGATGAATATGAATGATGATGATTGCGATGGCCATAAGATTTTGGGGATCGTTTGGGCCTTAAAGTTTTCCTGACATTTGTCTTACAGGTGAGGAAAAACCCAGATAAAAACCTCACCCAGAAAAACTGTCCCGACCGGGGATCGAACCCGGGCCCGCTGCGTAACAAGGCAGCACGCTACCCCGAGACCACAGCAGTGGGAGACCACAGCAGTGGACATATTAACTAATATTAATTAATATTTACTGTATTTACAAAATCAACATCCTAGAAGACATTGGAATCTTAAAAAAGCAAAAAAACACAAACATGTTGAACGAGAACACACCCAAAGACCTGAACATCCTGTACAAAATCTACTAAAACTTTCATTCCACTGTAGATGCTGATGATGGAAGACTGCCTTCTGAAAGGCCTACATTGTTTAATGTTGGACAAAGTTTTAGTTGAGGACGACTGATACAACAGGTACAAATTTTAATATTTTAATCAACAGTCTCAAAGATGATTTACCATGAGTTTTAAGAGTATTGAAACATTTCTCTCTAAATCAGGAATCAAACCCCAAACCTTCAACTTTTCCTGGTTCAGTCATAAATGTTTCTTTTTAATAACTAACAAATAATGAATTTTGAAATCTCATCTCATACTCCATAATCTTCAAAAACGTAACTGCAGTTTCTGGAGGCATCCCTCCCATCTTCAGCCATCTTTTGTCATAAAGATGGCTGAAGATGAGAGGGATACCTCTTGAAATTGCAGTTCCACACTTGAAGATCACAGAGTTTATGAGGTGAGATTTCAAGATTCATTATTTTTTAGTTATTAACTTGAAAACCTCATAATATTACTTCCCATAATTAATTTATGAAATAAATTGTTCTCTTTACCATTGATTATATATAATAGAGTCCACCGCTGTGGTCTCGAGGTAGCGTGCTGCCTTGTCACGCAGCGGGCCCGGGTTCGATCCCCGGTCGGGGCAGTTTTTCTGGGTGAGGTTTTTATCGGGGTTTTTCCTCACCTGTAAGACAAATGTCAGGAAAACTTTAAGGCCCAAACGGTCCCCGAAATCATATGGCCATCATCAACATCATCATCCTTATCATTATCATCATCACCATCATCCTTCACTGGTATGGAAAGCAACGGGAAGCTACCACACCTACACAGTTCCCTAGTAAAGCTGCAAGCATAGTGAGAATTACTACGGAAGGATATATAATAGTTCAGCTGTGAACATTAATTTACTTATTAAGGTAGAATATTTTTATCACTCACCTCATATTGTTCTTCTTATTTGATTATAAACTAGTTTTGGAACATAGTTTCTGTTCCATCCTCAGTATCGTCACGACCGTTGTTCTGTCGTCTTGAAGAGCTGTCCTTCTCTCCTTCCATTGGCTGACTGAAAAACCTCGAAACCAGGTCATTCTCACCGGGAATTTCAAAGTTCATTAATTTCTTCGATTCGTTCTTTTGAATGTAGATCTTTTCCCAAACAGTAAGTTCTTTAGGTTTTTCTATTTGTTTTAATAATTTAGCTTCTTTCTCGATAAGATGTTTTTCAGACCATGCATGGGCAGCCACTGCAGATTTTTCTACTTCCCCTTTCTTGACATTCCTGAGATGTTCTTTCACTCTAGTTTTCAAACTCAAAATCAAAATCTGCAGTGGCTGCCCATGCATGGCCTGAAAAACATCTTATCGAGAAAGAAGCTAAATTATTAAAACAAATAGAAAAACCTAAAGAACTTACTGTTTGGGAAAAGATCTACATTGAAAGAGTGAAAAGAAGAAATTAATGAACTTTGAAATTCCCGGTGAGAATGACCTGGTTTCGAGGTTTTTCAGTCAGCCAATGGAAGGAGAGAAGGACAGCTCTTCAAGACGACCGAACAACGGTCGTGGCAATACTGAGGATGGAACAGAAACTATGTTCCGAAACTAGTTTATAATCAAATAAGAAGAACAATATGAGGTGAGTGATAAAAATATTCTACCTTAATGAATATACCTCATAGTGAGAATTCCTAAAATAAGTAATTAATTTACTTATTTCAATCATAGTAACGGCTTTAGCTGGAGCATGTGGTAACAGAGTTGATTAAGGTGGTACAAGCTGGAAGATCGAGGGTTCAACTCCCGGTGAGATCAGGATTTTTACACTGGTCCAAACTGTCTGGCAGCACCAAGACCCTAGAGTTCACTCAGCCTCTAATTGAAACAAATACTAGATATATATTTTTTTTATTCAATGCCCCAGGTTATCATTTTGACATTTCTGCTGTTCTTTCCTAGCATTGCCATAATTGTAACCCACTTCTGAGGTTGGGGCACCTGGAAGGCAGTGTTACGGCTGCCCCGATGACATGAGAGGTGATGATGATGATGATAGTGGTGCAAAAGGAGAGTCCTTAATCCTAAACTTAATCTAAGGCGAATATGAATGACAATTATATTTAATTAATGTTGGGAAGTAATGCTTATGATAGCCATATGATGTTCAGGGATCATTTGGGCCTTAAAGTTTCCTGACATTTGTCTTACAAGTGAGAGAAAAACCTTGAAAAACCTCACCCAGGAAACTTGTCCCAACCGGGGATCAAACCCAGGCCCGCTGTGTGACAAAGTAGCATGCTACCTCAAGATCACAGCAGTGGACAGAGTACTAGATACTTCGTAAATTAATGAGTCATTTTTACATCTTACCTCATATTTCATGTTTTCTTTAAACACGGAACTAGTTTTTAAAGAACACGAAATACGAGGTAAGATGTTAAAATTACTCAATAATTTACGAATTAAGAACATCATAATGTTATTTCACATATTTAACTATGAATACTAGATACTTATTTTGGGGATAAAGGCAATTGTCATGCAGGGCACAACCAGCTGTCATCAAAAGTCAATTATCTAGAAATAGAGGAGCTCTAACCTCCTACTATCCCAAGGACCTCCTATAAGGCCTATAGTGGGATCATTTTAGCTTTAGCTACATATTATTAATAAATGAGTTAGAGAAAATGTTTTAACATCTCACCTCACAAAGTTGCATGTCTTCACGATACCGGTTTCAAAAGTATAGTATTAATTCCATCTTCAGTCAAATTCCAACTGTTGAAATTTCGTCGTTAACATCATCTTCTGAACTGCCATCTGGTGTAGATTTTATGAACTAGGAGATTAAATTATTCTCGTCGGGGATATCGAAATTCATTGCTTTATATTATTAATTTCGATATCCCTGATGAGAATAATTTAATCTCCAAGTTCATAAAATCTACACCAGATGGCAGTTCAGAAGATGATGTTAACAATGAAATTTCAACAGTTGGAATTTGACTGAAGATGAAAGTATTACTATACTTTTGAAACTGGTATCGTGAATACATGCAACCTTGTGAGGTGAGATGTGAAAACTTTTCTCCAACTCATTTATTAATATAAATACCTCATAGTGTTTCTTCCCACCACTGTAAATTAATTAAATACATATTATTAATTTACTTCATTGATCTGTTTATTTTTTTCATAAATTTACTTACGAAAAGTAGCGGTACATGCCAATGGAACCACGGCTGGTGCCAGTTATCCGTTTACACAAGTCAAATAAAGGTTTCCAAGGGAGAACCAGCTCTTCTGGAGAAAGTAGTTCCTTCTTTCTGTAAACATAAACATAATTTTTTTATTAAGTACTTACTTACTTACTTACTCACTGGCACTATCGAACCCGAAGGTTCATGGCCGCGCGGACATAAGCTCTCCATACATCCCTATCCTGAGCTAATGCTTTCCAATCATTCCCTGTATAATCTACTTCCCTCAAATCATAGTTAATGTTGTTCTCCCACCTCATTCTTGGCCTACCAACTGGGCGCTTTCCCTCTGGCTTTCCTACAAGAAGCTTCCATGCACGTCTTTCATTCCCTATACGTGCAACATGTCCTGCCCATCGCAGTCTACGAGACTTAACTGTTCTTATTATATCTGGCTTCCTATAAAGACCATGTAGTTCATTGTTATGTAGTCTTCTCCATTCACCTGTCTGTTCATCTCTCTTTGGTCCAAAAATTTTCCTAAGAACTTTATTCTCAAATACTCGTAATCTCCTTTCCTCCCTTAAAGTAAGAGTCCATGTTTCGCACCCATATAATATAACTGGTAGAATAATAGTTTTATATATTTTCAGCTTAACGTTTTTTGAAAGGAGTTGGGACATCAAAAGTCTCTGCAATGCATAATAGCAAGCATTTCCAGAATTGAGCCTATGTTTAATTTCTTTGTGCATCTCATTCCTATTTGTGATTATTGTTCCTAGGTATTTGAATTCAGCCACTTCCTCAAAATTTCCCTCATTTGTCATTAGCTGTCCATTTCCATTATATACTGAATTTCTACGTGTGACCATATATTTAGTTTTACTGATATTTACTTCCAGTCCTAATTTCTTAGTGTTACTCAATAGTGTGTGCGTGTTGGCCTTTAGTATCTCCTCGCTATCGGCCAGTAGTACTACATCATCAGCATAAACTAACAGCTTATTAATACCATTGAGTTGTAAGCCTTCCTCATTCTCTAAAGATTTAATGGCATGCTCTAGTACAAAATTAAATAGTAGAGGAGATAGTGCATCTCCTTGCTTCAACCCATTCTGGATTTCAAAAGTGTCTGAAAACTGTTTGCCTACACGCACCCTACTCTTTGAGCCATTTAGACACATTCGTATAAGTCTAACCAACTTTTTAGGAATTCCGAACTCCAGGAGGATACTATATAACTTCTCCCTCTTAATTGAATCATATGCTTTTTTGAAGTCTACATATAGTTGATGTACAGTACCATTATATTCCCATTTCTTCTCTAAAATCTGTCTTATACTGAAAATCTGATCTGTTGTAGACCTGTTTCTTCTAAATGCACATTGATGATCTCCTAGAATGTCATCAATATAGGGAGTAAGTCTGCTTACTAATATATTTGTTAGAATTTTGTACGAAGTTGAAAGTAATGAGATGCCCCTGTAGTTGTTGCAATCAGTTTTATCTCCTTTCTTATAAATTGGTAAGATAATTGATTCCTTCCATTCATCTGGAAGAGCTTCTTTTTCCCAAATCATACTAAGCAACCAGTGTATCTTGTCCATCAATTTTTCTCCCCCTGATTTTATCAGTTCTGCTGGGATCTCATCTGAACCTGATGCTTTATACATCTTCAATTTTTCAATCGCCATTTCAACCTCTAATGCACTTGGCTCTGCGACTAGCATTTCTGCTGTCTGTAACTTATCCTCCTCAATGTCCTGTTCTGTATGTACATTTAATAGCTGATTAAAGTAACCTTTCCATCTATTTAATATACTCCTAGAATCTGCAATCATATCCCCATTTTCATTCCGAATTATAAAGTACAGTTCATGATTTTTTTAATTGGAGAAACTGCACTTTAAGTCTCACCATTAATTTTTCCAAGTCCTGCTGAATAGTAGTGCACATGCACAAGGGTTATGAACTTGCTCCATAGGTGGCAGGACGATCAGTGCAGTTGGTAAGACCAACCTTCAAAATAAATTCTCAAACATGCTTTTGAACATGGATCTGCATTAACACACAATTTGTAATTAATATTTAATTTTAGGAAGTTATATTTTGAGGTTATTTTAATTATATTGTTTTTAGTCTGGACATCTTACCTCAATATTAATGTTGATTTGTTCTTGAACATGTTTCAAAACAAGTCTTTTTTATCGTCAGCTTTCCCAGACTGGTTTTATTTATGTTGCATTATGTTGCACAACCTGGATGTCGATGTCAGCTCCATCCTGTGGTTTGCCAATGAACCTCCAAACAAGGTCACGCTCCATCGGTATATCAAAATTCATAACTCTGTTTCTGTTCTTCTGAATATAAATTTTTTCCCAAATAGTCAACTTTTTGTATTTTCTAACTCTTTTAATAATTTAGTGTCTGAATTTATATTATGTTTTTCAGACCAAACATGAGCAGCAACTGCAGATTTTTCTATTTCCCCATTTTTAATATTTCTTATGTGTTTTTTGGTTCTAATTTTTAGGTTTCTTTTTGTTTTTCCTATATATATCATGCATGGGTTGTGAAAAGATAGAGAGATAATATCAAAGATATTTAAATTGATTAGATCTCTCTAAAATTTTATTCTGGAGACAGATTTTACTTTGTATGGGTCCTTCCCATGAAATGCCATAATTTTAGTTTTGTTAATTGATATTTCCATATTAAATTTGGCAGCTATTTATTGTAAATTATAAATTGATCGTTGCAAATCATTTTTGGAAAGTGCCAGAAGCGCTAAAATGTTTGCAAAAAGAATAGCATCGAGTTTGAGGTTCCTATTGATGGGTATATATCCCCGTTGTGTTTTCTTCCATTCATTTATTATTCTATTCATATATATGAGTCCACCGCTGTGCTCTCGAGGTAGTGTGCTGCTTTGTCACGCAGCAGGCCTGGGTTTGATCCCTGGGCGGGGCAGTTTTTCTGGGTGAGGTTTTTTATCGGGGTTTTTCCTCACCTGTAAGAAGATAAATGTCAGGAAAACTTTAAGGCCCAGACGGTCCCCAAAATCATATGGCCATCATCATCCTTATCATTATCATCAGGATCATCATCACCTTTCACCGGTGTGGAAAGCAACAGGAAGCTACCACACCTACAGTTCCCTTGTAAAGCTGCAAGCATAGCATGGAAAAAGCTATGATTGCAATGAAGGACCTGCCTTCAGGCAGAATTACTATGGATGGATATATAATGAAAAGCACCGGTGAAAGTCCATATCCCTGTCTTACTCCAGTGTTGAGTAGTACATATCTAAGTCATATTATCCAAAATAAACCTCATAGTGTTACTTCCTTGAAATATCCCCCCCCCAAATTCCCCAGGTTGTCATTTCGACATTTCTGGTTTTCTCTCCTGGCATGGCATACTTATAACCCACTTCTGAGGTTGGGCGCCTGCAAGGCGGGTTACACTGCCCCAATGATATGGGAGCTGATGATGATGATAATGATGCACCAGGAGAGGCCTTAAACTAAACTTCAGCTAATTAGACATAATATGATATTGATGATAATGATGGCCTGATGATGTTTGGGGACCATTTGGGCTTTAAAATTTCCTGACATTCATCTTACAGGTGAGGAAAAACCCCGATAAAACCAACTTGTCCAGACCAGGGATCGAACCCGGGCCCGATGTGTGACAAGGCAGCACAATACCTCGAGACCACAGTGGTGGACTCTTCCTTGAAATATTAGAATGTGAATAATCACCTGAGAAAAATATTTCTGCTCCCTCTGCTGGCTGACCGATGAACTTACAAATCAATTTTTTTTTTTCTTTTTCTCCAGGAATTTCAAAATTCATGGTTTTCTTTTTATTTTTGCAGATGTAAATTTTTTTCCCAATGGTGAGTACCTTAGAGAAAATTTACATCTGCAAGGATAAGAAGAAAACCATGAATTTTGAAATTCCCAGAGAAAAATTAAAAAAAAAATTGATTTGGACTTACAGGATGGACAACCTCAAAACAACAATTGGAATGCATCAACAGTGTTGTGCAAAAGCAACGAAACCAGGTCTGCATAAAAATGATTAAATATGAGGTGAGTGAATATAACCAACTCATTAAAATTTAAAAAAATATATGTTGATTTTCCTCCCAAAAAAATGTGAGAAATGCCTTAAAATTAATTGAAAAATTGAGCTGAAAGTAACCTAACACTGCCATATTTACAATATAAAATATGTATTAATCATTGCTCAGACAGTGTAGCTAACTTATCGCAAAAACACACTAACAAACAAGTGAACACTAAACATTGGGTTGTAGGTAGATAATATCTGTCACAGAATCTACTTTTTACACAATATTATCTAAAATATTAGGGGGGGAAAAAATCAAAAGTTTATGTAATTTTATTCATCATCATTTTCATCATAGGACATTCACAAATTTAGGCCATTTATTGACCTATTTCGGCCTCAAGAGAAACACCATCCAGAAGTCTTTTGAGTGGACGTCCTGGTCTTCTTCTTCCTGCAGGTTGATATCTTAACATTTGTTTGGGTATCCTGTGATCTTCCATTCGATGAACATGTTGCATCCATCTTGACTTATAATCAGAAATTTTGTTTTCTTAAGGTTCCATGTGTAATTCTTCTAAGATGTCTTCATTTTTTTTTGTGATCTAGTAGTGTGTATCCTGCAGTCCTCCGAAGGTATCTTATTTCAGCAGATCTAAGTCTCTGTATATCCTTCTGTTTCAACGTTCATACTTCGCTACCATACAAAAGAGTTGGAAGAGCCAGTGTTTTATACACTTTTCGTCTTGAATGTTTTTGGACTAACTGTGGCTTGATATAATTTATTAACCCTAAAATTCTTTAAAAAATTTAGATATTTTTGCATTTACATCCTTTTCTTCTTCATATGAGATATTGCATTCTGCATTCTAGATATGTAAAATTATTCACATGCTCCAAAATTTTATTGTCAAGTACAATTTTACTTCTGTCAGGATCTACACCTTGAAATGCCATAATTTTTGTTTTCTCTATAGATATCTTCAATCCATATTCTTCTGTAATTTTGTTGTAAGGGGTAGTGATGTGTATATAACCTCTCCTACCCAATTCTCATCCTCATCTTCTCGTGGTACAACCCACTTTCACAAACAAGGCTCTGAGGACCGAGTCACGGCAGTATAACCATTCCATCGGGTACTGAGTAAATGCAGTATCCTAATGTCTGTCCAGAGACTAAAAGGTAGCAGCCCTACCACTGGAATACTTAGTGTCGGGCCAGTAACCCGTCCTAAGGAACTTCAACTTTACTTGCAAGTCTCAACACAAAGAAATCCAGAAGGAATTTTTGTAATTTTATTTGAGAGAAAAAATATATGAATAAAGTTTACAACAGGGGTCGTAGTAATTTTTTATAAGTCCAAAGCAGACACCATGCACATGCATCAGCAGATGAAAGTGGATACAATTTTCAATCACGCAATGCTGCCAACATACCACAACACTATTGACTCTTAAAACTAATAAATTAACAAAAAACTAATATTTAAATTAATATCGGGAAGTAAACATTATGAGGTTATATCATTAATAGTGAGTGGAGAACATATTTTAATCGACTCACCTCATACATTTTCAAACTTCTTTGATACCAACGGTTTCAGACAATATCATGTCCTTCATCAGTCATGAAACCATCGGTATCAAAGAAGTTTGAAAATGTATGAGGTGAGTCGATTAAAATATGTTCTCCACTCACTATTAAAAAAATAATATTTAACTTTTATAGGAATTAATCACTATGAGGTTTAATTTATGGTGAAATTAAATGTTTCTTACCTCTCCTCATATAAATCTTCTAAGTAGATCGCGATTTCGAGACCATAACGGTCTCATCTTCAGTACTTCTTTGGCGAAGAAGAAAAGTTTCTTCCGATCGACATAACATCAGTCAGGGAAGAAGAAAAGTTTCTTTCGATCGACATAACATCAGTCGCCAAAGAAGTACTGAAGATGAGACCGTTATGGTCTCGAAATCGCGATCTACTTAGAAGATTTATATGAGGAGAGGTAAGAAACATTTAATTTCACTATAAAAAAAACTAATACTTACTCTAACTAGATTTGTCTTAGATAGCTGTTTAATTACAATGAGTATACAAAATAGGAACTTAGAAAATGTATATTAAATGATTATGAATGTATTTTTAAATTTGTAATTTGTAGAAGTGGAACTATTCCTTACATTGTAACTGTTGGCTATTTTGAATTTTTATAGAATAACTATAATGAAGAAGTAGTTAATTTCACAGTTACACACAATTTAAATGCAAGAATGTTAGTGGAATTGAATGTAACATATTTTTAGGCCTAAAATGACCTAATGCAATTCAAGTACTCTAACCTGTAAAAGTGTGAAATAGAATGGCATGTAACGCAATGCCCAAAAATAGGAAGTGTGAATAGTAAGTTTTGAAATTCTGAAGTGTATGTTGGCTGTATTAGGATAAATAAATAAAATGGCTGGAAAAACAATATGGCTCCTACATTAAACTGTTATGTACAGTTGAATATTCGGCTAAACAGTACATTAGTTTTCCCTTCATTTTCCATAGTATATTCTTGTTGTACTAATACTCGCTGTAGCGTAGTGGTAAAGGCACTGCGCTACAAGCCGGAAAGGTCGAAAGTTCAAGTCCCGGTGGGGTCAGGATTTTTAAACTGACCCAAACCTTCTGGCGGCACTATGGCCCTGGGATCGACTCAGCCTCTAACTGAAATGAGTACCAGATGCTTGTTCTGGGGGTAAAGGTGGCCGTCACACAGGGCTGACAACCCGGCTGAAATCAAGTGCCGATTGTCCAGAAAAAGTGGGAGCCTTAACCTCCTACTACCCCAAGGGCTTCCTGAGGCCTGTAGTGGGAATACTTACTTTACTTTACTAATACTCTTATATCTTTATTAATATTTTATAATACTTTAAACTTTTTTCAACAATACTTATAACATTATTTTACAATTTTTAGATATTTATTTATTTATGAGAAACACAATAACATTGTCATTTTAGACAATATTGTGAAACTCATTGTTTTCCCTCTTTCAATGTTGCCACCATCAACAATTCAATTACACATATTTTTATTAGGTTACTACTATTTTTTGTTAGGTTAATGTTAATTAGTGTACATCAGATTAGTGTAAACTTCAGTAAATAATATGCATGTAATTTATTTTGTTAGGTTAGGAAGGGATAAGTTAGTAATACATCCATTTCTAATAAACATTTGGGAATTTATTTTGAACGAGCTGCCATCTAGCGACAACTCTATAAAACTTTCTGTAAGACTTCAAAGATATGTGGTTCCACCTAGCGACAGCTCTATAAACTCGTGCATGCACACTGTTATTCTACAGGACTTAGAAAATATATTTGAAGAGAAAAATATATGCTCAGATGTCAGGTATTGATTTCCATGAAAGAAAAGTAAGTTAAATTCTGTGTAAGGTATTTTTAAATTTCCAACTGCTACTGGAAACTTGAGCCAAAATATGTGACTAAATTGGGATTTGAACCCAATGTCTCTTTCTGGAGTTTTACTTCCAGCTGTCAGTCAACAGCAATTATTATTCATTTATCCAGACACTGTTATGTGCAATAAATCCATTAACAATACTTACTTGAGAAGCATAACAAGAGCTTGAGCAAATTTGCTGACAAGATACGGTTCCAAGTTTGGTATTGTAGCTAATTGATACATGAGCTGAATTAGACTAATATGATCTTCTTTTGAAAATTTCATTCCATACAATTTCACATATCTGAAAAAAATAATATATGAACATTAAACATAGAATTACTCTTTCACAAATGTTGTATAAGCAATGCCAATAAAACATTTTCTCAAATAAATTAAATGACAAAACAAAGAATTTTTACATACTTGGTTAACCTTGCAGTCCACATTCCACAACCTGGTCGCATTTCTCTCATCATAACAGCTTTACCCAGATTGGCTTTAATTTCTGACAACATACGCACAGACTCTTCATCGAGCTGATTGGCATACGGTAGTAATTTACAATATACAATCTCTTTCTGGGGCTTAAAGCCCAACCTCTGTAAGTGTTCATTACTATTGTTGCTTTCGTCTTCCATGATGACTTCTCTTACTGATCACCAAGAACGTCAAATAATTGACTAATGCGAAATTGTTAACTGACATGCACAATTGGAAATCGTTACATCATTAGTAACAACTTGCTTTTTCACCACAAGTAAAATGATAGTCACTTCGTGGAGCCATATTGGAATTTGACGTATGACCAAAGGTAAAAGGATACAACATTACAGAGAATAAAAATGTAGAGTAACAGGAGACATAGGTTGTTAGAACCTGTGGATGCAACACTTCCCTTGTTTTAGTGAATTGTCACTGCTGTCACTTTTTCTGGGGGGGGGGGGGAATGCAGAGCTTTTAATAAGTTTATTAACTTATTTTTCTAGGAAAAACCAGGGATCCCTGGGAAAAACATTAGACCAGTTATGTCTCGTAGACTGAAATCAGGGATTATTATAATCCCTGGACTGAAATGGGGCAGGACATTTAGTACAAATGAGAGAAGGGGGGGGTATGGAAACTTCTTGTAGGAAAGTTAGAAGGGTCCAGTAGATGGCCCAAGAAATAGATGGAAAAATAATATTAACCATGATTTAAGGAATATGAATTATGTAGGGATTGTTTGGAAAAATTATCTGAGAGGGATGTATAGAGAGTGTATGTCAACACGTCCATGAACCTTTGAATTTGATAAAGTCAATGAATTAGTTAGGAAAAAGATTTAAATTTAAAAACATATGTTTTTCGGATTCTGTCTTTAATATATCCACCACAAACAAAGTACAGATAATTGAAAATAACATAGTTTATCGCTGAAAAGGAGGGCGATCACGCAAGAGACAGAACAATTAATATAGCGTTGGAACAGGTTTATAAGTCTAATCCTTAATGGATAGACATAAAAAATAAAATCCACCCAATCGAATTTGAACCTGAAACATCCTAGTTCTCTGGCGATAATGCATCATAAACAAACTAGTCACACACACATTTAAATAATACTATCTTTCAAATTTGCTTAATTAATTATGTAACCCTACTCTCGGCTACCATTATTTCAAACTCCAGTATCACAGAATGTAGGTGACAATATGGTACGTAGTGTGGTCGTTCTCTATGGTGTGGGCTTTGTTTTTAGCAATATCGTCGCCATATTGAGTCTGAAAAATTCTAGAGATCTAGGTTTTAATTACAACAAATTGCATGAACATTTCTATTAAAACCTATAAAGTTTATGTCTCAAGCTCAAATCAATTTAAGAAATAAATGTAATATGTATTTATATACATAAAATAAAATAAATTGATTACATGGTACACATAGTTCTCTATGGTACACATACCGACGCGTAAAAGTAGTACCGTGTGCTATTTATTCGTTATTTTTTGTTCTATAATTCTTTTCAGATCGTTTCGTAATGTGTACGAAAAAAGTAAAGTTCTTTTGTTATGTCAGTGATGTGCTCTATAAAATTGATAACGTTTGTATGTGATTTAATAACATTTATAATTTGAGGTTTATATGTCGGCGGATAGATACAATTAGTAAATAATAGCCTTTCGCCATTGGTGGAGTAGCCATTTGTCTTTTGATATAGTCGATTGATGATTGGAATTACAAGGGGTGAAAGACAACCTAGACAAAGAATTACTGTGAAAATACGCAATATGAAGAGGAGTTCCGATCGCGACACACCTCCACGCAGCAAGAGGTCAAGATCTAGTATTGGAAGGTACGATGATAGCTCAGACGAGAGAATTACACCCGAGAGGATTCGACGAAGGAGTCGAGGCAGGTCGCCAAGCCCAAGGGGTCGATACCCCTCCGAGAGTTCGCACCGGGACGATTATGGACGCTCAAGAGAAGTATCTGAGAGATCGTATAGTTATAAAGTGTTATGTGTAAGTGCATTGCACCCTAAAGCTAGTGATGAGGTTATTAAAGATAC
This sequence comes from Diploptera punctata, assembly GCA_030220185.1. Lineage (NCBI taxonomy): Eukaryota > Metazoa > Arthropoda > Insecta > Blattodea > Blaberidae > Diploptera > Diploptera punctata. The sequence continues at coordinate 674,862 of JASPKZ010007730.1, forward strand.
TTGTATAGAGAATACAAAAAATTTGGAGATCTTAGTGTTAGAATTTCTCATGATCTTGATGAGAGGGTTGCTTATGTATGTTTTAGAAATTCGGAGGATGCTCGTGATGCCAAACATAACAAACCTAGAATAATTCTATTTGATAAAGTAGCATTGGTAGAAGCTGTGTATGAAAGTAGCAGAAGTTCTAGTGATGTATACCGTAGGGGTCCTAGCAGACCTAGAAGTATTAGCCCTGATTATGACAGGTATTATCATCAGCGGTCTAGATCTCCAGGACCTGAAAGACATAGACCAAGTGAGGGTCGATATGAACGTTCATACGGACCTCCTCCAGGCCTTCCTCACCGTGAATTTCGTAGAGAGGGCCCACCTCCACCCCACCATGAATTTATGAGAGCACCTGTACACCATGGCCCTCCTCATGTACCTCCGGGTCCACCTCATCATTATGGACCCCCAAGGCATATGGTTCCTGGTGGCAGTTTCAAACCTCACTTACATTTTGATAAATTTGATAATAAGAAAGATAAGTTTCCAAATTACCTTCATCATGTCCCACCAGAGGATGACCCACTGGCCACAAGGACCTTATTTGCAGGTAATTTGGAAATTAATATTTCAGAAGAAGAACTTCGTAGGATATTTGGACGTTATGGAATAGTTGAAGATATTGATATTAAACGACCCCCACCAGGAACTGGAAATGCGTATGCATTTGTGAGATTTCAAAATTTAGACATGGCCCATCGCTCTAAAGTTGAACTTTCAGGACAATATATTGGTAAATTTCAATGCAAAATTGGTTATGGTAAAGCTACGCCAACTACAAGAATTTGGATTGGTGGCTTGGGGCCATGGACATCAATATCACAGTTAGAGAGAGAATTTGATAGGTTCGGTGCTATTAAGAAAATAGATTATGTAAAAGGTGACAGTTGTGCTTATATACTGTACGATTCCATCGATGCTGCGCAAGCTGCAGTCAAGGAGATGCGTGGCTTCCCTCTTGGTGGTCCTGAACACAGACTCCGTGCAGATTTTGCAGATGTTGTACCAGGAGGTTTTGGTGGTTTCAAACCTCGACCATTCCCTGACGACATGGCTGCAGGAGGAGACTTCAGGGTTAGAGTTCCAGGAAGAGAAGACTTTGGATATGAACCTGGCTACGAACCTTGGACTGAGGGTGAATTTTCATATGGTCCTCCAAGAGGTGGGTTTAGAGGACGAGGTGGTGCTGTTCCATGGCATGATCGCAGGGGTGGCGGCAGAGGCGGATATCGTGGTGGCGGATACCCTGGTGATTCTTACATGAGAGAAGAGCCTGAATGGATTGCAAGAAGACCTCCACCAGATTTGGAATACGAGATACCACGTCCTCCAAGGAGATCTGGTTCAGGCGAACCTGGAGTTGATAGGTCAAGGTCACGTTCTCCTCGAAGACATTCAGTTGAAAGCGACTCTGGTTCTGATGGACGACGCAATGGAATGATGGGATCTGCACGTACTTTACCAGAACTAGCACGGAAATGCGTAGCAGTGTGGCAAGGAGCACTCATATTGAAGAATTCCTTGTTTCCAGCAAAATTTCATCTTACTGACGGCGACACAGATATAGTAGACGGACTTATGAAGGACGACGAAGGCAAACATCATTTACGCATCACGCAAAGATTGAGATTGGACCAGCCAAAACTTGAAGACGTATCAAAACGCATTTCTTCATCAAGTTCCCATGCAATTTTTCTGGGATTATCGGGGTCTACAGCATCAGTTTCAAGTGATGATGCTTCAGTTCAAACTCGTCCTCTAAGGAATCTGGTGTCGTATCTAAAACAAAAGGAAGCTGCTGGTGTTATCTCTTTGGTTAACAAAGATACCGAAGCCACTGGCGTTTTGTATGCATTCCCACCATGCTCTTTTTCCACTGAACTTTTGAAACGAACAGCACCTAATCTTTCAGAGGAAGGTTTGAAGGAGGATCATTTAGTTATTGTTGTTGTGCGAGGAGGAAGTGCTTAGGTTTATGAAACTATTTGTAGCTGGAAAAACTTTCCATTTTGGCACTCAATCAATTTTTCTAAGGGCTAAACTATTTGGGATGATCACGGAAAATATATACATTGGTCCTCTCATTGAATTTTTATAAGTTCTACTGCAAATGTTTATGAAATTGCTGGCAGATGGAAGCACATCTGTGAAACTGATATGACCAACTTTCTCAATTAATTTCTAAACATGTTCTTAAGAAATGGATGTACACTAACTTGCCCTTTGTAACTAACGGAATAAATTACATGCATATTATTCATTAATTCAATATACTAATAACATGTCACCTCTACTTGTTGGATGAACTTCCACCACATGTGGATGTGAGGGCAGCAGACAGTTGGTAGGGCTGTTGCATCATGGGGTAGTATTATTCAATAATCAAGTTTTTTTGAGTCTATATATCTTACCTCATTTAATGTTGATTTGTTCTCAAACATGTAATTAGAATTATTCAATAAACTAATCTGGTGTACACTAACTGTTCCATTGTAATGTAACAAAATTAAGTTAGTGAATATCCATTTCTTAAAACATATTTGGGAATAAAATTAAAAAGGTTGATCATTCTGATTTCATAAATATGCTCTTACATCTGCCAGTAATTTCATAAGCATTTGCACATATGCACTATAATTCTGTAGAAGTTAAAGAATTATTGAGATATAATTACCACATTTTGCGACATAGATAAATATTTAAGAATTGTGAAAAATATTTTAAGAATCGTTAAAGAATGTTTAAAATAGGAAATGTTAGTAAATACCGAAAAAATATAGGTGCACCATTGTATGGTATAGGGTAAGAACAGCTGACGATCACTTATGAATCTTGAACTGGACCACTATCCAGATCGAGGTGCATGTTACCAACATGTTTATTTACATTTTGCTATAGTAAAATATTTAGTCACATGTCCATAAAATGCAAATTTGTTAGATGCATTACTTTTTCCTTACGTCTTGATACATTTGGGTAGGTTAGCTACATTTAGTTTGTTACAAAAATTATCTCAAGTTTTATAGAGTTTTTTCCCCCTAGTGATAACTGGAAACAAGATGGATGTGCACTGCATATTCATTTTTTTTGTATCATAAATTGGATATTATTTCCCCAATGGTAATGTTCCAACAATAATATGGCCATATATGTCTTCTCATTCAATTTTAAGGGAAGGTGGCACATCATATCTCCGTAATGTTATTTTGTCTATATTTAGGTACACATTTCTATAAAAGTATTAGACCTTCTATAAAAGCATGATGTGCAGAGTCAGAGATCCGAGGTTCGAGTCCTGGTTTAAGCGTTGATTTTTCTTTAGAAATTAAAACCATGTCCAATTCTGGAAAGTATTAATTTAAAATATAACGACAATATGGCTGCTGTTTCAAACTGGTACGATCAGCTCAATGTTCTATTAAAATAGAAAAAAATTAGAAAACATTTAAAATAGGTTTTAAGTGGTACCGTAGTCAATTTATAATTGAGTTGGAAAAAATGTTTTTAATATCTCACCTCATATAATTGTTTTTTTTCACGTTACTGGTTTCAAAAGTAAATTTTATGAGGTGAGATATTAAAAATGTTTTCTCCAACTCATTTATATATTGTAAATACCTCATAGTGTTACTTCCTACTTTGATTTTGATTAAAAACTGTAGTCAATGTTTTAAAAAAATTAATCCGTAAAAGGTATTTTAAAACCTGCGACCCCCTGTTGGAAACTTAAATGTCCATCACTGGGATTTAAATATCTTAACTCCCTTATTTTGCAAGGTTATGAATAAAAATTTATCTTTCTTTTGACAGTAGAGGTGATATACCTGCTGTCATGTGACATTCATCCTTTAAAGGTTAAAAATAGTAGAAAATGTTATATTTTGTCCAGCCTAAGAAAGACACTTCAGGAAAATAAATGGGCGGGTAATCCACGAAGCACATGACTGCTGCAGTTACTGCGATTCGTTCATGACCAAACCACAGTTCAACGGAAGCGAAAAAATTGATCATGTACTCGATTAATAGGGGGCACGCCGTAGCGTAGTGGTTAAGGCACTGAGCTACAAGCCGGAGGTTCGAGGGTTCAAGTCCCGTTGGGGTCAGGATTTTTAAACTGACCCAAACCCTCTGGCGGCACTATGGCCCTGGGGTCGACTCAGCCTCTAACGGAAATGAGTACCAGACGCTTGTTCTGGGGTAAAGGCGGCCATCACGCAGGGCTGACAGCCCGGCTGACATCAAGTGCCGATTGTCTAGAAAAAGTGGGAGCCTTAACCTCCTACTACCCCAAGGGCCTCCTGAGGCCTGTCGTGGGATCACTTTACTTTACTCGATTAATATAATTACGTATTTAAAGCTATTTATGTTAACTACAGTTGATCAGAATACAGTGTATACCTACATGTTTCTTTGAAGGTCGGGGACTAACTAAAAATTTGCATTTGTTTGAAACTGAACGATTCTTGAAAAGATGTTGAATGTCAGTTACAAATATGGCGGCTCTCGGGTAGTTTGTTAAGTTAACTCGGTTATTTTAATTTAAATGTTTGATTTTAGTTAATTTGTTTAGTATCAACAATTATAATTTAATTAGTTTTTGACATACCATCGTAAATATTAATATAACCTGCAACGTAAAAATAAAATTATTGTTGTGCATTAATTTATCGGCTTATAACAAACAGCTGACAGTTTGTCTGCACTCTTACACGTGCTATGCGAGTAATACATTCGGAAGTTAAATATCAAAGTGTGCTTCTTACGTTGGACAGAGAATAATAGAAACGGAAAGAGTAAATAGTGCAACAGTGTCATACGAATGCTGTATGGTACAGCATATAAGTACAATAAGAAAAGTTGAGTCGAGTGCCAATTTGGAAAGTTTGCACCTTAGCAATAGAGATCTCTATCAATATTTGGTGGTAGTAATTCTGCATTAGTATCATGTAATGTCACTAAAACAATGTGAATGTAATCATTTTCACATCATAGACACAAGAATTCTGTTTAAATGTTTAATTAACTGTTCTCTAAAAATTAAATAGGATATTTTATAAATTTCATTTATATCTTTTATTAAAACTGCTTGAGTGGTTTATTTTTTTATACATTAAAATACATTAGTGTTTGTGAGAAGTTATAATTTAATTAAAAATAATTCACTGAAGATAGTTACTGTGTTAATTGGTGATGTGAATTAATGTAGTGTTTTGATTAAGTAGGCTAATAATGTCTTTTAACAAGACAAAAATTCCTGTCATATGTAAGGTATTATGCATTAATCGTGTTTGGAAATTTAAAAATAATGTAAATTCTGCAAGAAATGTGCTGGTTTTTGTAAGCAGCCACCCACTGCAAGGTCCGTGCACCCTCGCCTGTGATGTGAGTGGAGTGTATTTAAAAAAAAGTGACTTTAATAGACAGTGGTCTCGTGTGTTGCAGTGGGTCGGAACTGTGCCAAGTGTATCAGTGTATCAAGTGCTGTGTGTGTGAAAAAATAGAGAGGTTCTTGCAGTATATTGTGTTGTTATTTACCCTGAAAGTGTTTGTGAGTGCCATCTAACATTTTGGATAGTTGTGTTTTGTTGCTAGACACAGGTTTTAAAGTGGTTTTTTTTGTGCAGTGTCAGCAACGTGTTGATTTGACGTCCAAAATGTTACCAGTGCAAATTACATTTTGGCCATTTTAAAAATATCAATGTTTTAAAAGTAACAATTTTTTTTTCAAAATTCTATATTCTAAGTGAATACAAAATTGTGTTTTGCCACACAGACAGCTAAAGTGTCCAAGTGTGAAGTGTCTGCCAGGCAACCTGATCTCAGGTTGACTTGCAGTTTATATTGTGTAACTTTGTTAAATTGAACTCTTTCTTCGATGATTAAGTTAAGGATGCAGTAAGGTAAGAAAGTTCTTAGGAAACATTTTTGGACCAAAGAAAGACTAACATGGCTGCAGAAGACTATAAAACAGTGAGCTATGTGAAGTTTATGGGGAACCATCTGTAATTTGAACAGTTAATTCTCATAGATTGTGATGAGTAGGACATTGGCAAGACTGAGGAATGAAAGGAGGAACATGGAAACTTCTTATAGGAAAACTAGAGCAAAAGCACCCAGTAGATGGTTAGAATGAGGTGGGAGAATGACTATGATTCGAGAGAGATGAATTATACAGGAAATGATGGGAAAATATTAATTCTCGTAGATTATGATGAGCAGGACATGTGGCAGGAATGGGGAATGGAAGAGGGGGCAAGAAATCTTATAGGAAATCCACCCGATAGAATGAGGTGGGAAAATAACTAACCATGATTTGAGGAAGATGAATCATACAGGAAATAAATGGAAAATGTTAATTCTCGCAGATTGTAATGAGCTGGCATCTGGAAGAAATAGGGAATGAAAGAAGAGCCTGGAAACTTGTAGGAAAACCAGAGAAAAGCACCCAGTAGGTAATTAAGTTCGGCCACAGTGCTCTCTCTAGTGGTTATATTTCTTGCCTCTAGTCCCATGGGTTGCAGGTTCAAACCAGCCAGGGTCAATGGATTTTTAGGAGGGGAAAATCTAAGGGACAAGTCCTCATGGAGGGACTCTAAGCTGTGGATCCCAAATCTGTAGATTTTTCAAGTTTATAAAAGAACTGTGAGCCTGAATAAGAAGATCTCTGAGCAGAAATATACTGATCTTCCACCCTAATAATACCTTAGTTACTACTAGATGATTTGCTAACCACATGTCACTTGATGACATCTGTAGGGAAATAAGTGTAACATTTGTCTGGTTAATACATTTCCCCACTAGGAAGAACGGGGATCAATCATACAAGTAGTTAAGAATGAGGTGGGAGAATAACTAACATGATTTGAGAGAGATGTATTGTACAGAGAGTAATTGGATAACATTAATTCTTGTAAATTGTGATGAGCAGAACATACAGAAGAAATAGGAATGAAAGAAGAGCATGGGGACTTCTTGTAGATAAACCAGTGGAAAAACACTGTAGGTAGTTTAGAATGAGATGTAAATCTGCACATGAACCTCTGGGTTCGATAGTACAAGTGAGTTAGTGGGGTAAGGTAGGTATTGTTATTAAACACCCTGTTTACAATGAAAGTATTTGATAATAAAGTGCTTGGGAAAATATTTGGACCAAAGAGAGATGAACAGACAAGCGAATGTAGGAAATTACACAACTCTTGAGTTACATGATCTTTATAGGAAACCGGATATAATAAGAATAGTATAGTATATCCCTCCATGGTGTCTTTACCTTGTCGTGGTGGAGTGGCTTGCGTGCTTAAATGATCCCAAGAGCTATGCCAGCGGTAGCATTGCTGCCGATAGGGTTACCCATGCCGGACTGGTCAAAGGTGATAAGCCAGACCAAAAAAGTACCTTGGTCGAAGGAGTGACGATCTTTCACCGTAAAAATACAACCGTCAAGAAATGCAGACATGGGTTCAACTGGGGTAAAATTTTCCGGAGGTCAAATAGTCCCCCATTTGGTTCTCCGGGCACAGACTACTTAAAGCATTAGCTCAGGATAGGTATGTATGGAGAGCTTGTCTGTGCTGCCATGAACCTACGGGTTCGATAGTGCCAGTGAGTAAGTAATAGTATATAGTGACACGAATGGGGAATGGAAACTGTAACCAGGGGGAAAATGCCCAGTTGGTAGGCCAAGAAAGAGGTGGAGGGAAAATGCCCAGTTGGTAGCCCAAGATTGAGGTGGGAGAATAACATTAACAATAATTTGAGGGAATAACATTAACAATAATTTGAGGGAAGTAAATTATACAGGAGATGATTAGAAAACAGGTCAGAATAGAGATGTATGATAAGCTTATATCCACATGGCCATGGGCGTGTTAGTGCCAATGAGTGAGTTAGTAGACCTATGCATAAATTAACTATTATATGAAGTATAATATTTGTATTATATTATATAAGTATTATATTTGTGTTTAGATTGGCCAAGGTAGCTCAGTTGGAAAGAGCCCTAGTGTATAGAACAAGAGACTTAGGGTTTGAAACCCAGTATAGACATGAATTTTTCATTTCAAATATAAATCATCATTCAATGTTAAACTTAAAAATAAAAACATTGAAAATAGCTCTATTGGCTTGATATAATAATGTTAAATTTCCATTAAAAATCTTCTAAATAAGAAGCCTCCAGTTAGTGTGTCGAACAACAGTTAATAACCTTTGGTGCTCGGGAATTGTATAAATAATAAAAAAATTACATTAGATTGGAGCCAGGTTAAAAGAACTGTAATATCAGCACCCTTTCAGCATTGTCGGTAGCTACTGATTCTAGATTGGAGGCCTAGGTAGCTCAGATGGAAAGAGCACTGATGAATAGATCTAGAGACCTTGGGTTCGAACCCCAGTCTTTTTTCTCTTCAAATACAACTCAATGTGTTAGTAGATACTCTTGTTTTTAATTTTCTTAATAATAGAGAGAATGTTCACACACACATAGAAATACATTATGTAATGGAAATGGACAATTGACAACAAATGAGGGAAATTTTGAAGAAGTGGCTGAATTCAAATACATAGGAATAATAATTACAAATAGGAATGAGATGAACAAAGAAATGAAACATAGACTCAATTCTGCATGCTATTATGCATTACAGGTACTCTTGACGTCCAAACTCTTTTAAAAAATTGTTAAACTAACAACATATAAAACAGTTATTCTCCCAGTTATATAGATGCAAAACATGGACTCTTACTTTAAAGGAGGAAAGAAGATTACGAGTATTTGAGAATAAAGTTCTAAGGAAAAATTTTGGACCAAAGAGAAATAGGTGAATGGAGAAAACTACATAATATTGAGCTACATGATCTTTATAGGAAGCCAGATATAATAAGAACAGTTAAGTCTCGTAGACTGCAATGGACAGGACATGTGACACGAATGGGAAATGAAAGAGGTGCATTGAAGTTACTTATAGGAAAACCAGAGGGAAAGTGCCCAGTTGGAAGACCAAGAATGAGGTGGGAGAATAACATTAACCATGATTTGAGGGAAGTAGATTATACAGAGGATGATTAGAAAACATTAACTCAGGATAGGGATATATGGATAGCTTATGTCTGCATGGCTATGAACCTTTGGGTTCAGTGGAGCCAGTGAGTTGGTTAAATTGAGAGCTTGTAACAGATTTTTCACCTCTGATTGATTAACCCATGTGTCTTCTAAACCTTGTCTCGCCCTGGAATTTTAGTTACAGAATAGGCTAGTTGTATAGAAAACGGTGATGCATGCTGGATTTAGACAGAAGAAATTTCAAGATTATGTTAAAGGTAGGTAAACATTTGTGTGAAAGTAAGTGGTTATTAAGGAATATTCATAATGACTTGTTGAGTTGGTCTTCCAGGCTGAATGGCCGTGGTTCAGTTTTGTTTAAACTCAACAGTCTACTACTGTGGTAGACATCTTCAATGGATTCTGCGTGCTCTCTGTGATCTATTGAAATTTTAAACATAAAAATTAATTTTAATTAGGAAGAAGAAACTATGAAATCAACAAAATTTGGATTCTGGCTCTACTAAACACAAGGACTGAGCCTACGACTAATCAGGATGACCAGCAGTCAGAAAACATCTTGAAAACCAGGAAATAGGTGGGAATTTGTAAAGTGACGTTCATCTATCTTGTATTCAAATCAAAATAATTGCAATTGTTAAACCACATTCTAAAAATGTGTACAGATATTGGAATATTTCTTGGAAGAAATGCTATGGTTGATGTTGGTGAACTTGAAAATTTAATAAATCAAAATTTTTATATCTTTGAATGAGAAATGCTTATTCAAGATATAAGGAAGCAGAGTTAAATTGAAAAAAACAAATTTCCGAAGAAGTAAAAGCCAAAGTTGGAAAAAGAAAAGCTGAGATTTTTATAAAAGAACTGGAAGAAAAAAAAACTATTGACAAAATGAAGTAAGTAAAGAAATTGCTGTCATTAACGAAAAATCAAATGATTAAAAAAATAAAATATGAATAAAGTAATTTTAACATGAGATTGTTTGCAATGTTTTTTCGTAACTTCTGTTCAAATATTTTTTTAAATATTTTGCTATTCTTATTTAAAGACCTTGCTATAAAAATTAATTATACATTTTAATTACTTACATAGTAAAAAGATTTTTTACAAAATTATGTTTATTAGTATGGATTTAATTTAGCACTCAAGAAATTGGGAATTTTTCTTTGATGCCATAAAAAAAACCGGGAAGTAGTTGGGAATTTCATAGTTGTAATTTGCTGGACACCGTGCTAATGTTCCTGTTGCCAGGGGCAACCAATTATAAAATAGCTCACATGTAACAGACTGCTTAGAGAATGCCACTGACTGGGTCCCGCCTATAAATAGGGAAACTGTTTCCAATGCCCAGCCGACAGATGAGTTCACATAGAGCATGCAGAATTTTCTGAAGATGTCTAACACAGCAGTAGATGAAACAAAACTGGACCACGATTGTTCAGCCCGGAAGATCAGCTTAACAAGATACACCAGCCGTGAAATCATATAATTCTAAATATTCATATTGTTTGCTAATCTTAAAGACAATGGAAAGAGAGAAGGCAGAGACAAAGAAGGAGAAAGATGTGCCATTGGAAATGACAAAGAGCTGGCATCAGGCCTGCTTGGCGCTGAGTGGTATAGAAATGTAATCGACTACTATTTCTAGAAGTCCCACATCCATTTCCAAGTGCTTTAAGGTGCAGAGCTACAGGACTTGAACTGATTCAAATCCCTGCATTGTGGCAATAAGTAGCAGCTCCAGGTTGATAAAACCAGCTGTAACAACAGGGGAACCTGACATGCTGACCATTACACTGTAATCCTTAGCCAAAAGAGTGTGTCTCAACATTTTTTATCATTCCTGATGGGGAAGTAGAAAAATCTGTAGTAGCAGCAGACGCATGTTCAGAAAACATCAAATAAAAGATAAGGTAAATTAATTAAACAGATAGAAAAACCTAAATAGCTCACAGTTTAGGAAAGAAAACTACATTAATAAAAACGAAAAGGAGAAATTAGTGAAATTTGAGATTCTCAGGAAAAGTGATTTGATTTGGAGATTCTTCAGTCTACCAACAGAGAAAACAGGAGTCAGTTCTTCAAGACGATGTAACTGTTTAAGGATGGAACCTATTTAGGTCCTGAAACCGGTCTAATGAGAAGGATGTGAAGTGAGGCGATACAGTTTTTCTTAAATAAGTCATTTTCAATTGGTCAAAAAAAAAACTTATACTATGTTGCAATCTTAACTTCTAGCACATAAAAGTTACATATAATAAAATATATATATTAATTGGTTGGTGTCTAATGTGCTACATCTAATGCTGAAGTCTTGCTCTCCAGTACTTTGAAGTTTTTGGAAGTTTCCTGGTTGACAGCTTATTGCAATGAATAAATTGGTGTGATATGCCATCTTAACAAGTTTTTGAAATATGCTTTTTTGGCTAGGAGGGCGGTGTACTGGCTGGATGATTGTCCACCTCTGTGATTAACACATGTAGAAATGAGCGTGGGCCTTCTATGTCTGCCACGTCATGGAGTAATTTCTAGAATAGACATTCTGGACATCCATATTAGCATTTAGAATAATTTAATATTTATTATTTTATTTAGCAGGTTTCACATCATCTTCCTGCATCCAATTAACCTATTGTAATTCTCCTCCACGTCTTTCTGTCATTCCAATCCTTTTTCCCTCGTGCTGCTCAAAACACCATCAGTCCACATTATTTTTGGCTGTCCTCTTCTACCAAGTGGCACCCATTCTAGTATTCTTCTTGGAAAACTGTCTTCTTTTTTTTACATGACCATACCATTTTAATTTTTTCTTGTGAAATCCACAATTGAAGTTTGAACATCAATCTTCTGTTTAATTACACTGTTTATTTTATCTCTTCTAGAAATTCCAGCTGAATGCCTTCAAAAATTCATTTCTGCAGAATTTAATTTACTTATTGCTTTAGATTTTAATTTGCATGTTTCTGTCATTGTACTCCTTATTGCATTAAAAAATGTTTTTATTAATAAATTACAATAGGAAGTAACTAACATTATGAGGTTCTTCTGAATAAATAATGTGAATCTGGTACGTCTTACCTCATAAGTATGTGTTCCATTTGATATGCTCTCCATATCATCTGGACAAGTAGATGGTGATATGGACATCATATTGAAAGATGTCAAATGAAACACAAATATGTAAGAGGTACCACATTAACATTATTTATTGTATTTGTTTTTGTTTTAGAACTTATATTCTGATTCCACAAAACACCATTTAATTTTGATATTGCATATTTGTCCTTTTTTGTCCCCAAATATACATATTCCATCATATACTTTCATTTTTCCAAGTCCATCTTCTAAAATTGGATCTTTTGTTTTATCTCCTGTTAACATATACTTGTTTTTGTCCAAATTTATCTTTAATCTCCATTTTTCATATTCCTCCTTGAGTTTTCTTGTTATGTACTCTAAATCTTCATAATCTCTTACCATCAGTAGCTGATCATCAGCAAATAGCAATGAATAAATCTTATTTTCTTCTACCTTTATTCGTATAGATGAATTTTTTTGGGAGTGTTAAAGGCATTTTGTAGATATATTTTTAATAAGATCGGTGATAAACAACATCCTTGCCTTAATCCTTTACTAACTCCAAAACCTGATGTAATAGTTTTTACCCATTTTTTACTGTAGAGATAGATTCGTCATATAACTTTTTTTATTGTCTGGATAATGTTATTAGCTATTGTTTTATTAGTTTCATAAATTAATTGTGTTTATTTTGTAATAATGAATTTTATTTGGCTGTCAGTATCTGAATGCAATTAATAAAAATGAAACAATGCACACAAATTGAATGTTTGTTGTAGTTCCACATGAGCCCATCTTTACACAGTATCTAATTCTAAGCAAACTTGAGGTGTAGTGAAATGTAATAAATACATTATTGTTGAAAACAGACTAATTGTATTAAAAAGCATTTATGTGCTCTTAATTCCTTGCATTCCTAATTATAAAGGGTTTTGAAACAGTGGGAGATGCAAAATATTTTCAGATGAAGTGTGAGGAGGAGTTTTTTACAGTACAGGATGCATACTGCAAAGAATTCATCATTTTGACATCATTCATCAGCCAGCGGGTGGTTAGGTAAGTAAGCAGTTGCCAGCAACTGGCTACTTCAGGTGTCTCAGTGCTTCGCCTAATCAAAACATAAATGCACTCTTGCTAATAATGTTTTATTTTAGTATTATTAGGCGATAGCAATGAGATACTAAGGACTAAAAACAAACAGACTATTGAGTAAGAAATTGGACTGGAAGTAAACAAAACTAAATAAGTATATGTTCACATATAAATGCATTATATAATGAAATGGACAGTTAATGACAAATGAGGGAAATTTTGAAGTGGCTGAATTCAAATATCTAGGAACAATAAACAGGAATGAGCTGCACAAAGCGATTAAGCATAGGCTCTATTCTGGACTATTATGTACTACAGGGATTTGTCCAAAATTCTCTCAAAAAACATAAACTGAAAAAATATAAAATGTTATTCTCCCAGTTATATGGATGTAAAACGTGGACTCTTACTTTAAGGGAGGAGAAAAGATTACAATTATTTGTGAATCAAGTTCTTAGGAACATCTTTGTAGCAAAGAGAGATGAACAAACAGAATAATGAGAAGGACAACATAATGGTGAGCTACATGATCTTTATGGGATACCAGATTCTCGTAGACTGCGATAGCCAGGACATGCAGCATGAATAGCAATGAAAGAGGGTGAATGGATGTTATCTTAAAAAAAAAAAAACAATACCCAGTTGGTAGACTAAGAATGAGGTGGGAGAATAACATTAACAATGAAGTAAATTATACAGGTGGTGATTGGAAAAATATTAGCTCAGTATAGAGAAATATGGAGAGCTTATGTTTGAATGGCCATGAACCTACAGGTTTGATAGTGCCAGTGAGTTTAGTTCTTAGAGCCTTGGAGAATAATAGTGTAAGCAGAGAACAGTACTGGGGTATGCGTGGCTGCTCAACAGATTTACCCTATTGTGTTTTTCCACATGCTTTCTAAGTGCTTTATTTATCTGTTTTAACAATATAGTACATTTTATATCCTAGCAAACCATAAAAATAATATATTCCAGGAAAAAAAATTTATAAAGAGTTAAACATAGAGAATAAGATTTTTTTATTTTGTCTTCTGAAAACTATTTTCATTTGGCACTTATTATTTTCCACAAACTCTCAATTATGTGTTTTCCTCACAAACATGTTGTCATGCTCAATGGAGTTCGATGGTCTCTGCTAGGATGTTATTAACGAGTCTGTTTCAACACATTGTAAATATCTGAACATGCCTTAAATTGGCAAGACACTAATTTCTCGTGTCAGTTATTTTAATGTGGTGGACCGCAGTGAAAACGAAATCAACCATAACTGTCATTATTATGTATACTGTGTAATTTGAAACACATTTAAGTATTTTCTATTTGTTTATTTTCTTCTGTTTTATTTAAAAATCAATTGTAGGATACATTACCTATTGAAAGGTTAATGAAATGTATTTTGTATGCAATTGTTTTTATCCATTGTCAAAATTCTTGCTTGCAAGCACCTTTCAAGAACTCGAACTGTGTCTGGTAGTACATGTTCCTTAACAAAAAATTTTTCTCTCCATATGATCTGTTTCACATGGTTTAAAGTATGGTGCAGATATATGGGACTTGTGCTAGTTCAAGTCCCCAAGGGTAAAATAAATGTTCTCTTCAAATTTCACATAGTATGGGACTTGCCCATCCACCATCATGAGGAATTTGGGTAGCTACAATTAGTCATTCCAGGTTGAGAAATCCAACTATAATGGCTGGGGACCTGACATGCTGACCACATGTAACCCTGTGCTATACAAGGTGGATGTGAGGCAGCAGTCAACTAGTAAGTGGTGCCATGGACTTTTTTTTATAAGTAATCCTAACTGACTGGACTATTGAACCTATAGGTTCATAGCCATGTGGATTTAAGCCCTTCACATCCCTTTCCTGAGATGTTTTCCAATCATCTGTATAATGAACTTCCCTCAAATCATAGTTAGTGCTATTCTCCCACCTCATTCTTGGTTTACCAATTGGATGTTCAAGAAGCATCCATGCCCCTCTTTCATTCCCTATTCATGTCCTTCCCATCTCAGTCTACTAGAATTAATGGACTTTCATATATATGATTAAATTTCTCGGTTTGTGTTCTTTTCAAAAAAACTGTGTCCATGGAATTATTTTGAATAGAAGAACTGAATTTTGTAATTTATTAAGTTTTTAAAATATATTTTATTATATGGCTTAATTTTCAATAATTACGTTTCCTCTGGCCTTAAAGATAGCTAATGTAGGATATTTTTTACTAAACTGTTTGAAAACATTCAAAATAATTAGTTTCCACATTTCAAAGGTTTTCTTTTTTTGATGCTTTAAAAATTATTTAGGAGAAGCAGCCATTTGGAGCAATTGAAATTGCAATGTATTCTACATTGTGCATACCTATGAATAAAACCAGGCGGTTTGTGATCATGTAGATTGATTTCTTCTCCCTCTGTTGACTGACTGATGAACTTACAAATCCATTTTTTTTTCTCTGGGTTTTTCAACATTCATTATTTTCTTTCTATTTTTGTAGATGCAAATTTTCTCCCAAATGATGAGTTCCCTAGATTTATCTGTTTTCAGTAATTTGGCTTTTGTTTGGAATCTGTTTTTTTTTTTCAAACTATGCAGACTCTTCTATATCTCCATTTTTAACATTTCTAAGGTTTTTTTTAGTCTTGTATTCAAGTTCCTTTTTGTTTTTTGTACCGGTATGCATATTTTTTCATATTTGATAAATTCATGATTTGTCTCTTCATCAGTTTTTATTTCTGTTGATTTTAATTAATCTGTACAGGCTATAATCATTTTTTGGTGCTAATTTAATTTTAAATTTGCTGTTTTTTTTAATTATTGTATAAGGTATGTAAATGTCTTTAATTTTTTTAATTAATTTCTTTATCTGTCTGAAGAGTACTTTCATTTATCAATTTTTGTATTTTTAATATATATTTCTTCTCTGTATCAAAAATTTCTCTGCTCATGAGGACGTTCACAAGTCAGTATGTTAAACTATAAAGACTGCATGTTTATGTGTGATGTGAATAAAACCTATCGCTTTAATATAACTATCAGCGTGTGTGTTTCTTTTCTGTATATTCCAAGTTCTATTTATCTTCTTTCTCATTTCTGATCAAGAATTTCTGATTTTCTTTAGTTTTTAAATACATATACATCCTTTTTTTAGAAAATGAACTTTATAATTAAATGTACCTGCTGTATACAATAATTTTGAAAAATAAAGCCATGACTAAATTATTTATTTTATTGTATGACACCTCTAAATGAGGTTTCTTTCCATTGACAAAAAGGTGACTTGTTAGTAATTTTGCTGTTTCTTTCAAGTGTCATACCACTTGACAGTGCCAATTTGTCACAATGTATCAATTGACTTATATGCTTTCCTTGCTCTCATAACCTTCTGATATGATAAGAACTATTCTTGGAACATTAATAATTATATATATATATATATATATTGCATTCATGAAGTAAAATCACTACTCTTTTTTTTTAATTGGAACAAATATAGAAATTATTTAATAAATTGAGTTATATTATATGACCCACCTCATAATTGTAGATTTTTTAAATAATGAAAAATTTACAAATGTTGCATTATCATGCATAACATGTTTTGTGATTTATCTTACATAAGTAGGATTAAGGTTTTTATAATTTATTTTTTCAAAGAACAGTTCCTTTAATATATGAGGACTGTATGTTTAATTAAAACACTAAGAAATTCAGGCTGGAAGCAAACATCAATAAAACTATATAGGTATATGGTCATACTTAGAAATGGACAATTCATTACAAATGAGGGAAATTTTGAAGAAGTGGCTGAACCTAGGAACAATAATTTAAAAAAAGAATGAGATGCACATAGAAATTAAACATAGGTTCAATTCTAGAAATGCATGCTATTATGTATTATAGGGACTCTTGTTGTCCCAAACTCTCTAAAAATATGAAACTTATTTTCTCGGTTATATTATATGGATGTGAATCATGAACTCTTACTTCAACAGAGGAGAAAATATTATGAGTAGGCCTATTTTAGAATAAAGTTCTGAGGAAAATTTTTGGACCAACGAGAAATGAACAGACAGGCAAATGGAAAAGTATACATAACAGTATGCTACATGATTTTTATGTGAAATCAGATCTAATAAAAACAGTCTTGTAATCTGTGATGGATAGAACATGAATGAAAGAGGGCTATCAAAAACTTTTTGTACAGAAATCAGATGAAGAATATCCAATAGGTAGGCTAAGAATAAGATGGGAGAATAACATTAACAAATATCTGAGGGAGGTGAATTATACAGGGGATGATTGGGAAACATTAGCTCAGGATAGAGGTCTATGGAGAGCTTGTGTCCGTGCAAAATTCCAAATTTGGTAGTGCTAGTTGAGTTGATTATATCCCCACAAAATTTGAAAATTAACTTTTCAATATGTAATTTTCTTGGTTTTATCTCTATTCTCTTGTTTAACCAAAAATCTTATTGGATCTGTCACATGCAATGGTGAATATGATTATATTTTATATGGATCTTCATAATTAAATTTTAACTCACCATTTGCCTTGATGACTGAAGTAAACCACAAAATACGTCAGTAAAGTTTCATTGGAGTTTGAACTCTGAACTTCCCAAATACAATTTGCTACTGCTTCCATTAAGTTACTAGATATGTTATGGATCCCAGATCTGCCAAAAAAAGTAATTGTATAAAATGTATTAAATTAGGGAAACTAGTCATACGTGTTATTAATGAAACATAATTAAGTATATTATATGGATGCAAAACATCGTCTCTTTGAGGGAAGAGAAAAGATTACCAGTACGGGAATAACTTAGGACATTTTTTGGACCAAAGAGAGACATGAATGGAGAAAACTACTTTAACAGTTAGCTATATGATCTTTATGAAAAACCAGACATAATAATAACAGGTAAGTCTCATAGCGTACTTTGGGCAGGAATTGCAGTATGAATGGGGAATGAAAATAGGCATGGAAACTTTTTTGTAAGAAAATCAGAATTAGGCCAAAAATTAGATGGCAGAATAACATTGACAATTATTATGTAGCGAATATGGATGTGAGACCAGGAGCCGGCTGATAAGTCAAGGTCCTCCAATCAACTCAATGCCATGGCCACCTTTGAGACGAAACAAACATTTAAGACAAGATTCACCATTTACTCATTTATTCATATTAAGAATGGCCACATGATGTTCGGAGACCATTTGGCCTTGAAGTTTCCCGACATTAGTTTCACAGTTGAGGAAAAACCGCGAAAAAAAAAACCCTACCAAGGAAACTTCTCCCCACCGGAGATCGAACCCGGACCCCGCTGTGTTCGAAGCCATATAACGAAATAAGACAGATATAGGTTTTTCAAGGTCTATATTCTTACAGGATATGGTCTAGCTAGGAATCACTTACGTTTCCAATCCAGCGTCTGGATTTTTTATGAAATTTGAAATTACCGCTTCTGTGATTAAATACCATTTTTCAGCCAGGACATGGGAGGGTTTAAAATCGGTATTAGCAGTTGGCACCATTGTTACTTACAATAACACGTTACAGGATTTCACTATTTACACGCTATCGTGATAAAGAGAAGTTTAGAGAATCTAATTTGTCACAATGTGTCAATTGACTTATATGCTTTCCTTGCTCTCATAACCTTCTGATATGATAAGGATATTACTGAAAAATTTTCCAGAAAGGAATGTATTCCGACATTAGTTTCACAGTTGTGGAAAAACCGCGAAAAAAAACCTTACCAAGGAAACTTCTCCCTGCCGGAGATCGAACCCGGACCATCTACGTTCGAAGCAATATAACGAAATAAGACAGATATAGGTTTTTTTCAAGGTCTGTATTCTTACAGGATATGGTCTAGCTAGGAATCACTTACGTTTCCAATCCAGCGCCTGGATTTTTTATTAAATTTGAAATTACCGCTTCTGTGATTAAATAAAATTTTTCAGCCAGGACATGGTAGGGTTTAAAATCGGTACTAGCAGTTGGCACCATTGTTACTTACAATAACACGTTACAGGATTTCACTATTTACACGCCATCGTGATAAAGAGAATTTTAGAGAATCTAATTTGCCGGCTTCTTAGTTCGTGAAAATGAATTTATGTATAATATTACTCTCATTATTTGGTATAAGCAAGTCCTCAGAAATTCTTCGGCCACGAGGCGTTTCTATATCCAGTAAGTGGTGACTTTTTTGAGTGTAATTCATATTAAAGAAATTGACGTTTAGGGTTAATATACCACTATATGTTAACATTCTTAAGATTAGGGTTAATATACCACTAAATGTTAACATTCTCATTTCAAATACTGTCTGGCACAAGTCAACATTCAATAGCTTATTACTGCTGGAAGAGTGAGGAAGTTGCCTACATAAATTGCAAAACTCTGATGGTGGAACATTTTTGAATATGAATGGCAAAATTTTCCATTGTAGGATTTCGGTCTAATTGTTATCGTGCTCGACTCTGGATTCAAGTACATACCCGGCTGGAGTTGATGGATTTTTCACGTAAAAATCCTGACCGTGGGTTCGTTTAGAAGGGGACTACGAAAATAAAATTTAAGGTCCCATGTCATAGACTTTACGGCATGCAAAAGAACTTGAGGTCTGAAAAGAAGAGGCTTCTGCGCAAAATTCGTTGCCCTTTTACACTTAAATTTGAATTGTGGTGCTAATGACCTTAGTTGTTAAAGTACATCGTTGAATAAAATACCAAACACTTCTTCTTAGGCTTAAGTGCCTTGCCTCTAGTCATGAGGGTTGCAGATTGTTTAGGATGGAAACATTCAAGAGATAAGTTCTCCATGGAACTTTAAGCCATGGGTTGAGAGTTTGTATTGGCTCATAAAATAACCTCAGGCCTAATTAGAGTATGAGCAAAGATTAATTGGTCTTTCCCATTTAAATAATATCTTAGTTGTGTACTAGGTGCCTCTTTGAGACAATGAGCTAGCCACTTGTCACCTGCTGACATCTATAGGGAAATAAAACTTCATGGCGCAAAATACCTTGAAGGCCCTTGGCCTACCAGTTGGCTGCTGGCCCAACATCCACATATGTTAATCTCAGAGGTAAACAATCATCCTGTCAGTATAAGTGTAACATTTGGTCAGTATGTTGGGTCCCCCAGCCATTAAGGTTATTTTTCTTAACCTGGAGCTGCTGCTTATTGTAGCTACCAACTCCTCATGTTACTGGGTGGGCACCGATCCCATACTTGCTGAAATTTCTTTTCCCATGGAGACTCAAAAGTTGGCCATGGTGGACTAGTGATTATGTTTCTTGCCTCTAGTCCCAAGGGTTGTGGGTTCGAAGCATGAG
The DNA here is from genome assembly GCA_030220185.1 of Diploptera punctata. Classification (NCBI taxonomy): domain Eukaryota; kingdom Metazoa; phylum Arthropoda; class Insecta; order Blattodea; family Blaberidae; genus Diploptera; species Diploptera punctata. The sequence continues at coordinate 695,496 of JASPKZ010007730.1, forward strand.
GTGCCAAATTTCCAATTCTTAATGTATATTATACAGGAAATGGTGAAAAATATAAGCTAAGGATAGGGATGTATGGAAAGCTTATGTCTCTGCAGCCATGCTCCTCCAGTTTGAATAATAATATTTTTTACAGATATAGTATGAAAATGTAATACTTTTATGAATGGTTTTGTTGTATCAAGGGAAAAATTTAGTTTGATTTCCACCATTTTTAAAGTCCTACAGAATAACTGTGTGCATGCAAAAGTTTATAGAGTTGATGCTAGATGGAACCACATATCTGTGAAGTCCAACAAAAAGTTTATAGAGTTGTCGCTAAATGGCACTATTTAGCTGTGAAATCGATCTGACCAATCTTTGCAATAAATTCCCAAGTGTTTATTAGAAATGGATGTAGGCCTAACCTAACAAAATTAATTAGATGCACATTATTTAACCCTTTAGGTGGCATGAGCTGATTACATTGGCTCTGCCATTACCTGCCAGAAAATATGCTCCAACTACTTCCAAAGCCGATCACATCGGCGGATGCGATTTAAATCTCGGACACAAAAGATTTTACCAGTGACATGCAGAGGGTTAATAAACTATAAACTAATCTTGTGTATTGAAATTCATCAGAGAACATTTTCAACTCTAAGCATTTAGGATGGTAAGTAATTTTCTTGTATTAAATATTGCATGCTTATGTGCAATGTGATTGAATCCTGATGATTAAATGAAGAAAATTTCAAGAAAGAATATAATCACATCTTAAACACAGCTAGATGAAATGGTTATGATAAAGAATAATTATAAATAAGTTAAAGAAATTCAAACAGAAAAAAAGATTTAATGAATATACTACCCTACAAAATTGCAAAGAAAAGAAAAAAGTACAAGAAAATTACTTATCATTTAAAAAAAAAAGTTGACAAATACAATATTACTTTGGCACCAATAAATAAATTTAGTCTGGGTTATCTTCTAAATACTAATAAAAAAGTCAGTGTCCCAGACAGTAAGAAATCTGGAATTTATCAAATAAGTTGTAAAAATTGCAATAAAGTTTATATAGAAAAAACTAAAAGGAATTTAGAAACTCATACCAAAGAACATTTTAGAAATATTAAATATTGTGAAATTGAAAAGTCTGCAATTGCTGCACATAGTTTATTGGAACATCATAAAATTGGAAGAGAAGCAAAACTTTTAAAACCTTTAGATAAACCTTTAGAATTGACAGTTTGGGAGAAGATATACATTCAGAAAAATAAATATAGATCAATCAATATTCCTAACAAACAAAATTTGATTTTGAACTTCATAAATTCAATGATGGCAACACTGAAGATGGTGACAATAGAAGAGTTGCTTGACTGTAGAATTTCATCAGCGGAGTTGTGGCTGAAGATGAACGTGATTACGTTTGAAACTGCGTTGCGGTTCTATAGAACTTTGAAGAAATCATTGCATACGTGGATAATATGTAATAATTGTAAAAAAATGTTATGAGTATCATTGCGAAATAGTACAAAATGTTAGTAAACACAGATGAAGTATGTAAAACAACAGAATTACAAGAATATACTATGAAAATCAAGGGGAAATTAATTGAACCATGTCAAGTATTTTATTTTAATTTTCAGGAGCATCACTGTATTCTCCAGACAGAGATTTCAAATGTTTTGATGGAAGTCACACGATACCGTTCACACAAGTAAATGACGATTACTGTGACTGCGAGGATGGCAGTGATGAACCTGGGACTCCAGCTTGTCCGAACGGCACATTCCATTGCACTAACGCTGGACACCGACCACTCAACATTCCATCTTCACGGGTTAATGATGGCATTTGTGGTATGTTCTATACTAAGTTCTATTGTCCACAGATGAAGTGAAAGAAAGCAGTAGGTATTTCATACATCATGAGTGTTCCTTTGTTCTCAGGTAGTATGCCATTGTATTGCTTGCAATTCCCTGTGCTCCCCTTCGTCCCGTGCTTTCATTCTCTTCGTCTGTGGACTATAATTGTACTGTAAACAAACTTGCATAAGATATTACTCAGTCTATTGGGGAAATTATGGTGCTACATAACATTCAGATCCCTATTAATGATTTGTTTTATGAAAAAAATTAAATTATTAATTTAATCTAATTGTTAGAGAGTGAATGTTTAATTTCAGATTGTTGTGATGCTTCTGATGAATATGTGAGCAGTGCTTCCTGTGTTAACAACTGTAACGAGTTAGGAAAAGCTGCGAGAGTTGAAGCCCAGAAACTTGCTAAACTCACAAAAATTGGAAGTGAAATGAGAGTACAACTTAGTAAGAAAGGCAAACAATTAAAACAAGAAAAAAAAGTAAGTATAAAGTTCCCTTTCATTAGGTCAACAAAAAATGGCGAACTTTTGAGTTTTTTGTCATTTGCCTCCAGTAATGTAATAATAATAATAAACATTTTTAATAAATCCTCTCTTTATCTTAACTCATATCGCATCTTCTAATTAGAACGGTTCTAAAATCTAGGAGGTTTCATCATCATGATCGATGTTGAGTAGTCATCCAGGAGCACTGTTTTTTACTCCATCTGTCGGTGGATTGATGAACCTCCGATTCAAATCAACTTTCCTGGGAATTTAAAAATTCATTAATTTTTCTTTCAAGTCATGTCCTTAATCTCGTGAAGGTCGTCAACAGATTGATCTGTCTGATTCATTCGAGGCTTGGTTTGAGACTTGTTAAATCTTTCGTCCAATGGGTTGCTGGCCCAGAGGGGTATCATTGTGGGGTTCCCACTAATGTAGCATTTTCTCTACATTAAGGTGATGTGGTTATACTGCCAGTACTTGGTTCCCAGAGCCTCATTTGTAATAGAAAGTTCCAAAAGCTATGCTTCATTACTACCCCCAAGGCAGAAGAATCGCTGGGACATCAAAAAAAAATCTGAATGAAAAATTTGTTTTGGAGGCTGTAACAGGCCACATGGCCTAATACTTTCATGGATGATGATGTGATTAATTTTTCTTTCTTGTCTTTTTGAATGTCAATTTTTTCCCAAACCATGAGCTCCTTTGGTTTTTCTATTTGTTTTATTAAACTGAGCTTTCTTTCAGTTTGTTGTTCTCAGACCAAGGGGAGCAGCTACTGCTGATTTTTCCACTTCAGCATTTTTGACGTTCCTAAGATATTCTGGTTTTCAGATTTCTTTTTTGTACTTATGTTAATCATCCTTGTTCAGCTGTTGAAAGCTACATATATTTTGACATAATGATCTGTTTCAGGAAAAATTAGAGCAATTGGAAAAAGATAGAGTTGAAGCAGAGGCTTTGAAACGAGAGAAAGAGTCTTTAAAAACAGCTGCAGAAGAGTTAGAAAATAAAGCTTTGGAGAAATATCGAAAAATTGAGGAAGAAGAAAAGCAAAAAGAACAAGAAGAAGAAAAGAAAAACAGTGAACAAGAAGCTTTTGAACACTTCCATCGATTAGATTCTAATCAGAACGGCAAGTAAGTAACAATTTTATAAAATTGCCGCCAGAAGCCAAGAAGGAAAAGGAATTTGAGCTCTTTTTGTGTCTCTGTAAAAAAAAAGTCTTGCTGACATCTGTAGGGAAATAAGCATAACTAAAATTTAAAATAAATTCTTTTTACTTCACCTCATATCCTGTCTTCTAATTAGACCGGTTTTGTAACCATAGTAGTTACATCTTCAATACTTGCACGGCCAATGTTCTGTCATCCAGGAGCACTGCTTCTTACTCCATGTTGGTGGACCGATAACCTCTCAATCAAATCAACTTCCCAGAAATTTCATTAATTTTTTTTCTTTGTTTTTTTTTTTGAATGTGGATTTTTTCCAAACATTGAGCTCCTTAGGTTTTTCTATATGTTTCATTAAACTAGCCTTTCTTTCAATTTGGTATCGCCGTAGTGTAGTGGTTAAGGCACTGAGCTACAAGCCGGAGGGTCGAGGGTTCAATTCCCATTGGGGTCAGGATTTTTAAACTGACTCAAACCTTCTGGCGGCACTATGGCCCTGGGGTCGACTCAGCCTCTAACGGAAATGAGTACCAGACGCTTGTTCTGGGGGTAAAAGCGGCCGTCATGCAGGGCTGACAACCCGGCTGACATAAAGTGCCGATTGTCTAGAAAAAGTGGGAGCCTTAACCTCCTACTACCCCAAGGGCCTCCGGGCCTGTTGTGGGATCACTTTACTTTTATAAGATGAAAAAAGACTCACCTTAATGTTATATTTTAGGAAGTAATATTTTGAGGTTCTTTTAATTATATTGATTATATATTCAGATGAACAAAAACAGAGTTATGAATTTAGAAATACCGATGAAACGTGACCTCGTTTGGAGGTTCTTTGGCCAACCACAAGAGGGAGCTGACATCGACATCCAGGGTTTACAACATAAATCCAACCAGTCTGGGCAAGATGCTGAGGATGATTGGGATCCAATTGAAATATGTTCAAGAACAAAGCAACGTTAATATTGAGTTATATTTGAAGAGAAAATTTTTTGTCCAGACCGAGACTCGAACCCGGGACCTTTGGCTTTCTAGGCCAATGCTCCACCATCTAAGCTATCGGGGTGAGTTCCAATCTAGACACAAATTTTTCTCTTATGTACGTTGTAATTCGGGGGCATGCCGTAGCATAGTGGTTAAGGCACTGCGCTACAAGCCAGAAGATCGAGGGTTCGAGTCCCGTTGGGGTCAGTATTTTTAAACTGACCCAAACCTTCTGGCAGCACCATAAAAGACAACCTGGTGGTATTGGACAAAAAAGAAAAAATTATTGGTTTTACTTCCAGCCCCAATTTCTTAGTGTTACTAGTATTATTTGTCTGTTGCAGTGTTGAGTTGTCTGAATTACAAACACAACAGACATTTGATCAAAATAAAGATGGAGCAATTTCAGAAGAAGAGGCCAAGTTCTTCTTGGATGGTAAAGAAGCTCTCAATTGGGAAGAATTTTTAACAAGTGGTTGGCCACGCATGAAACCTTTCCTTATGCTTGACAAAGGACTCTTCAAACCACCTGTGATTGAGCCACCAGTAGAGGACAGCACTGAAACCCCTCAGGTAATTAAAACAAACCACACTTTTTTTTTTAAATACAATAGGAAGTAACATTAAGAGGTTTGTTTATTTTTTTTTTTTTTTATTATTTCACTCACCTCATACTTCATAAATCATAGCAGACCCTGGGTTTCTTCACGTAATTTGTGACATTGTCAATGCTGCGTCACGTTCACAACTGACGTCCAACGGCCTTCTATCCTGCAGACTGACCTCCGCGCCATCTGGTGGCCGACCGAAGAATTTCCAAATCAGTCCTCTTTCTTTATAACCGGGTATTTCAAAATTCATAGTTGTATTTTCATTCTTGCATATGTAAATTTTTTCCCAAATTGTGAGTTCCTTCGGTTTTTCCAATTGTTTAAGTAATTTTGTTTTGGTTTCTATTCTATGTTTTTCTGACCAGGCATGTGCAGCTATTGCAGATTTTTCGGTTTCTCCATTTTTAACATTTCTGAGGTGTTCTTTTAATCTTGTATTTAGATTCCTTTTTGTTTTTCCTATGTATATCTTTTCACAATCTTTACAATTAATTTGATAAATTCCCGATTTTTTACAGTCTTCAATTTTTTAATTTTTGTTGGTTTTTATTAAATTACCTAAGCTGTAATCATTTTTCGGTGCTAATTTAATGTTGAATTTGTTGAAAATTTTTTGAAACTTGTCAAATACGAAAGGATGGTATGTGAACTTCTTGAATTTTTTGCCTATATTTTTATCTGTCTGAAGAGTACTTTCATTGACGATTTTATTATTAATTTAACACTTCTCATTGAAGGATAAATTATATTTGAAGAGAAAAATTTTCGCCTAGACCGGGACTCGAACCCGGGACCCTTGGCTTTCCGGGCCAAGTGCTCTACCAACTGAGCTACCGAGGCGAGTTACGATCTAGACGCAAATTTTTCTCTTATGTACGTTGTAATTCCCTCGCGCCAAATGCTTGAAACCATAGCTTCTATTTGCAAATTAATAATAAAATCGTCAATAGAAGCCCTACTGGCTATAAAGTAGTGTTAAATTCCCAATAAATGTCTTCTTAACTAAGAAGCCGCCATTTGCAAATAGAAGCTATGGTTTCAAGCATTTGGCGCGAGGGAATTACAACGTACATAAGAGAAAAATTTGCGTCTAGATCGTAACTCGCCTCGGTAGCTCAGTTGGTAGAGCACTTGGCCCGGAAAGCCAAGGGTCCCGGGTTCGAGTCCCGGTCTAGGCGAAAATTTTTCTCTTCAAATATAATTTATCCTTCAATGAGAAGTGTTAAATTAATAATAAAATCGTCAATAGAAGCCCTACTGGCTATAAAGTAGTGTTAAATTCCCAATAAATGTCTTCTTAACTAAGAAGCCGCCATTTGCAAATAGAAGCTATGGTTTCAAGCATTTGGCGCGAGGGAATTACAACGTACATAAGAGAAAAATTTGCGTCTAGATCGTAACTCGCCTCGGTAGCTCAGTTGGTAGAGCACTTGGCCCGGAAAGCCAAGGGTCCCGGGTTCGAGTCCCGGTCTAGGCGAAAATTTTTCTCTTCAAATATAAGTACTTTCATTGATGACTTTTTGTTCTCTGAATTTATTTATTTTCTTGTGTATCATTTTCTTGTGAAAACCATTATCCTTAGCAATTTGTATGATGTGTTCTTTCTCTTTATTGTAATTTTCTTTGCTCATGGGGACATTCACAAGTCTGTGTGTTAAACTATTAAATACTGCCTGTTTGTGTGAAAAATGGTTAAATCCAGTAGCTTTTATATAATTGTCGATGTGAGTTTCTTTTCTGTAGATTCCAAATTCTATTTTCTTTTTTTCTTCATTCCTAATCAATTTAAGGTCTAAAAATGGTATTTCATGATTATTTTCTATTTCCACTGTAAATTTGATTGTTTTATTTTGAATATTTAACAGTTTAATGGCATCTTCTAATTGTTTCTCTTTTACTATTGCTATGATATCATCTACGTATCTTCTCCAAAATTTAAACATCAAAGGATGTGCTTTAGTTACATGACATTCAAAATTCCCCATAATGTCATGTAACTAAAGCACATCCTTTGATGTTTAAATTTTGGAGAAGATACGTAGATGATATCATAGCAATAGTAAAAGAGAAACAATTAGAAGATGCCATTAAACTGTTAAATATTCAAAATAAAACAATCAAATTTACAGTGGAAATAGAAAATAATCATAAAATACCATTTTTAGACCTTAAATTGATTAGGAATGAAGAAAAAAAGAAAATAGAATTTGGAATCTACAGAAAAGAAACTCACATCGACAATTATATAAAAGCTACTGGATTTAACCATTTTTCACACAAACAGGCAGTATTTAATAGTTTAACACACAGACTTGTGAATGTCCCCATGAGCAAAGAAAATTACAATAAAGAGAAAGAACACATCATACAAATTGCTAAGGATAATGGTTTTCACAAGAAAATGATACACAAGAAAATAAATAAATTCAGAGAACAAAAAGTCATCAATGAAAGTACTCTTCAGACAGATAAAAATATAGGCAAAAAATTCAAGAAGTTCACATACCATCCTTTCGTATTTGACAAGTTTCAAAAAATTTTCAACAATTCAACATTAAATTAGCACCGAAAAATGATTACAGCTTAGGTAATTTAATAAAAACCAACAAAAATGAAAAATTGAAGACTGTAAAAAATCGGGAATTTATCAAATTAATTGTAAAGATTGTGAAAAGATATACATAGGAAAAACAAAAAGGAATCTAAATACAAGATTAAAAGAACACCTCAGAAATGTGAAAAATGGAGAAACCGAAAAATCTGCAATAGCTGCACATGCCTGGTCAGAAAAACATAGAATAGAAACCAAAACAAAATTACTTAAACAATTGGAAAAACCGAAGGAACTCACAATTTAGGAAAAAATTTACATATGCAAGAATGAAAATACAACTATGAATTTTGAAATACCCGGTTATAAAGAAAGAGGACTGATTTGGAAATTCTTCGGTCGGCCACCAGATGGCGCAGAGGTCAGTCTGCAGGATAGAAGGCCGTTGGACGTCAGTTGTGAACGTGACGCAGCATTGACAATGTCACAAATTACGTGAAGAAACCCAGGGTCTGCTATGATTTATGAAGTATGAGGTGAGTGAAATAATAAAAAAAAATAAAAAATAAACAATATTAAAGAATATTTAATTTTAGGAAGTTATATTTTGAGGTTATTTTAATTATATTATTTTTGGTCTGGACATCTTACCTCAATATTAATGTTGATTTGTTCTTGCGAAAAAATTGTTATTGAAGTTGAGTATGGAGGACGCCATCTTGTTTTTCGTAATTTATAACACAAACACAATTCCTGGTTTTGTTTCTTCCTTATAACTTAAGAAGTTGTAATTAATATTTAATTTTAGGAAGTTATATTTTGAGGTTATTTTAATTATATTATTTTTGGTCTGGACATCTTACCTCAATATTAATGTTGATTTGTTCTTGCGAAAAAATTGTTATTGAAGTTGAGTATGGAGGACGCCATCTTGTTTTTCGTAATTTATAACACAAACACAATTCCTGGTTTGTTTCTTCCTTATAACTTAAGAAGTTGTAATTAATATTTAATTTTAGGAAGTTATATTTTGAGGTTATTTTAATTATATTATTTTTGGTCTGGACATCTTACCTCAATATTAATGTTGATTTGTTCTTGCGAAAAAATTGTTATTGAAGTTGAGTATGGAGGACGCCATCTTGTTTTTCGTAATTTATAACACAAACACAATTCCTGGTTTGTTTCTTCTTCTTACTTTAACTTAAGAAGTTGTAATTAATATTTAATTTTAGGAAGTTATATTTTGAGGTTATTTTAATTATATTATTTTTGGTCTGGACATCTACCTTACCTCAATATTAATGTTGATTTGTTCTTGCGAAAAAATTGTTATTGAAGTTGAGTATGGAGGACGCCATCTTGTTTTTCGTAATTTATAACACAAACACAATTCCTGGTTTTGTTTCTTCCTTATAACTTAAGAAGTTGTAATTAATATTTAATTTTAGGAAGTTATATTTTGAGGTTATTTTAATTATATTATTTTTGGTCTGGACATCTTACCTCAATATTAATGTTGATTTGTTCTTGCGAAAAAATTGTTATTGAAGTTGAGTATGGAGGACGCCATCTTGTTTTTCGTAATTTATAACACAAACACAATTCCTGGTTTTGTTTTTCTTCCTTATAACTTAAGAAGTTGTAATTAATATTTAATTTTAGGAAGTTATATTTTGAGGTTATTTTAATTATATTATTTTTGGTCTGGACATCTTACCTCAATATTAATGTTGATTTGTTCTTGCGAAAAAATTGTTATTGAAGTTGAGTATGGAGGACGCCATCTTGTTTTTCGTAATTTATAACACAAACACAATTCCTGGTTTTGTTTCTTCCTTATAACTTAAGAAGTTGTAATTAATATTTAATTTTAGGAAGTTATATTTTGAGGTTATTTTAATTATATTATTTTTGGTCTGGACATCTTACCTCAATATTAATGTTGATTTGTTCTTGCGAAAAAATTGTTATTGAAGTTGAGTATGGAGGACGCCATCTTGTTTTTCGTAATTTATAACACAAACACAATTCCTGGTTTTGTTTCTTCCTTATAACTTAAGAAGTTGTAATTAATATTTAATTTTAGGAAGTTATATTTTGAGGTTATTTTAATTATATTATTTTTGGTCTGGACATCTTACCTCAATATTAATGTTGATTTGTTCTTGCGAAAAAATTGTTATTGAAGTTGAGTATGGAGGACGCCATCTTTTTTTCGCAAGAACAAATCAACATTAATATTGAGGTAAGATGTCCAGACCAAAAATAATATAATTAAAATAACCTCAAAATATAACTTCCTAAAATTAAATATTAATTACAACTTCTTAAGTTATAAGGAAGAAACAAAACCAGGAATTGTGTTTGTGTTATAAATTACGAAAAACAAGATGGCGTCCTCCATACTCAACTTCAATAACAATTTTTTCGCAAGAACAAATCAACATTAATATTGAGGTAAGATGTCCAGACCAAAAATAATATAATTAAAATAACCTCAAAATATAACTTCCTAAAATTAAATATTAATTACAACTTCTTAAGTTATAAGGAAGAAACAAAACCAGGAATTGTGTTTGTGTTATAAATTACGAAAAACAAGATGGCGTCCTCCATACTCAACTTCAATAACAATTTTTTCGCAAGAACAAATCAACATTAATATTGAGGTAAGATGTCCAGACCAAAAATAATATAATTAAAATAACCTCAAAATATAACTTCCTAAAATTAAATATTAATTACAACTTCTTAAGTTATAAGGAAGAAACAAAACCAGGAATTGTGTTTGTGTTATAAATTACGAAAAACAAGATGGCGTCCTCCATACTCAACTTCAATAACAATTTTTTCGCAAGAACAAATCAACATTAATATTGAGGTAAGATGTCCAGACCAAAAATAATATAATTAAAATAACCTCAAAATATAACTTCCTAAAATTAAATATTAATTACAACTTCTTAAGTTATAAGGAAGAAACAAAACCAGGAATTGTGTTTGTGTTATAAATTACGAAAAACAAGATGGCGTCCTCCATACTCAACTTCAATAACAATTTTTTCGCAAGAACAAATCAACATTAATATTGAGGTAAGATGTCCAGACCAAAAATAATATAATATTAAAGAACCTCATAGTGTTATTTCCTATCTACATAACTTAATTAAGAGGTTTGTTTAATAATTAAAACATTTTGTCTGTTCATTCTTACCTCTTAGGAGTTTTTTTGTCGAACATATATTTCAGAGCTTCTTAGCCCCATCGTCAGCGATTACTGTAATTGCTGATGATGGGGCTAAGAAGCTCTGAAACATATGTTCGACAAAAACAACTCTAAGAGGTAAGAATCAACAGACAAAATGTTTTAATTATTAAACCACACTTTTTTTTTTGTTTGTTTGAAGAGAGGAATATACACCTGAATTGGGATTCGAACCAGATATCCCTGGTTCTGTACACCAGTGCTCTTAAGCAGTGAGCTATCAGGCTTCCGATTCGAACATATATTATTTCTTTCCTTTATAAAATTCCCACACATTGAGGCTACGAACTTTTCTTTCTACACACTGTCTAGCAGCTTCTTTAACTAGAAGACTTAATCAGGAATTAACACCAGTGAAGTTTACTTTCAATTTTAAATTAATCAGCCATGGTGGTCTACTGGATATATTCATTGCCTCTAGTCCCAAGGGTTGCCAGTTCAAACCCGGCCATAGTTGATAGATTTTTTAAGGATCCAAAAATCCAAGGGACAAGTCCTCCAGGAGGGACTTTAATCCTTGGGTCCCAAGTCTGAAGATTTTGAGGCTCGTAAAAGAAGCACAAGCCTGAATAAAAAGGCCTCTGTGCAAAATTTACCGAATATTCCCATCCTAGTAATAATTTGGTTTCCTAGATGTCACTATGAGGTATAACGCTGACCCCGCCACTGAATGAGGCCACAAGTATAAATAAATTAGTATGATTGATTTCTAAGAATTAAATGAATCGTGATTTCTTCTTACCTCATACTTTTATGCTTTTTTAAACACAGCACTGCAGTATCAGCGACCATTGTCACTATCCTCAGCTGTTTTCACGACTCAATTTTTTTCTTTTGCCGGTAATTATCCAAACTGCCATCTGGTGTTTGGATAATTACCGGCAAAAGAAAAAATTGGCAGTCATGAAAACAGCTGAGGATGGTGACAATGGTCGCTGATACTGCAGTGCTGTGTTTAAAAAAACATAGAAGTATGAGGTAAGAAGAAATCACGATTCGTTTAATTCTTATGAATTAAACCTCATAATGTTAAAAATTCCCAAATTTATTATATAAAAAAATGATTGATTTCACCGCTGTAGGGGGAGAATGCCTAAGTCTTACTGAGAGACACAAGGGCATACTACTACATATTAAATTTATAACTTCTCACCGAAAGACAAATTTAATTTGAAAGATATACATCTGAATAGAATCTGCTAGATGGCGTTATAGAACAGAAAGTTCATAGCCTCGGCACACAAGAATTGTATTAAGGAGAGAAATAATATATGTTTGAATCGGAAGCCTGATAGCTCAGTGGTTAAGAGCACTGGTGTAAAGAACCAGAGAGGTTCAAATCCCAATTCAGGCATATATTTTTCTCTTCAAATAAAATTTGTCTTTTGGTTAGAAGTGATAAATGTAATCTATAAGATCAAAACTAATTCACTCTACTCCATGATAAGACAAGCCAAGAAAACCCTTGACCTACCTGCCAGTTGCTGGCTTCACATCCACATGTGTTAGTCACAGAGGTGGATGATCATACAGCCAGTATAGAGGTGATATAGTCAGCATGTCTGATCCTACAGCTATTATAGCTACCCAAATTCCTCAAGATGCTGGGTGAGCACCGGTCCCATACTAGCAAAATTCCATGACAAATTTTCTTTCTTTCTTTCTGGGGATTTAAACTAGTGCAAGTCTCATAGCTCTGCACCAAGGCATTAATACCTTAATCTGCTCAGCTACAACAAGGGACATAATAAAGATACTCTCTATCTATAATAGCGTAACAGCCCAATCTTGAGCGTTAGCCTCTCCTTTGTTTGGAGTTACTAGACCAAGGTAATTTAGTTACACTTATTTTCCTACACGTGTTATGAATAGAGAGCAGATATTTAGGTTCTTGCAACATAGTATAATGATAAAATTAATTTAATAAGCCTTTATGTCCAATCAACTGAATTTTTTTATAATGTAACTTACAAAAAGTTTCTCAATAATTTTTGTGTGGGATCTAGTAATATTACATTTATATTACACATCTTACTTTTAAATTAGAAAGAAATACTGTTCTATTTACATTATTTCTTTTTAATTTAAAAGTTGTTTTCAAATTGCTGGAGCTTGGTTTACACCATTGGTCCTCTTGCTTCCCAATAAAGCCCTGCAATGTCTTTCCTGTCCTTTTTCTCGGGGTCAAGTCGCCTGCAATTTAGCAAATGTTCCTTGCTTAGGAGAACATTTTATCCACACAAGGAGCATCCCATAGTTCTAGGGACAATCCCCATTCTATGAAGGTGGTCAACCAGACAGTCATGGCCTGTTTCCAATCTGAAGAGAGCTACTGCTGTTCTTCTAGGGAGATGTTTTATTGTTTCAGCATATTTCGCTATGTCTTCATATTTCATATGTAATATAAATGTCATATTGCTAGATTCCACAGAAAGTATTGAGAAATGATTTTGTAAGTTAAATTCTAAAAAAATTCAGTTGATTGGATATAAAGACTTATTACATTACTTTTATTACTATAATATGTTGCAATCTTAATTTTTTGAACCTAAAAGTCCGTTCTGTAGTTATGAATGGTACGCGGACAACGTACCAACCCAATGAGACATGTAATAGGCAACTATAGTATTACTAGGATGAAAAAGATCAGTAAATTTTGCTTAGAAGCCTCTTTATTCAGGCTTAAGGATATTTTATGAGCCTGAAAATCTTCAGACTCAGGACCCGTGGCTTAAAGTCCCTCCTGGAAGATTTGACCCTTTGATTTTTCCATCCTAAAAAATCCATAGATTCTGGCTGGATTTGAAGCTACTACCCTCAGGACTAGAGGCAAGGAGCATAAACACTAGTCCACCGCGGCTGACATAACAAAGATTAATGGAGGAAAGTGATGTAAATTTACTAGTTGGCACAAAATGTGTATATATACATTTTTTTTGTCAGTCAATGCCCACCTACTTGTCATTTCAACATTTCTGGTATTTTCCTGGCATGATATACTTGTAACCCACTTCTGAGGTTGGGATGCAATAATAGCCAGATGGTGTTCGAGGACCGTTTGGTTTCTGACATTTGTCTTACAGGTAGGGAAAAGAAACCTCACCCAGGAAACTTGTCCTGACCAGGGATCAAACTCGGACCCTCTGTGTGACAAGGCAGCACGCTACCTCGACACCACTGCAATTAGATAATTTATAAAGAAACAAAGATTAATGGAGGAAAGTGATGTAAATTTACTAGTTGGCACAAAATGTATATATATATACATATATATATATTTTTTTAAAATCAATGCCACCAGCTTGTTATTTCGACATTTCTGGTATTTTCCTGGCATGGTATATTTGTAACCCACTTCCGAGGTTGGGACGCCTGGAATGCAGAATTACGCTGCCCTGTGATATGAGAGGTGATGACGATGGTAATGATGTACCAGGAACTTTGAATGAGGCAAATGTGATAATGATAGCCAGATGGTAATGATGTACCAGGAATTTTGAATGAGGCAAATATGATAATGATAGCCAGATGGTGGTTCGAGGACCTTTGGTTTCTGACATTTGTCTTATAGGTAGGAAAAACACTGAAAAAAAACCTCACCCAGGAAACTTGTCTTGACCAGGGATCAAACTCGTGTGACAAGGCAGCACGCTACCTCGACACCACAGCGATTAGATAATTTATAAAGAAAATGTAAGCTTTATTATTGTATTGTTCGAAAAGTATAAATGGATGAAAATTAATATAATGCAATGTTTTTAGGATTCCACATTAGAATTTTCAAATGATGGTGATGACAAACAGTTTGAAGGAGCTCAAAGTGGCACTGAAAATGAAGTAAGTATTTACTTTTATATAATTTCGATTAATTTAAATGAAAAATCCATCATGCAGAAACAGTGTGATCAAAGCAAATTTCTCAGCAAGTAAAATTTAAGATCTAATTTTGGTTTGTGGAATATATCTTTCTGTTAATTAAAATTATAGTGGGAAGTTACACTATAAGGTAATTTACAATTTATAAATTGAATTGGTTAAATATTTCAAATTTATCAAATTAGTTGCAGTGACTGCAAAAAAAGTATATAGGGAAAACTGAAAGGAATTTAGAGTGAAATTATATTTGAATTATTGTTGGGAAGTAAACATGAGGTTATATAATAAATTAATGAGTCATTTTAACATCTTACCTCATATTTCATGTTTTATCAAACACGGTAACTATAGTTTTCAAATGATCTTGTCATTCATTTTCAACCGCCATTATGACTACCGGATATTCGTTGGAATCTCCCTCATAATGTTTTTCCCAATTTTAACTTTGAATGAGGTTATATCATTAATAGTGAGTGGAGACTTTTTTTTTAACAACTCACCTCATACATTTTCAAATTTCTTTGATACCGACGGTTTCAGACAACATCTTGTCCCTCTTCAGTCATGACTTCCATGAAACTAAACTTCCATATAGAATAGTGAGTAGAGAACATATTTTTAACGACTCACCTCATATAATTTCAAATTTCTTTGACTCCGGTGGTTTCAGACAATATCTTGTCCCTCTTCAGTCATGGCTTCCACTGATGAAATTCTCTGGTTGTTGATTTCTCTAAGGACATCACCTCTTGTGCCGTCATCTTTGGTTGGGATTATAAACTTTGAAATACTACCAAAGATGGCAGCACAAGAGGTGATGTCCTTAGAGAAATCAACAACCAGAGAATTTCGTCAGTGGAAGCCATGACTGAAGAGGGACAAGATATTGTCTGAAACCGCCGGTATCAAAGAAATTTGAAATTATATGAGGTGAGTCGTTAGAAATATGTTCTCCACTCACTATTAATGATATAACCTCATAATGTTTACTTCCCAATATTCCATATGGAAGTTATGACTGAAGAGGGACAAGGTGTTGTCTGAAACTGTCGGTATAAAAAAATTTGAAAATGTATGAGGTGAGTTGTTAAAAAAAAGTCTCCACTCACTATTAAGAAAAATATACACCTAGACTGGGTTTTGAACCCAGGACCTTTAGCTTTATATGCAAATGTTCTGTTACTGATCTATTCAAGGCTTTCAATCTAAATGCAAATTTTTCTCTTATACATTTTAATTCCCAAGAGCGCCAAAGGCTATCAAACTGTTGCTCGACATGTGAAAGGCAGTTTATTTAACAAGACTTTTAATGAGAATTTGACAATAAAATCAGTAGAGCTTCTTTCAATGTTTTTGTTATAAATTCAATATTTCTCACAGAAGGACAAATTATATTTGAAGAGAAAAATATTTAGAGACTCTTACGAAAGAATACTTCAGAAATATTAAAAATGGTGAAATTGAAAAATCAGCAATTGGAGCTCATAGTTTGCTATAGAATCACATAATTGGAAAAGAAACTAAACTTTTAAAACATTTAGAGAAATCTTTGGAATTAACAGTTTGGGAAAAGATCTACATTCAGAAGAACAAATACAGATCCATGAATTTTGAAATTCTCTTCAAGCAAAATTTTATCTCAAAGTTCTTAAAATTGGCACCAGATGGCAGTTTGGAAGTTGATGGTAATAGTAGAATTTCAACAGTTGGAATTTTGTCTGAGGATAGGAGAAATAGTTCCTGAAACCGGTCCTGTGAAAATAACAGAATTTTATGAGGTGAGATGTAAAAAGATTTCTCTGATTCATGAAATAAATTGTAAATTACCTCATAGTGTTACTTCCCACTCTAATTTTTATTAAGATTTAAATTAAAATTCTTTATACCTCACCTCGTATCCAGTCTCCTAATTAAACCGGTTACAAAACCTACATGGTTTCATCTTCAGTAATATCTCGACTGATGTTAGGTCATTCAGGAGAACTGCGTCTTACTCCATCTGTTGGACCGATGAACCTCTGAATTAAATCAGATTCCCCAGGAATTTCAAAATTCTTAAGTTTTTTTTTTCTCCCACTTAAAAAAAAATTGAAATTCCTGGGGAATTTGATTTGGAGGTTCATTGGTCCACCAACAGATGAACTAAAAAGCAGTTCTCCTGGACGACAGAACATAGTGTCACTGATGGCACAGGGTTTTCCTTTTACTTCTTTTGATTTAAATAAGTACACAGTTGCTATGTAAAATTTTTCTTTTCACTTTATTTCACAACTATTCTTCTTTGAAGGTTTAATTAACAATCACTTCTAACACATTTGCAGACACAGTCCTTCCTCACACTTTCTCTCTCACTTAACCTCTCGCTGTTCAACGTGGGACTATTGCAACACTGACTGGCCGGCCTTCTCTTCCGCTCTTTTATATAAGCAGGAGAAAAGCTCTCGAAATGGCTTTGTGCAATTTCGGCGCCCAGAATCCTCTAGACGTGGATCCTTCTCCAAGGGGAAGGGGAGGGGCCGGTAGAAACGTCTGGCAACACATTCCAGACAATTCAAGCGGCTCTGCAGGTCACCTAACTCGCCATGGGCGACTCGTCCGCGCAATTCAAATGCCGCCTACATGACATGTAACAATAGGATGACATATTACTGAAGATGAAACCATCTATGTTCTTCTTCTTCTTCCTTCCAAGTATTAGGCCAAGGCCTGTTACGATCCTATAGAAAATTTTCCCTTCAGCGTTTGAGGGAAATTCTCGTATAAGACTTGAAAGCATAATAATAGTCCCTTCAATTGGTTGCTGGCCAAAGGAAGGCAAGACCAGTGATGGGGCTGCCATCTTATAGCCTCTGGTCAGGCTTTTCTGGAGAAGAAAAGAAAATAAAGGAAAGAAATGGAAGAAAGGAAAGACTCCCTAGCCCTCGGATGCCCTAATAGCGTCGGCGTCGAAAAAACAAGAGTTAACCAAGAGAGGTTAGATAGTAAAGTTAAAAGAGTGCAAAACACAAGTAAGTGGAAGAAATGTTTTGCACAGCTTGGGCACCTTGTGGTCGCCATCCACATATCCCCTAGATGAGGACCCCTGAGGGGCCATCTATGTTTTGAAACTGAATTAATTAGAAGACTGGATATGAGGTGAGGTATAAAGAATTTTAATTTAAATCTTATATTAAACCTCATGGTGATTTTTCCTATAAAAGTTCAATTTAAGATTTAGTTTATTGTGTTGGTGTTATTTTAGGAAGAAGAAGAAGGGGAAGAGGAAGAGGAGGAGGAAGAAGAAGAAGAAGCTCCAGAAGAAGAAGAAACAGAAAAAGTTGAAGAACCACCAAAATATGATGATGAGACTCAAAGACTTATAGATGGTAAATACATATTATATTCATCTGTGTACATAACTAACTCACTCACTGGCACTATCGAACTCATAGGTTCATAGCCGCATGGACTTAAGCTCTTCATACATCCCTATCCTCAGCCAATGTTTTCCAACCATCACTGTATAATCTACTTCCCTCAAATCTTGATTAATATCATTCTTCCATCTCATTCTTGGTCTACAAACTGGGTGTTTTCTCTCAGTTTTCCTACAAGAAAGTTCCATGCCCCTCTTTCTTTCTCCATTTGTGCCATATGTCCTGCCCATCACAGTTTTCAATACTTAACTGTTCTTATTGTATCACAGTTTTATTTCACTGGTTATGGTTTCCCATAAAGAACATGTAGTTCACAGTTATCTAGTCTTCTTCATTCACCTGTCTGTTCATCTCTCTTTAGTCCAAAAATTTTCCTAAGAACTTTATTCTCAATTTTTTTTTTGTACATATGTTAATAAATTACAATAGGAAGTAACATTATGAGCTTCTTCTTAATAAATTCTTTAAAAAAATGTATCTCTTAGGACATGTGTCAAAATATGAAAGCTATTTAAAAATAGCTATTTCGAAAGAAGCCGTCCTGGCTTTATAATGTAATGTTAAATTCCCAATAAAAGTCTTCTTAATAAAGGAGCTGCCATTTTGCATGATTGAGCAAAGGTTCGTAGCATTTGGCACTCGGGAATTAACAATGTATAAGAGAAAAAATTTGCATTTAGATTGGAGTGCCCAGGTAGCTCAGTTGGTAGACCATTGGCATAGAAAGCCAAACGTCCTGGTTTCAAACCCCAGTCTGAGCATATATTTTTCTTCAAATATGAATAGCTATAACTTTTGAACTAATACAAATCTATAGATGTAACCAACTCCTACAAAGAGTGATTTTATAAATCTTATGTTCCATTAACCTCAACATGGCTTTCACATCCAAATTTTCCCCCAACCTTCATGAATTTAGCTGCTGTCTTCTGTACCCATCTTCTCATTTATAAATTATTATTCTTTCCTCCACTCTCCATTTTGCAAAAAAAAAAAAGTAATGAATTTAAGTTATGTAGGTAGGAAATAACACTATGAGGTTTATTTTAATTTTGTTGAGTTGTTTCTTGAGTCACCTCATACTTCTTAACGCCCTTGCAGACTCGAGTTTCTTCACTGCATTTGTGACATTCTCAGTGCTATATCACATTCACAAGTTAAGAATATGAGGTGAGTCAAGAAACAACTCAACAAAATTAAAAAAAAAAGTAATGAATTTATTTGTTTTAATGTGTATGGATCTCATGAAATTATACTGTAACCAATGATACATATGCCATTTCTCTTGTAGATGTTTAACTTATGATGAATTTATTGTTTTGTTGAAAGAACAGTTTATATCATCATCATCCTGACAGGTCATAGTCCTCGAAGGACTGTTATGATCTTACTTACTTACTTACTCACTGGCACTATCGAACCCGAAGGTTCATGGCCGCGCGGACATAAGCTCTCCATACATCCCTATCCTGAGCTAATGCTTTCCAATCATTCCCTGTATAATCTACTTCCCTCAAATCATAGTTAATGTTGTTCTCCCACCTCATTCTTGGCCTACCAACTGGGTGTTTTCCCTCTGGCTTTCCTACAAGAAGCTTCCATGCACGTCTTTCATTCCCCATACGTGCAACATGTCCTGCCCATCGCAGTCTACGAGACTTAACTGTTCTTATTATATCTGGCTTCCTATAAAGACCATGTAGTTCATTGTTATGTAGTCTTCTCCATTCACCTGTCTGTTCATCTCTCTTTGGTCCAAAAATTTTCCTAAGAACTTTATTCTCAAATACTCGTAATCTCCTTTCCTCCCTTAAAGTAAGAGTCCATGTTTCGCACCCATATAATATAACTGGTAGAATAATAGTTTTATATATTTTCAGCTTAACGTTTTTTGAAAGGAGTTGGGACATCAAAAGTCTCTGCAATGCATAATAGCAAGCATTTCCAGAATTGAGCCTATGTTTAATTTCTTTGTGCATCTCATTCCTATTTGTGATTATTGTTCCTAGGTATTTGAATTCAGCCACTTCCTGAAAATTTCCCTCATTTGTCATTAGCTGTCCATTTCCATTATATACTGAATTTCTACGTGTGACCATATATTTAGTTTTACTGATATTTACTTCCAGTCCTAATTTCTTAGTGTTACTCAATAGTGTGTGCGTGTTGGCCTTTAGTATCTCCTCGCTATCGGCCAGTAGTACTACATCATCAGCATAAACTAACAGCTTATTAATACCATTGAGTTGTAAGCCTTCCTCATTCTCGAAGTTCATCGAATCAACACCAGATGGCAACGATATCTCAAAGTTCGTCAAATCAACACCAGATGGCAACGTTAGAGAGGGAGATTCCAACGAATATGATGTTATGATCTACTGAAGTTTTCCTTCCACCTCTTCATGGGTCGTCCCAATATCATAGATGAAAGGTGTCCGATTTTTTTCTTCTTTGTAGATTTCCCTTCACCTAGTTGCTAACCAGGAGAAAGTTAGTCCAATAGTGGGGCTGCCACTTCAAAGCTTCTGAGTAAGCTTATAAAAAAAGAAAGAGATATAGGAACGACAGAAATGAACCCTTTAGGCCTCAGATACTCTAATACTATCAGGGTCGAAAACAAGAGGTCAGTCAATGGAGACTGGATAGGAAAGCAAAAAAGAGGGATCTGGTACTAGAAAAGGAAGAAATACCAGATCGGTCTATAACACACCAAGTTGACCAGTGGCTAATTGGTGGATAGTCCATCCCTTTGGTTCATATTGCATAAACAATATGTTAACAGCTGCACCATGAGAAGATAGGGATTGGACGCTGGGTTGTTGCCCAAGTTGCTTCCTGTAAGCTTTCAATCCAGAAAGAATTAGAGAGTCTCCTCCCTGTTAAAAAAAACATTTGATGTATAACTTATGATGGATTTAGGTTGTTTTGTTAAGAACAGTTTGTTTAAAGTTTTGTTTCTATCTTAACATTGTAGAGGCTTCCAAAGCAAGAAATGATATGGATGAAGCAGATAGATCTTTAAGGGATGTTCAGCGAGAAATACGTCAAATTGAAGAGTCGCTAGAGAAAGATTATGGCCCTGAAGAAGAATTTGCTCCATTGGATGGAGAATGCTTTGAATATACGGATCTGGAATATACATATAGATTCTGCCCATTCGACCCAGGTGAGTCTTAGTTCATAGTTTAAACCTCTCAATAATGTGTGTGTGTTCTAATGCCACCCACTGCACTTTTCATCTAAAGGCTATATATCAAAACAAAACAACATGACCTTTTCGCTTTTCATTGGTTATGGACACCGACGTATGATGTAGAAGCAATAAGTATGAGAAAAATTAGTTGCCTTCATTAAATTAAAAATATGTCCTCTGAATATACTTATTCTTTGTGAATGAAAATAATAATATTTAAAACATAGAAAATATTCTAAAATATACCTAATCAATAATTACAACTTAAAATAGTTTAAGATGTCGAGTCTTTTGTTGCTGTGTCACCATCTAAATTTTTAAAACACAAGTCTGGCAAATCTTTGACTATTGGTAAAAAAAAAACAGTTATTTTAAATATATTTCACAAGTTCAGTGAAAAATCTCACCAGCTTTCTTGTAATCTACCCCATTCAACGATCACATGTCTTACATACTTCACATGTGCTCCTTGTCAATATGACAGTAATTGTGGTGCGAATGGCAGAAGGATTCAGTTGGCGTTTGTGTTAGGATCAGTCTAAGAACGGATATGGTATAGTGCCAATTTTATAAACTTTGAGATCAAATTTTGCTTGCCGGGAACTTAAAAATTCATGTATCTATATTTGTTCATTTGAATGTATATCTTTTTCCAAACTGTTAATTCCAAAGTCTTCTCTAAATGATGTTTTATTTTAGGAAGTAATATTTTGAGGTTCTTTTAATTATATTATTTTTGAGTCTGTTTAACTTACCTCTATATTAATGTTGATTTGTTCTTGAACATGTTTTGATTGGATATCAATCATCTTCAGCATCTTGCTCAGACTGGTTGGATTTATGTTGTAAAGAACAAATCAACATTAATATTGAAGTAAGTTAAACAGATTAAAAAATAATATAATCTTCTCTAAATGTTTGAAAAGTTTAGTTTCTCTTTCAATTTTGTGATTATCAAACAAACTTTGAGTTGCAATTGCCGATTTTTCAATTTCACCATTTTTTTTTAAATTTCTAAAATGTTCTTTTGTACAAGTTTCTAAATTCACTTAGTTTTCCCTATATATTTATTTTGAACAATATGAGGTGAGTGATAAAAAATTCTACCAAAATTCCCTATATATACTTTCTTGCAGTCATTGCAACTAATTTGATACATTCCAGATTTCTTACTATCTGGGACATTAACCTTTTTTATTAGAAGATTACTCAGACTTCTTCTTTTTCTTCCTTCCAAGTATTAGGCCAAGGCCTGTTACGATCCTATAGAAAATTTTCCCTCCAGCGTTTGAGGGAAATTCTCGTATAAGACTTGAAAGCATAATAATAGTCCCTTCGATTGGTTGCTGGCCAAAGGAAGGCAAGACCAGTGATGGGGCTGCCATCTTATAGGCTCTGGTCAGGCTTTTCTGGAGAAGAAAAGAAAATAAAGGAAAGAAGACTAGCTCAGTTGGTAGAGCACTTGGCCCGGAAAGCCAAGGGTCCCGGGTTCGAGTCCCGGTCTAGGCGAAAATTTTTCTCTTCAAATTTAAGACTAAATTTGTTAATCAGTGCCAATGTAATATTGAATTTGTTAATTTTTTTTTTAAATTTCCCTGTGTGTTTCAGGATAAATAATTTTCTTGAATTGTTTTCCTTCTTTGTGGTTTATTTTTTAAATCTTTTTTGTTGTTGTTTGAATTTATTTAAATAATTTATATTTAATTAATCGTGATTATTTCTTACCTCGTACTTCTATATTTCTTTAAATACAGTTTCTTCTTTGGTTAACAATTCTTCTGAAAAATTAATTACATTAGTGTTATCTTGTTATTCTGATTTTTGGTTTTTATTTACTATTTTCCAATTTTGTGGTTGGTAATTCTCCCGAGAAGCATCATTTTTGTGAATAAGGTTATTGAATTTCTTCTTTTGGGTTTTTATCTTCTTGCCTATTATGAAATTTATTTTTTCAAAACAATTATTCAAAAGATTTTCCAGCCAAATGTTAAAACCTCATAATGTTGAAAATTCCCAAATTTAATATATAAATTTATATTTATTAATTAAAAGAAACCTCAGTGTTATTTTGTACAAATATTATATTACATTTATTATCTTCTTTCCAAAATTATTTAATCTGGCTGTGTTTAAAATGTGATAATGTTCTTTCTTAAAATCCTCTTCATTTACTGGAATGTTTATTAATCTATTGAATATTGCATGTTTATGTGGCTCCGTGGCACAAGCGGTTAGACATTTGTCTCTCACCTCTGGAGTCCCAAGATTAAATCTCGGTCACTCCATGTGGGCTTTGTGGCGGATGAAACCGAGCTTGGGCAGGTTTTTCTCCTGTTTTCCCCCGCCACAATTTCATTCCACCATTTCTCCATACTCATCCATTTCGTTCATCTGCCCCATGATGGTGCATCAGGCATGGTGGCTAGCATCCTTGTCATTCACAGACCTATATATAGGGGGCTTCATCTCATCCCTTGACCCGACCCTGAGTTAGATACGAGTTGAGGATATTTATTTTATTTATGATTAAAACCTGAAGATTTTATATAATTATATTTATGGATATCTTTCCCATGGATATTGAATAATTCAATAGTTTGTTGCTATTCATTTCTACTTATATCTAAGCTGGGATTTAAATCCAAAGTTGCTGGTGTGGAAAACCAGAGACCTTGGGTTCAAATCCTAGTTTGGGCATAAATATTTATGTTAAAATATAATCTGTGTTTTATATTAATCATTTCCACAACATTTTCAACTGTCTTACATTAACTTATTTTCTGCAGGTGACACAGAGACCGAAATCTGGAGGAGGAGATACACGGCTGGGTACATGGGATAAATGGATTGGTCCTGAAGAAAACAAATACTTAGAAATGATTTATGATAAGGGACAGGCTTGTTGGAATGGACCTCAGAGATCAACAAAGGTAACTTTTCATAATTAAATATGGAAAATAATATTATGAGGTTCTTAATTCATGAAATATGAGGTAAGATGTAAAAATGACTCATTAATTTATGAAAGGTAACTTTATAATTAAAGGAGACAGGCATAACATTGCAGAAATTCATTACACAGGGTGCAGCATAAGTCCATTAACACTGAACATGGTTGCAAGGAAAAAAATCAGATTGGTTGAAACTGGGGTTTGAATATGGGACTTTTAGAATATAATCTCAAACACTATTATGCAGTAGTGTTTGAGATTATATTCTGAAAGTCTCGTATTCAAACCCCAGTTTCAACTAATCTGATTTTTTTTCCTTGCAACCATGTGCAGTGGTTAACTCACTTATGCGCCACACCCTGTATTTAAAATAAAATAATTCACTTTATTAATAAATGAGTTGGAGAAAATGTTTTAACATCTCACCTCACAAAGTTGCTGTCTTCACGATACCGGTTTCAAAAGTATAGTATTACTTCCATCTTCAGTCAAATTCCCTGAAGATGGAAGTAATATTATATAGGGAATTAACTATGTGTAAGAGAAAAATACGCCTTTAGATTGGAGGCCTAGGTGGCTCAGATGGAAGAGCATTGACATAGAAAGTCAAAGGTCCTGGGTTCAAACCCCAGTCTAGGCGTATATTTTTCTTTTCAAATATAATACTATAATTTTGAAACCGGTATCATGAAGACATGCAACTTTGTGAGGTGAGATATTAAAACATTTTCTCCAACTCATTTATTAATATAAATACCTCATAGTGTTTCCTCCCACTGTAAATTTAATTAAAAATAATTCACCTTAGTAGTAATTTCACTAAAAGAGTCAGCAATCAATCTGGGATGCAAATCTGTCGAATTAAAACCACAGATACCAGTAAAAGTGATAAAACAAGACGAGAAACTTACCTAAATTGATCCCGACACATATTTCATTCTTGAACAGGGCATCATCAGGGTGATCACATCAAAGTAAAATACTACTAAAAAGAAAACCTCCACCTATATATACTGTATCTAAAGGTTGTTTTTCTTTCATATACTAGGGCATTCGATAAGTAATGGCAACACTGCTATAACATCACATACATTTATTTAAGTTACTTTTGACATCATGAACTTCATTTATAGTTAAATTTGAGTTTTTTTTTACCATCTCACATTTCTTGATTTTTATGCAGTCCCAGGTTTTGCCACTGAATTCGTGACATTGTTGATGCATCACAACTGCCATCTTGTGGTTGTTGCAAATTGATTTCTGCGCTCTCTGTTTGCTGACCGATGAACTTCCAAATCAATCCCCTCTCATTTTCACCGGATATTTCAAAATTCATAGTTTTCTTTTTATTCTTGCATATGTAAATTTTCTCCCAAATTGTGAGTTCCTTTGATTTTTCTAACTGTTTAAGTAATTTTGCCTTGGTTTCAATTCTGTGTTTTTCTAACCAAGCATGTGTGGCTATTGCAGATTTTTCTATTTCTCCATTTTTTTAACATTTCTAAGGTGTTCTTTTAGTCTCTTGTCAAGTCAACTATACGATGCCAAATCCTTCGAAGATGGGACACTCCATCTGCAGCAGCATTCCTGGATATCTGTCTCATCGATCTAGAGTTTTTTGGATATTAACTTTTCATTGAAATTGAATGCCTTGTAGAGGTTCCTTGATCTTTGAGAATAAGTTGTAGTCACAAGACCTCATGTCTGGTGAATTTGATGGATGTTTGAGTACTTCCCAATTCCAGCTTCTAAACAAATTCTACTGAACATCTTTTTTAGGGTGGTATTACTTACTGTATATGAGAAACAGTGAATGTATTCACAAATTATTGCTATTTCGGTACTTTCAATATTACAGATTTATACAACAAAGACTGCTCAAAAACATACTACAAGATTACAATGGTCACCATTAGGATCACTGATTTACAACAGTGTTGTTATTACTTATTGAATGCCCTAGTATTAGTGTTTTTACTTTGATGTGTACCTCAGGGGTCCTCATCCAGGGGATATGTGGATGGCGACCAGAAAGCTGAGCAAAACATTTCTTCCACTTACTTGTGTTTTGCACTCTTTTAATTTTACTATCTAACCTCTCTTGGTTAACTCTTGTTTTTTCGACCCCGGCACTATTAGGGCACCTGAGGGCTAGGGAGTCTTTTCTTTCTTCCATTTCTTCTCCAGAAAAGCCTGACCAGAGGCTATAAGATGGCAGCCCCATCACTGGTCTTGCCTTCCTTTGGCCAGCAACCAATCGAAGGGACTTATTATGCTTTCAAGTCTTATACGAGAATTTCCTGGAAGTCTCTGGGCCGTCCTATGAAACGCTAGAGGGAAAATTTTTTATAGGATCGTAACAGGCCTTGGCCTAATACTTGGAAGGAAGAAGAAGAAGAAGAAGACTTTGATGTGATCACCTTGATGATGCTCTGTTTAAGGGCAAAACACGTATTGGCATCAGATTGGGTATGTTTTATGTCTTGTTTTTTCACTTTTACTGGTATCTGTGATTTTAATTTGCATCCCAGATTGATTACTGATTCTTTTAGCAGAATTACTATTGAGGTAAATTGTTTTATTTCATATAAAGTTAACTTTCTTACACATACATCACATTTCTAAAAAAGAAACCTCTATGGTGAACAGGTTTAGAAGGAATTAACAATGTATAAGAGAAAAATTTCCATTTAGATTAGAGTGCTCAGGTAGCTCAGTTGGTAGAGCATTGGCATAGAAAGCCAAAGGTCCTGGGTTTAAAACCAAGCTGAGTGTATATTTTTCTCTTCAAATATAAAGTTTAGAAGACTATGACCTATTAGCTGGCTTCACATCCACATGTGTTAATTACAGAGGTGAACATCATCTAGCCAGTATTGGGGTGAGGTTTGGTCAGCATATCGGGTCCCCTGTCCAATAACTAACTCACTGGCACTATCAAACCCATAGGTTCATGCCACACATACATAAGCTCTCCATACATCCCTATCCTGAGCTAATGTTTTCCAATCCTCTGTATAATCTACTTTCCTCAAACCGTGGTTAATGTTATTCTCCCACCTCATTCTTGGCTAACCTACTGGGTGCATTCCTCTGGTTTCCCTATAAGGAGTTTCCATGCCCCTCTTCAATTCCCCATTCATGCCACATGTCCTGCTCATTGCAGTCCTTAAGATTTGACTGTTCTTATTATATCTGGTTTCCTAGAAAGATCATGTAGCTCACAGTCTTCTCCATTTGCCTCTTTCTTCTTCTCTCTTTGGCTCAAACATTTTCTTAAGAACTTTATTCTCAAATACTCGTAATCTTTTCCTTCTTTAAAGTAAGAGTCCATGTTTTGCATCCATATAATAATAACTGGGAGAATAACAGTTTTATATTTTTCTTGAGAGAAGTTGGTATGACAAAGAGTTCCTGTAATACATAATAGCATTTATTATATTTAAGAATAATAGTATGCATTTCCAGAATTGAGCCAATGTTTAATTTCTTTGTGCATTTCATTCCTATTTGTAATTAGTGTTCCTAGATATTTGAATTCAGCCACTTCTTCAAAATATCCCTCATTTCTAATTAACTGTCCATTTCCATTATATAATATATTTCTGTGTGTAAACACATATTTAGTTTTATTAATATTTACTTCCAATCCCAATTTGTTAGTATTACTCAATGGAGTGTGCGTGTTGGCCCTTATCTCCACTATCGCCTAATAATACTACACAATCAGCATAAACTAACATCTTATTAATACCATTGAGTTAATGGCCGCCTTCATCCTCTAAAGATTTTATGGCATGTTCTAGTATAAAATTGAATAGTAGAGGAGATAGTGCATTTCCTTGCTTTAACCCATTGTGAATTTTAAAAGTATCCAAAAACTTTAGGTTAAATTTAATCACTCACCTCATATTTTCAAAATTTTACCTAAATTAATATACATCATAATGTGAATTCCTAAAATAAGTAGTTATCCAAAAACTGTTTGCCTGGCTCCCTGGGGATCTTAATCAAGGACATGTCTTTTTACA
Source organism: Diploptera punctata (assembly GCA_030220185.1). Taxonomy (NCBI): domain Eukaryota; kingdom Metazoa; phylum Arthropoda; class Insecta; order Blattodea; family Blaberidae; genus Diploptera; species Diploptera punctata. Next base: position 723,892 of record JASPKZ010007730.1, read on the forward strand.
AATTCAGGGTTTTTTCCTAAGAGTGTGGCCTATCCAGCACCATTTCCTCCTAATTTGCACCTCTACCTGTTCCTCACCAGCTTTATCCCACAAGAACCCACACCATAACCGAGTGGTTAAGACAGGAAGCCTTGATGCAGAGCTACAGGACTTATCTTGGTTCGAGTCTCCATGGCAGAAGAAATTTTCTTATGGAATTTCAGCCAGTATGGGACCAGTGTCCACCCAGCATCATGAGGAATTTTAGTAACTACAATAAGTTGAGGCTCCAGGTTGAGAAAACCAGTTATAATGGCTGGGGTGAGCCGACATGCTGACAACATATCACCTCTATACTGGCTGGATAATTGTCTACCTACCTATGATGGTGTAGCCCATTGTTGAACCATAGTCTCTCCTTTGTAAGGAGATACTAGACCAATTTAAAATTTTACCTTATAAAATAGTCATCCTCAACTATAATAACTCCTGTTATAAACGTCACACTATCAAAATTCTAGGCCTTTCAAAGACATGCTTCATCCTCAGGAATTCTTATGGTAATGAAATTATTTGTATATTTCATACAGAGGGCTTCGGTTGTTGGGTGTGTTCTGTATGAAATATACAAATAATTTCAGTACCATAAGATTTGGGGCACGCCGTAGCGTAGTGGTTAAGGCACTGCGCTGCAAGCCAGAAGGTCGAGGGTTCAAGTCCTGGTGGGGTCAGGATTTTTAAACTGACCCAAACCTTCTGGTGGCACTATGGCCCTGGGGTTGACTCAGCCTCTAACAGAAATGAGTACCAGACGCCTGTTCTGGGGGTAAAGACAGCCGTCACGCAGGGCTGAAATCAAGTGCCGATTGTCCAGAAAAAGTGGAAGCCTTAACCTCCTACTACCCGAAGGGCCTCCTGAGGCCTGTAGTGGGATTACTTTACCTTTTACCATAAGAATTCCTGAGGATGAAGCATGTCTTTGAAAGGCCTAGAATTTTAATAGTGTGGCGACGTTTATAACAAAAGTTATTATAGTTGAAGATGACTGTTTTATAAGGTACAAATTTAAAATTGAAATAATTTTAACCTCAAAGGTGTTCAAACATGATTATTAAAAGTATAGATTACTAGACCAAGTTAATTTTTAGTTACCTTCTTCTTCTTCCTTCCAAGTATTAGGCCAAGGCCTGTTACGATCCTATAGAAAATTTTCCCTCCAGCATTTCATAGGACGGCCCAGTGATCTTCGTCCTCTTGGTATATAATTATAAACAGCTTTGGGGATCCGATTTGAACTCATTCTTTCAAGATGGTGTTTCCAATTTACTTGGTACTGTTTAATATATTCCAAAATTGGCATAGTCTTCAATTCTTTTAAGATATCGGTGTTCCTTTTCCGATCCCATCTGGTGTAACCCGCTGTTCTGCGCATGAATCTCATTTCACAAGCCGTTATTCTGCTTTCATGTTGTTTTTTTAGTGTCGATGCTTCACTACCATAGGTCAACACTGGTCTAGCCAAAGTGTTATATAAACATAATCTGGTGTTTTTTTGTACAAGGGATGGTTTCATAACTTGATTAATAATTCCTAAACTTTTATTATAACTAGTAACTTTTCCAGGGATATCCTTTTCATCCCAGATAGAGAGATAATATCCAAGATATTTAAATTGATTAGATCTCTCTAAAATTTTATTCTGGAGACAGATTTTACTTTGTATGGGGTCCTTCCCATGAAATGCCATAATTTTAGTTTTGTTAATTGATATTTCCATATTAAATTTGGCACCTATTTTTTGTAAATTATAAATTGATCGTTGCAAATCATTTTCGGAAAGTGCCAGAAGAGCTAAATCGTCTGCAAAAAGAATAGCATCGAGTTTGAGGTTCCTATTGATGGGTATATATCCTCGTTGTGTTTTCCTCCATTATTTGCTAATAGATGTCATAAATGGCATGCGGTCAACACACCGACTAAATGAGACATCTAACAGGCAACTAAGGTATTAATAGGAGTTGATGTCAGTAAATTTTGCTTAGAGGTCTTTTTATTCAGGCTGAAGATCTTTTACGAACTTGAAAATCTTCAGATTTGGGACCCTCAGCTTAAAGAGGACTTGCTCCTTGGTTTTTTCCATCTTAAAAATTCCACCCCTATAATTAACACATGTAGATGTGAGGCCAGTAGCTAGCTGGTAGGCCAAGGGCCTTCTAAGCTTCTGCTGTGGAGTTTTTTTTTTATCTGACAAGACTCAGTGATATTAATTTTGCTTATTTCTGTTGTTTGCAGGTGAAACTAAGATGTGGTGTAGAAAATGGTGTTATTGCAGTGAGTGAACCTAATAGATGTGAATATGTATTTGAGTTTACAACTCCATCTATATGTCAAACTGTTGAAGCTCCTGAGAATACAGGACATGATGAACTATAGGACTGTGTATGAGTAGGGAATATGTTTGTTAAGTTATTGAGGGTAACACAACAGTTAATGCACAAGTGAACTTTATGGTGAGAGTTATCAAATAATCATGGTATTTGTACATTCCAAAAACATGTCTTTAGAAATAAAGTAGTATAATTTATTTGAGAGCAAGATATGGGTGATTCTAGTACAAATGACAGTCTATAATAGTTAAAAAAAAAAACATAATTATTGCATTACATAATTTTATTTTAGAAAAAAAATTAACTGTATCATAAATTGGCTAAACTTTACAACATGTGAGATGATGACTTCATAAACTCCTGTCAAATTTTATTCTTAGAGTTTCATTTTTCAAATTATTTCACACTATTTACAATGATTTTTACATGTTTTCTAAGATTATTTCAATATATTTTTTCACGATATTGAACTATTACTTGACTGCATTAACTTTTTAGCCGGCGAAGGGAAGCAATGGCACTAGTGTTGAAGAGGGGAAAAGTGTCTCCTTGTACCGTTGGTACAAGCAAATGACTGGGCAAGTGGTATAATCAGTGGCAAAATGTAGTGGTAGACCTACTTGAAAAAGGAGAAGTTAATAAAAGATCATCAGAGGTTGTATGCCTACAGGTTTCTGGATAATATGATGTACAGAGAAATTAAATCAGCACTGACTTCCAACGACTGTCTGGCAGACTTAAATGTGTATATACTGTGAATATAGGGTCTAACTTTTGCACTTTACATTGTCACTAACAACTGACTATACACGACTGACAAATAATAAACACTGTCACTGCAACGTGAGACAAGAGTTTACTACCTCCAACCCCTACTTATCCTTACCACATTCTTTTAATATCTGTTCAGCCTAAGAAAGTCATTTCAGGAAAATAAATGAGCAGGTAATCCACGAAGCACTTGACTGCTGCAGTACTGCGATTCGTTCATGACCAAAGCACAGTTCAGCAGAAGCGAAAAAATAGATCATGTACTCGATTAATATAATTACGTATTTAAAGCTATATATGTTAACTATAGTTGATCAGAAACAGTATATACCTACATGTTTCTTCGAAGGTCGGAGACTAACTAAAAATTCGCATTTGTTTGAAACTGAACGATTCTTGAGAAGAAGTTGAATGTCAGTTACAAATATGGCGGCTGTCGGGTAGTTTATGTTAACTTGGTTATTTTAATTTAAATGTTTGATTTGAATTAATTTGTTCAATATTAACAATTATAATTGAATTAGTTTTCGACATACCATTATAAATGTTAATACAACCTGCAACATTAAAAATTAAAACTATTGTTTTGCATTAATTTATTGGTTTGTAACGAACAGCTGACAGAGTTCACCCGACTCTTACACGTGTCACGTGGAGTAATACATTCAGAAGTTAAATGTCAAAATGTGCTTCTATACCTGGTTGAGTGGTAGACAAGGCCTTAAGGCCTTAACTCTGCCAGGTAAAATAAAGCTATTATTATTATTATTATTATTACGTTGGACAGAGAATAGTTCCCAGTTTTTCCGCATTGAAAGTTAACGTCGAATAATACATGAAGATGTGGCAGCCATATTGATTTTAACAAATATTCTGTATTCCAGTGCAGCCAACATAGAGTCTGTACTAATTAACTTACACTAAATAAAATCAGCGTGCATTCTTTCACAGGTTAGAGCACTTAAATTGTGTTTGGTTAGCTTTTAGGTTGGTCTTTTACATGTTAGAATACTTAAATTGTGTTAGGTTAGTTTTAGATTCGTTGGCAACATGAGTTCAAATATTGTGTATATTATATTTGAAGAGAAAAATTTTCGTCCAGACCGAGACTCAAACCCGGGACCTTTGGCTTTCTAGGCCAGTGCTCTACCATCTGAGCTACCGGGGCGAGTTTCAATCTAAATGCAAATTTTTCTCTTATATATGTTTTCTCTTCAAATATAATTTATCCTTCAGTGAGAAGTGTTAAACTAATAATAAAAACATTGTGTATATGTTAAAATTAATATTGTAAACATTATCAGGTAATAATCATTTTAATTCATCGGAGAAAATTTTTTGAAAAACTTGCTGCATAAATTTCTGCTTTTCACGATACTGTGGTTTCAGATGACATCTCATCCATCATCAGTCACAACTCTGACTCTGTGGTATCGTGAAAAGCACAAAATTTATGAGGAGAGTTTTTCAAAAAAATTTTCTCCGATGTGAATTAAAATATTGTGTATATGTTAGTTGCATCTCGTGATTCCATAGTGCGAACTTCTTTGTGCCTGTTGGCACATGAGCATGGTGTATGGTTGGAACTTAGATAAAGCTTCATATTTTTATTTACTTTAATTCATTCCAATCCTGGATAGAATTTTATTAAAGAAAGAAAAATTAATGCTCAAACCAGGACTCGTTAATGTTACTTCTAACATACATTTAATACACTTTCTGACTGTCATTTGCACTAGATCAGCCCGATATGTACCATAAATATCAACACATCAAACATGTGGCACTGTGTACCAAACTGAGTCTCCATAAATTTTACACATGTTAAAGATGACATGCATTAGAGAGAGAGAGAGGTGTTTTTTTACAGTAAAGATACAATAGAAGATATTAAAAAAAACTAGAGTTTGCTGCTTTCAGACTGAATCTGTCTCAACTCTAATTCAGTTTTCAAAATTCTAACATAAGCTCAAATTTAAATTGTGTACCTTGGAGCAACAATTTCACCATTTTAAGTTATTGATCAGAGAACAACTTTTATCTGCCAAAATTTAAGATTGCCACATGATATAATAAATAATGTTATTTTTTTTCTAATCAACTGAAAATAATTTTGATTATTCTATGACACTGTGAATATTCAATCAGAGAAAAAAATGACTACAGCATCATCCAATGTGATGACACATGTTCCCACTAGAGCCAATTGCAAACATGTTTACTCACATATAAGGGTATTCTATCCCAGGAGCCCACCTACATTAGTGGCCAGGTTAGGGTGAGAAAATGGGAAGTTATCATTAGTAATGGACAAATTAGCATTAATGAATCAATTCTTATCTTGCCTCATGCTTAATTTTTTTTAAAACCGGGAACTGCAGTTTTCAAGAGGTGTTCCTCTCAACTTCAGCCAAAACCATGATACCAGATTTTCTTTGGAATCTTCATCTATATAGTTGCCATCTGGCATTGATTTGATAAACCTTGAGATAAAGTCCTGTTCACTGGGAATTTAAAAATTCATGGATCTATATTTGTTCTTCTGAATATATATCTTTTCCCAAACTGTCAATTCCAAAGGTTTTAAAAATGTAGCTTCTTTTTCAATTTTATGACTCCAACAAACTATGAGCTGTAATAGCTGAATTTTTTAATACTTTTAAAGTGTCCTTTCTGTGAGTGTCTAAATTCCTGTTAGTTTTTTCCTATGGGAAGGTCGAGGGTTCAAGTCCTGGTGGGGTCAGGATTTTTAAACTGACCAAAACCTTCTGGCAGCACTACTGCCCTGGGGTCGACTCAGCCTCTAATGGAAATGAGTACCAGACACTTGTTCTGGGGGTAAAGGCGGCTGTCGCGCAGGGCTGACATCAAGTGCCGAATGTCTAGAAAAAGTGGGAGCCTTAACCTCCTACTACCCCAAGGGCATCCTGAGGCCTGTAGTGGGACTACTTTACTTTACTTTTATACTTTATTGCAGTCTTTACAACTATTTTGATAAATTCCAGATTTTTAATTTTAACTATGTGGGAAGATCACTTTCTTATTGGTTATTAACCCATCAGCGTGGAATAACGTGCAGTGCCTGCATAAAATAAACACTACTTCTCTGCGGTGTGCTGATCGAGCATGTTCAACATGCACCACGTTTGTTTCATTTTTTGATTCTTAATGAAAATATACCAAGATAACAAGCTTTATGAACTGCCATCTCATAGAGGAGATATTAAAATTTCCTTTAACATAGAATATAATTTAAATGCTCCCACGCCGAGGGGTTAATAGATTACCAAGGCTAAATTTATTTATCGGTGCCAGGGTGCAATATTGAATTTCTTGAATATTTTTTAAAAATTTGTTGTGTAATTCAGGATAAGTATCTTTCTTGAATTATTTTCCTTTCCTTGAATGAGATTGCAGGGTAATGTATTCTTTCAATCTTTTTTGTTGTCCGAATTTCTTCAATTTATCTATAGTTATTTCCTTTCCAAAACCATTTAAAGTAGCTATGTTTGAAATGTGATTGTATTCTTTCTTAAAATCTTCATTTAATGGAATGTTTAATAATATATCAAACAGTTGAGTATTGCATGTTCATGTGCAATATGATTGAAACCTGAAGATTTTATATAATTATCTGTATGAGTGAGTATCTTTCCTGTAAATATTGAATTTGATTCTTTATTGTTGTTCATTCCTTAATATGGACAGGTCCAAAAAAGGGATTTGGTTATTCTTTTCTAATTCAATTGTAAATTTTACAGATTCATCTTAAAGATTGAATAATTTCAATGCATCTTCAATATATTTAGAATATATAACAGAGAAAATATCTACATATCTATACAAACATTTAAAAATCTAAAAATAAGCACTGGTGACATGACACTCGAGACAACCCATAAATAAATTGGCAAAAAATGATGAAAGTGGGTTTCCCATAGCCAGATCTGAGTTTTGTTTATAAAATTTTCCATTATTGTCGATACAAAACTTTGTTCATCAGCCCACCAACAGATGGAGTAAGAAGCAGTTCTCCTGAACGACATGTTGTTTTCAAATGCTAGGCCTTGGCAACGAAGCCATTAGTGTTCTTGCTCTCCAATATTTCTCTATGGTGGATCCAACAGGTAATACTTCACAGGTTTGTAGGTGTTCTTCATTCATTTCTTCGTCTTTGTTGCATAGAGGACAATATGGATTCGTATAGATTCCTATTTTTATATAAATGTTTGGCCAAATAGTCATGTTCGACATAACATTGGTTGAGATATTACTGTAGATGAAGCCAGTTTAATTAGAAGACTGGATATGAGGTGAGGTATAAAGAATTTTAATTTAAATCCCAAATACAATTTTAAGGAATGGATGCACACTAACTTGCCCATTTTATTTTTTGAAAAGAAAAATATCTGAACCGGGAACTGAACCCTAGACCTACGAGACGCAATAACTAACTCATAGGTACTATCGAACCTGTAGGTTCAATGGTCATGCAGACATAAGCTCTTCATTGATCCTTATCCTAAGCTAATGTTCTCCTAAATTGATAGTAATGGCAGAATTTCAACAGTTGGATGTGGCTGAGAATAGGACCGATAAACCTCCCAATCAAATCAATTTGCCTAAGAATTTCAAAATGCATTAAATTTTCTTTCTTAGTTTTTTTAATGTGAAACAGAATAGCCAACCTATGACAAATAACATAACATAAAAAATGATAATATTAATAACAATAATTAATTTGTATCTCAGTCAAATGTTAAATTTATTCAAGGAGACAAATTATTGTAATCAATGGTAAAGAGAAAAATTTTTGCCTGAACCGGGAATCAAACCCCGAACCTTTAGCTTTCCGTGCTAATGATCTGTCCACTGAGCTAATTCAGACTTCATTCCCATCTAAGCAGGCTTGGATGGGAATGAAGTCTGAATTAGCTCAGTGGACAGAGAATTAGCACGGAAAGCTAAAGGGGAACCTTTAGCTTTCCGTGCTAATGATCTGTCCACTGAGCTAATTCAGACTTCATTCCCATCTAAGCAGGCTTGGATGGGAATGAAGTCTGAATTAGCTCAGTGGACAGAGAATTAGCACGGAAAGCTAAAGGTTCGGGGTTCAATTCCTGGTTCAGGCTGAAATTTTTCTCTTTGCCATTGATTTACAATAATTTTATTGTGTTCATTAATTTACTTATTTCTATCATAGTAATAGCTTTAGCTTCTCAATATTAATTTAATTATTGAAGGAGATTGAAACATCGACAAATTATTGAATAAATTGAATATTTGACTGAGATACCAAATTAATTATTGTATTATTATTAACTACTCTTAGGAAATAATATTTAGACATATTCAGTATACAAAAAAATGAAGATATAAGATTTTTTCCCCACTGTTTCTGTGAAAATCACAAAGTTTTATGACATGAGATGTAAAAGGTTTTCTCTGATTCCTGATATAAAATGGTCTCAAAAAATGATAATCAATACTGGTTATGTTAGAATTAAAAAAAAAAAACAGCCTCTACACAATTCATCAATTGCCATTCTATAAGGAACAACAATAATAAATGGGATACAAAATGCATAACACACAACAATAAAATGTCAGAAAAAAAATGTATAAAACATTATACATAACAAATATTTTTATACAGCTGTCTTGTCATGGAAAATGCAATAATACAATGATTGCAGTCTGAAAGCAAAGGTTAAGGCCCATTCACATATAAAAATTAACCCGATGCAAACACAAAAGCTTCTTATCAGCTTTTCATAAAACTTATTATGGGAAATAACATTATGAGTCGTAATTATCTCACCTCATACACTCTGTGTTCTTCAAAGCACAGGACTATGGTTTCAGGAACAGTTGTTCCTATCTTCAATCATCTTTACGACTTTTAATTCTTGTCTTCACCTTCATCTTTTAAACTGCCATCTAGTGTTGATTTAATGAACTTTATAAATTCTTGCTCGCCGGGAATTTAAAAAAAATCATGGATCTAAATTTGTTCTTCTGAATGTACATCTTTTCCCAAACTCTTAATTCCAAATATTTGAAAAGTACTTTTTTTTTTAGCTTCCTAACTTTTGAAACATTTGGTGAAACCCTTGGAATTGACAGTTTGGGAAAATATATACATGTAGAAGAACAAATGTAGATCCATGAATTTTGAAATTCCCTGCGAGCAAGTTTTAATCTCAAAGTTCACAAATCAAATCAACACTAGATGGCAGTTTAGAAAAATTCAACAGTCGTAAAGATAGGAATGCTATTTCCTGAAACGGTCGTCTGCTCTAAAGAACATGGAGTGTTAAGGTGAGATAATCTTGGACCCATTTTATTTCTTTCCAGCTTACTTTATAGAACCATTCTCAATGATTTAAACATGAACTCTATCTACAATGGCGTAACAGCCCAAATGTTGGGCCTTAGCTTCTCCTTTGTTAGGAGTTACTAGATCAATTAAATTTAGTTTTGTTGTTTTTTTTCCCCTGAGATGTCATTTCCACCCGATGAGACATCTAGTATGCAAGTAAGGTATTACTAGGATGATGAAGGTCAGTAAATTTTGTTTAGAGGCCTCTTTATTCAGGCTTTAAGGTTCTTTTACAAGCTTGAAAATCATCTAACTAGGGACCCATGGTTTAAAATCCCTACTGTATATTGAGTATTGTAATCAAACAGCGATTTATAAATGTTTTGTTACATTTTATTGTTAGTACAGTAATAATATAATTATCTCCTATACAATTTTTGAAGCATCAAAAAGCAAAGCATTTGAAAACGGAGATAAATTATTTTAAGTGTTTTCAAACAGTTTAGTGGAGGCATGGGGAGCTGCCGAATGAGGGGCAGTTTGACATCTTCCTCATTCCACCTTTCATTAAACTCAAGACTGCTGTTATCTCAGCATACCATGCAGTATCAGTGGTGGTGCACAACCTTAAAACCTGAAACATATGCACTAATCTCTTCCATTCATTCGTACTTTACATGTATCTGTGCAAACGTTTGAAGGGGGCGTAGTTGACCACTGGCACTAATTTATCTATGTCAGGCTGGATAGTACTCGTAGAGAGACGTAATATTGAGACAAGGGTGTCGTTTAATCTGGAGCATATTTTAGATTTGGTATGATTTCTGAGCAATCAATTTTGAAATCCGGTAACTAGCACGTACTGAATTCTCTGAAAGTGGTTGTCTGCTATCGTTTTGGAGTGTCTGCTGTTTTAGCTTATTTAAAAATACCATCCTGTCATCCCCTGTGTAAACAAAACATACAATGTTCCCCTATGTTCATTATATCTAATTTATGAATTTGAACTCCATGCATGTTACCTAATGTACTTCAAAAGTATATATCATTAATATGTCCCTGTGAAAATATAGTTATATATTTCTAATCGTGCCTGTCCGTATTGATTTGCTTGTGAAGATCTGAAATGCCGTTGGATATTTAGTGTTTCACACGACAGAACAGCATAGAACACAATAAACAAACAACTTTCGTGCCAATCTGAATGCAAAAATAATCATTTTCCCAGTCCATATTTAAATGATATCGGTGTTTAGAATTTGCCCCGCTCACACTGGATTGAACCCCACTGACTCTTACTGTGTACTGTCAATCACTGTGTACCTGCGTCTCCAGTGCAAGTACAAATGAGTGGAATGGGTATCAGCAGGAAGGATTTGTTATGAGCTCTCAGAGCTCAAGCTCCTCATGCTTGGTTTAGTGAAAAGTATTCCACATTAGCAATTGAGGACATGGTGAGAATAACAGCAGAATTTACAGGTGAGTCAGCATTGAGCATAAATTCTGCTCTTAATGAAATTGTAAATAAAGGATATCTATCGACATCATGGAAAAAGCATAAACATCTAATTAGGTAGATCCATATAATTTTTTTTTTTTCATTATTAGAATAGAAATGGAAGTTCCTAATTATTGGTAACATCTTATCTTGTATTCAATCTTATTTTTTGTAAAATACAATGTTACCTAAGAACAATGTTTCCATCAATGACAGTTCCGTACACAATTCAGTCACATGGAGGATAAAAGTAGTACCACGGTTCCCCCAATAGATGGAGTCAGCAAAGTAATACCTTAAGCAAGTTTATTTACAGTACAACTGAAACTCCTTCGCTTTTTAGTAATAGAACATTCATCTGGCCGCCTTACAAGGGCTGCGCAGATATAGTTGGGTGGTGGGATTGCCACCTTACAGCCTCCCAGCTTGCTTCAGCTTTGTTTTTAGGGTGCCTTCCCTTAGGTAGATTGCCTTTTCTTCGGCTCTGAGCTCTACCTGCCCATTATAGCCATCCAAACTGGAACAGACGCTATGCTGATTTTGGTTCACCCCCGGGTATTTCATTTCCCTGGTGCCACCTATATTTAGGAGGGATTCCCCTATCCACCACCTGGGGAGGCGCCCGATGGGGGATCAGCAACCCCTCACTTAATGAGAATGAACAACGAAAGAATACCAAAAAGAACCTTCCTGTATAATCCCAGAGGAACAAGAGATGTTGGCCGACCACGTAGAAGATGGACTCCACTTTTAACTTCGCCGGAACAGGCTGCATAGCCTAAACCTTGTAGTAGAAGAAGAAGAAGAAGAAAACTGAAACTTGGCTTCAAAACAGTATAGTGATGCCCTACACTCCTAAACGGAGCCACAGGATTATGCTAAGTTTTGAGAATTTTATTGATTATAAATTATCCTGTATTCTATCTCATGTAAAAACATTGTTGTTGATTGTGGCTTCCAGGATTGACCTAATTTTTCCATTGCTTCCCAATAAAGAGCTTCTAGGTTCCCAGCTTTTTTTCTTTTTTTTAGTTTCTTCTTGCTGGGAAGCTTGTAATCCTCTTTGCATTATCCAGGTGCACTATATGCCTTAATAAAGGTTGTGTGTATATTAGAGTTATAACTTTTTGGACTGTTTGCTGAAATAAAATATTTCCTGTGCAATGAATGGGTGAACTTTTGCTTAAAACCATTGAAAAAGGCCTTCATTTCACTGAGCTTCAAGAAAAGGTCACCCCCAAATTAATATTAAATATTGATATATAAATATATTTGGAGGTGACCTTTTCTTGAAGCTCAGTGAAATGAAGGCCTTTTTTTTTTAATGGTTTTAAGTAAAAGTTCACCCAATCATTGCACAGGAAATATTTTACACCCATTCATTACACAGGAAATATTTTATTCCACAAAAGTCCAAAAAGTTATAACCATAGAGGGTATTGAATGGATGAATGTTTACTTAAAACCATTGAAAAAGGCCTTTATTTCACTGAGCTTCAAGAAAAGATCACCCCCAAATCAATATTAAATATTGATATATAAATATGTTTGGGGGTGACCTTTCCTTGACGCTGAGTGAAATGAAGGACTTTTTCAATGGTTTTAAGTAAAAGTTCATCCATCCATTGCACAGGAAATATTTTATTTCACAAAAGTCCAAAAAGTTATAACCCTAGTGTATATACTCCATACGTCCCACATGGATGCTCTCTAGCAAGAGTTTCTGAACAAGCTAATTTAGTTATTGTTTCACTCACCTCATACTTCATAACTCCTAGCATACCCAGGGTTTCGTCACATCCTTTGTGACATTGAAAAACCTCACAGTGTTATTTCCTATCTACATAACTTAATAATTTAGTTATGCTCTTTTTACCTACAGATGTCAACAAGTAACATATGGTTAGCACATCATCTAAATGGGGCATCTAAAGTACTCATCAATATTTAAAGTAAGTGACACTATGAGGTTTATTTTAATCAATAATTGAGTTAGAATTATTCCCATACCATAGCTGAGTAGTTAAGGCAAGATGCCTTGATGCAGAGCTACAAGATTTGTGCTGGTTCGGGTCTCAATGGGGGAAGAAATTTTCTCATAGAATTTCGGCCAGTATGGAACCGGTGCCCACCCAGCATCGTGAGGAATTTGTTGAGAAAACCAGCTATAACAGGGGGACCCAACATGCTAACCACATGTCACCCATAAACTGGCAGGATGATCGTCTACCGGCCAAGGGCTTTCTAGACCTATTGTGCCATGGAGCTTTTTTTTTTAGTTAGAATTTAACACCTCACCTCATAATTGTAATGTTAGATGGAGCTGAAGAAAATAGAAGTATCGAAACATGTCATCGAGAAAATTACAATTATGAGGTGAGAAGTTAAATTCTAATTCAACTTTTAACTTCACTAAAGTTTATTTATGATTAGGTTGAAATAAACCTTTTTTACTTACTTATTGATTTTAAAGCTATTACTTGGATGGATAAAAGTCAGCTAAATTTTGCACAGAGGCAATTTTATTCAGGCTTTTGGTTCTTTTACAAGCCTATAAAATCCATCCATCCCAGCCAGGTTTCAACTTGCAATCCTCGGGTCTAGAGGGAAGGATCATAACCACTAGACCACTGCGGCCGACTTAATACAGATTAATAAACTGATTAAGACTTTCACGGCTATCATCATGTATTTTAAAATACCTTTTCGGAATTCTTGGCCGTGTCTTGAAGTGTTGTCTTCTCAACGTTTCACCACCTACTGGTGGGTGACATCTTCAGGAGATATTGCTTGTTTAAATTCTTGTAGTAAACTGCTAACTAACTGTTGGCTTGTGTGATTTGATTGTAACTATGTATCTGAGTAAATAATTTCTAATTGGTTAGTGTTAAACACTAAGGGTCGAATGTTTGAACGCATTAGACAGTAAAAGGCGTTCTCTGCTGATAACGTTTTATCCAAACACATTTTTCTTACTCAGAAATCTATTCACGCGGTAATAATTGTAAGCTACCTGACAAGGTACCTTAAGATCGTAGCTCAAGATATAAACTTATGTGAAAATCCTGAAGGGAACCGATGTAGTTTGAAACTTATCCAAGATGTCGGACCTTGAAGACTTCGATCATGTTTTCGGTATACGCGGAGAAGAGGAATTTGATAGAGTCTACTACAGAATTCAACTGGAAGAACAGGAGAATCGGCGTAATATTGCGCGTCGCAGACGTGTTTGTATACGGTATTATTTGCGGGATGCAAGCATAAATGCATTCCTCTATAGCAGACGAAAATAACGGAAGTGGTTTTATCGCTGAGAATTCTGGGTAATTCGTTACCAATATTACAAAAACGTCAACATTCATGCATGACCGGTAAGGCGGCCGTTAATTCGATCTCAGCTCACCAGTGATTGGAAGTAATTTGAGTAGAGACTAATGTATTTGCATACGACCCTAAGAAGACAACACTGCAAGAATCCCAAAAAGGTATTTTAAAATATTTAATACAGATTGCTATGAAAAGTAAATAAGTCAAAGAATAGACACACACAAAATTCTAAATTATCATGAAAAGAATGTGTTACTATTGTATGTGTGGACAAATGTATATCAGCATTATGTTGTCATAGTGAATGGCAATGCAGATTGTGTTCATGCCATCGCATTAACATTTGTTTCTATGTGTATGAGCCTTAAAATTTTAAACCTTTTTTTTTGAGATCAAAAAATCTCAACCTTGTAAATTAAAATAAATTTCCCTCCCCACCACCACCCCTTGTGCATTTATAAAAAGATTTCTGTTATTAAAAATGAGATCAATTTAGAGGAAGTAAAATTCACAGCAAAATATTGAAAATTTAAAATAGCAGAATTAGTATAGAGTACACAACATATTGCCAAGATGTAGTCAGTGGCCCACATATTTATGCAACTTTCAAATTATACATTCATTTTTAGCAAAGGAATGTACAGGGAGTGTAAAAAGTTAGCTTTTACAGGAAAAATCGCTGTGAGGTTTATTGTAAGATTTAAACTAAAAAGAAAGAAGATACACATAGATAACTATATTAAGTTTCTTATTAAGAAAACCTCATAATGTAAAAATTCCCAAATTTATTATATTGACTATATTAAGTCCTTGGGATTCAATCATTTTACTGACAAAGAGGCAGTGTTCAATAGTTTGACACACTGATTAGTAAATATACCTATGAGCAGAGAAAATTTGAAAAAAAAAAAAAAAGAGTACATAATTAATGTATCAATAGAAAACGGCTTTGATGATAATATGGTACACAAGAAAATAAGTTTAAAAGATAAAAATGAATTAATGAAAGTGACAGAAGAAAACTAAAAATTCAAGAAATTCACTTACCATCCATCCACTGAAGCACCATAAGTTTCAAATTTTTTTAAAAAGTCCAACATAAAATTGGCACCGAAGAATGAATACAGCCTCAATTGGATAATTAAATCCAACAAAAATGAAGAAGAAACATTGGGAATTTATCTGATCAAATACAGAGATTGTGACAAAATTTATATAGGGGAAAAAAAAAAGGAATTTGAAAACTAGGGTGAAGGAACAATTTAGAAATGTTAAAAATGGTGAAGTGGAAAAGTCAGCACTAGCTGCTCATGCTTAGTTTGAAAAACATCTGATTGATGTAAAAGCCAGTTTAATTAAACAAATAAAAAAGAAAAAGAAAAGAGCTCATCGTTTGGGAAAAAAATCCACATTAAAAAAAAACCAAGAAAGAAAAACTTGTGAATTTTGAAATTCCTGGGGTATATGATTTGATTCAGAGGTTCATCAGTCCCACCAACAGATGGAGTAAGAAGCAATTCTCTTGAATGACATAACATCGGTCGAGATATTATTGAAGATGAAAACACACAGGTTTTGAAACCAGTTTAATTAAAAGACTGGATATGAGGGGAGGTATAAAGAATTTTAATTTAAATCTTAGTGCTAAAAGTGATTGCATAGTTAAACATCTTTTATTAAAAGTTCAAAATTTCATAAAACATTATGGGAAATAACAGTATGAGGCTTTGAAGTTAATAAATAAAATGGGTCATAATTATCTCATCTTTCATAGGAAGAACAAAAAGAAATTTGGACACACTCACAAACTAACACTTTTGAGATATTAAAAATGGTGAAACTGAGAAATTTGATGTTTTTCTGACCAAGCAAGAGTGGTTATTGCTGATTTTTCCAATTCCCCATTTTTGACATTCTTAAGGTGTACTTTCACTCTGGTTTTGAGTCAGAAAAACTGACAGAAAGGCTACTTCAATATAACAAATAGAAAAAAGCTTAAGGACTTATTTTAGGAATTCTCACTATGAGGTATATTCATTAAGGTAGAATATTTTTATCACTCACCTCATATTGTTGTTCTTATTTGATTATAAACTAGTTTCGGAACATAGTTTCTGTTCCATCCTCAGTATCGTCACGACCGTTGTTCTGTCGTCTTGAAGAGCTGTCCTTCTCTCCTTCCATTGGCTGACTGAATATACCTCATAGTGAGAATTCCTGAATGTCTTCAGCCGAAGATCTCTCATAAGGCTCTGGTCTGTCTCAAATTTTCTCCATAATAAATTCAAGAAAACGTCCTCTGGATGGCGATGTTGATAACGGGACGACAAAAAGATCTCATTATGGAAGTAATGGTGAAGGCCCATTCAACATGAAGATATTAATTCCTAGCTCAGCAGCTGGAGCTATTATTGGTAAAGGTGGTGAGACAATAGCACAGCTACAGAAAGACACTGGAGCTCGCATTAAAATGTCTAAAGCAAATGATTTTTATCCAGGAACAGCAGAAAGAATTTGCTTGGTAACTGGGAATACTGAATCCATAATGAAAGTATTGAAATTTATTATGGAGAAAATTCGAGACAGACCAGAGCCTTATGAGAGATCTTCGGCTGAAGACATTCAGGAATTCTCACTATGAGGTATATTCAGTCAGCCAATGGAAGGAGAGAAGGACAGCTCTTCAAGACGACAGAACAACGGTCGTGACGATACTGAGGATGGAACAGAAACTATGTTCCGAAACTAGTTTATAATCAAATAAGAAGAACAATATGAGGTGAGTGATAAAAATATTCTACCTTAAAGCTTAAGGAGTTCACTTTTTGGGGAAAAAAAAATTCCACATTAGAAAAACTAAGAAAGAAAAATGAATGAATTTTTAAAGAGAGGGAAGTCCTCTTGAAAACTGCAGTTCCTGTGTTTAAAAAAATATAAAATATGAGGTAAGTTAAGAAGTGACTGGTTCATTCATTGAATTTTTAAATTCCTAGAGAAGTTGATTTGATTGGGAGGTTCATAATTCCACCAACAGATGGAGTAAGAAGCAGTGCTCCTGGATGACAGATCATTGGTCGTGTAATTATTTAAGATGTAACCACCAAGGTTATGAAACCAGTCTAATTAGAAGACAGGATATGAGATGAGGTGAAAAGAATTTATTTTAAATTAAACCTCATAGTGATATTTCCTAAATGGTTCAACAAAAGAAGAACCTAAAATTATGATTACGTTTGTGCAGAATATACAAAACAGTTCAATGACTGGGAAAAGAGACAATAGAAGAAGAACTAAATACTATTTTAGGAGAAAAATTTATTCAATGAATGATTGAGTCAATTCTTATCTTACCTCATACTTCATGATTTTTACCGTGTTTAAAAAAACAAAAGTATGAGGTAAGATAAGAAGTGATTCATTCATTCATTCAATTGAATTAAGAACCTCATAATCTTATTTCCCATATTTAACTATGAAGGAAAATTTATGCTTAAGCTGGGATTTGAACCCAAGTCTCTGGTTTTTGAGAATATACTCTAAATAGTACTTTGTGCATTGTTAAAACTGACTAATGCATTTTACAATCCATTTATATTTTTCTAGTTTTGGTGCACATTTTTGGACAATCTTTATATATATAAAATTGATATATGTAGCTAATGCTCTGGAGTTAACTAAATTATTATCCTTTAAATTGAAGTATCGAAACTAGTCTTCAAGAAATCTACAATTACGAGGTGAGTTGTTAAATTTAACTCAATTTATTAATAAAATTGAGTGTCTATTTGTTTATAGTTAAATATAATTTGTCCTTCAGTCAGAAGTATTAAATTAATAATAAAAACACAGAAAGAAGCCCTACTGG
Organism: Diploptera punctata; assembly: GCA_030220185.1. Taxonomy (NCBI): domain Eukaryota; kingdom Metazoa; phylum Arthropoda; class Insecta; order Blattodea; family Blaberidae; genus Diploptera; species Diploptera punctata. The sequence goes on from JASPKZ010007730.1 coordinate 742,041, forward strand.
CTTTATAAAGTAACATTTAAATTCCCAATAAAACTGTTTATACATAACCTGTTTAAATTATTTTGTCTATGTGAACATCATGGGTCTGAAATAAAAAGGAAATTAGCTGCCCTGCAGAATCACAATTAACGATTCGTTAAAGATAAGTGTTGCATGAATATGAGGGCCACAGTTAAAACACTCAAGAGAGAAAGAGAGAGAGATTACAAGAAAAAACACTCGGCTTCTCTAAATTCACTACAGCTTAATAAAATCTGACAAAATATTCTAGTGTTACATATTCAACAACAGTTTTTAAAAATTCAAATGACATAAGTATTGATGTATTCCTTTCCAAAGGTTTGTTCCGTCAAGCTTTTCACAATGCTAATAGCGACACATTATCCCCGGGATAATCAATTTTTTAATTTTATTTGATTGGGGGGTTCATCGGTCCACCAAAAGATGGAGTAAGACAGAACATCGGTTGTGAAATTACTGACGATGAAACTGCCTAGGTTTTGAAACCTGTTTAATTAGAAGACTGGTTATGAGGTGAGGTGTAAAGAATTTTATTTTAAATATTACAGGGAACTGTCAACCATTGCATGCCGAAACCTACTTTGAAATTTCTACCAGAGAATCGTTGTGAAGTACCAACGCGTGTCCAAAAAAAAATATATCTGCTGTTTTAAAGTGCAGGGTACAGAAATCAAACTGTAATCCAGTAATGGCAGCCTACTGTACATCCCAGCAGGAGTTTAAGACAAGAGTGAAATGAGGCAGGATACAGTGCAGACAGTGGGTAGTGAGGGTTTTCCAATCTGCCAATACAAGAGTTGTGTTACTTCCCTATAGCTTAAATGAGAGATTTGGTGCTTGATATTAGTGCCTTCCAGTTAAAAGACAGATAATTTTTTGGACATTGGCCTTTGTACATCACAACACTTCTCTGGGAGAAATTTCAAGGTAGGTTTTAGCATGCAATGGTTGACAGTTCCCTTGTAAGAAAAAGTATATGAGCTGAGGTGATAAAATTTTGTCCCGTGCCATAACCGAGTTTACTTCATAATAAGAACAGTTCAGTCTCGTAGACTGTGATGGACAGGACATGTGGCATGAATGGGAAATGAAAGACGTGCATGGAAGCTTCTTGTAGGAAAACCAGAGAGAAAACGCCTAGTTGGTAGACAAAGAATGAGATGGGAGAATAACATTAACTATGATTTGAAGGAAGTAGATTATACAGGGAATGATTGGAAAACATTAGCTCAGGATAGGGATGTATGGAGAGCTTATGTCTGTGTGGCCATGAACCTACAGGTTCGATAGTGCCAGTGAGTTAGTTAGCCATAACCAAGTGGTTAAGGCAAGATGTCTTGGCACAGAGCTATGGGAATTGCGCTAGTTTGAGTCTCCATGGGGAAAGAAATTTTCTCATGGAATTTTGGTCAGTATGGGATCGGTGCCATCCAGCAACATGAGGCATTTGAGTAGCTACAAAAAGTAGCAATGCCACATTGAGAAAACTAGCTGTAATGGCTGGGGGGACCTGACCATATGTCACCCCTACACTGGCTGGATGATCGTGTACCTCTGTGATGACAAGTGGATGTGAGGCCAACAGCCGGCTGGTAGGCAAGGGCCTTCTAGGTATGTCAAGCCAAGGAGTTTTTTTTATATAATATTTGACTTAAATAATAAATAAATGTTTCTTTTTGTTTGTGAACCATTTTATTAATGTTTTTATTAATTGATTTCGTACATCTCATTGATGGATAAATCATATTTGAAATATGTCTTCTTAATAAAGGAGCCGACATTTGCAAGATAGAAGCATGGCTTCAGAGCATTTGTTGGAAGGGAATTACAATGTATAAGAGAAAGATTTGCGTTTAGATCGGTACTTGTCTCAGGTAGCTCAGTTGGTAGAGCACTTGGTCTAGAGAACCAAGGGTCCCGGGTTCAAGTCCCGGTCTGAGCGTATAATTTTTCTCTTCAAATATGATTTATCCATCAATGAGATGTACGAAATCAATTAATAAAAACATGAAAAAAGCCGTACTGGCTGTAATGTATAATTCCCAAATATGTCTTCTTAATAAAGGAGCCGACATTTGCAAGATAGAAGCATGGCTTCAGAGCATTTGTTGGAAGGGAATTACAATGTATAAGAGAAAGATTTGCGTTTAGATCGGTACTTGTCTCAGGTAGCTCAGTTGGTAGAGCACTTGGTCTAGAGAACCAAGGGTCCCGGGTTCAAGTCCCGGTCTGAGCGTATAATTTTTCTCTTCAAATATGATTTATCCATCAATGAGATGTACGAAATCAATTAATAAAAACATGAAAAAAGCCGTACTGGCTGTAATGTATAATTCCCAAATATGTCTTCTTAATAAAGGAGCCGACATTTGCAAGATAGAAGCATGGCTTCAGAGCATTTGTTGGAAGGGAATTACAATGTATAAGAGAAAGATTTGCGTTTAGATCGGTACTTGTCTCAGGTAGCTCAGTTGGTAGAGCACTTGGTCTAGAGAACCAAGGGTCCCGGGTTCAAGTCCCGGTCTGAGCGTATAATTTTTCTCTTCAAATATGATTTATCCATCAATGAGATGTACGAAATCAATTAATTAAAACATGAAAAAAGCCGTACTGGCTGTAATGTATAATTCCCAAATATGTCTTCTTAATAAAAAGGAGCCGACATTTGCAAGATAGAAGCATGGCTTCAGAGCATTTGTTGGAAGGGAATTACAATGTATAAGAGAAAGATTTGCGTTTAGATCGGTACTTGTCTCAGGTAGCTCAGTTGGTAGAGCACTTGGTCTAGAGAACCAAGGGTCCCGGGTTCAAGTCCCGGTCTGAGCGTATAATTTTTCTCTTCAAATATGATTTATCCATCAATGAGATGTACGAAATCAATTAATAAAAACATGAAAAAAGCCGTACTGGCTGTAATGTATAATTCCCAAATATGTCTTCTTAATAAAGGAGCCGACATTTGCAAGATAGAAGCATGGCTTCAGAGCATTTGTTGGAAGGGAATTACAATGTATAAGAGAAAGATTTGCGTTTAGATCGGTACTTGTCTCAGGTAGCTCAGTTGGTAGAGCACTTGGTCTAGAGAACCAAGGGTCCCGGGTTCAAGTCCCGGTCTGAGCGTATAATTTTTCTCTTCAAATATCATTTTATTAATATTTAATTCCATTTTTCTCTGTTCAGTTATTTTGTGGCTTGATTCCTTTTTTCAGAATGCTGTCCATTTATAACTAATGATAATAATATAGAAAAAGAAATAAAATAGAATTTTCTTGCTGTTATGCTCTCAAAAACATTTAAATGACATTTGGTGAATTTAAAAAAACTAAATTAACCTTGTATAAATCTCTATTTAGGTCTGTCCTTACATATGGCAGCAAGTATCGGACATGTTCAAAAAGTAATGAACAACTCAGGACTTTTGAGAGGAAAGTCTCAGGAGGATATTTGGACCAGGGAATGTGGCGATTCTTCTAATTAGACTGGTTTCAAAACCTTATCAGCTTCATCTTCAATAATTCATCTGTCTGAAAATACAATAGCAAGTAACATTTTGAGGTTTTACTTAATAAATTTTGTCTGTTTAATTCTTACCTCATATTGTTGTTTCTGTTAGACATATGTTTGTTTCAAGGCTTGTTAGCCTGATCTTCAGTAGTTACAGACTGTTTTTTCCCCAAGTTGTCAGCCCTGGATCTCTTGACTTCTGCTCCCTCTTTCTGTGGTCCAAAGAACTTGCTAATTAAGGTTCCTCTCCCCGGAAATTTCAAAATTCATAATTCTCTCTTTGTTCTTCTGTATGTAGATTTTTTTCCCCATATGGTGAGTTTGTTTGTGTTTTCTAACTGTTTTAATAATTGTGTGTTTAAATCTGTTTTGTGTTTTTCTGACCAAAGATAAACAGCTACTGCAGATTTTTCTACTTCCCCTTTTTTTTATATTTCTTATGTGTTCTTTGGTTCTAATGGTTAAATTTAATTTGTTTTCGCTATGTATATCTTATCACATTTTGATATATTCCTGATTTTTTACTATCATCAATCTTTTCATTTTTGTTACAAACTAATATAATCCAATAAAAATGAAAGGATTGATGATAGTAAAAAATAAAAAAATCAGAAATATATAAAATAAAATGTGTAGAATGTGAGATGATATACATAGGGAAAACAAAGAGAAATTTAACCTTCATAATTACAAAGAAATAAACATTATCTCAGTCAAAGCATAAATTTATTAAGTTGACGTTTCAATCTCCTTATGTGAGATCATTTTCAAGACATGGTCGTTTATAAACCATGTCTTGAAAATGATCTCACATAAGGAGATTGAAACGTCGACATAATAAATTTATGCTTTGACTGAGATAACGTTTATTTCTTTGTAATTATGAATATTAATTACTCTCAGTGAAAAATAATTATAAAAAAGAAATTTAACCATTAACAAATGAAATGTAAAAAAGGGGAAGTACAAAAATCTGCAGTAGCTGCTCATGTTTGGTCAGGAAAAAAAAAATTATTAAAACAAAATACACTTGCCATAGGGGAAAAAAAAAATATAAATATATATACACATACAGAAGAACAAGGAGAGAATTATGAATTTTGAAATTTCCGGGGAGAGGAACCTAATTAGTAAGTTCTTTGGACCACAGAAAGAGGCAGCAGAAGTCGAGATCCAGGGCCAACAACTGGGGGAAAACCAGTCTGTAACTACTGAACAAGCCTTGAAACAAACAAATCTAACAGAAACAACGATATGAGGTAAGAATTAAACAGACAAAACTTATTATTAATTCATCTGTCTGTTCATCTCTCTTTGATCCAAAAATTTTCCTAAGAATATTTATTCTCAAGCACTCGTAATCTTTTCCCCTCCCTTAAAGTAAGAGTCCATGTTTCGTATCCATATTTAGTATAACTGGGAGAATAACAGTTTTATATATTTTCAGTTTAATGTTTTTTGAGAGAAGTTGGGGCACTCTAGAAGTCACATTTTTTTTCTCTCAATAAAACTCAGTATATGATACTAAAATAAAACAAGGAAAATAAACATTTTTCAAAAAGAAAAATTAACGCTTGAACTGGGACTTAAACACCAGACCTCTGGTTCTATGCACCAGTATGCAATCCATTACGATACAAATATCAACATTTCTTTCCTCATATACAATTCTCTAATCGTCCGAAGGCAGATTGATAGCACTACCAATAGCCAACCGATGGCTTCTATTCAAGAAGTATTTTTAATGAGAATTTTACACTAACTTTTAAAGCAATAGAGCTCAATATATTGAAGTTATAACTTTAAATTTAATTTGTCATTTGGTACTAGTGATAAATTTAATAATAAAACATCAGAACTGATTCATAAACTTGATGGAACACACCTTTAACAACACATAGCTTTGAAATGATCAACAATGAATATCTTTAAGAAGATTTTTCCACATTACCAACTGTCTCGTGGAAGTTATTACGATCAAGTACATGCAACTTGTACTGTTTCATAGCAAGATTCGAGGATAAGCTCACTGGAATGTAAACTTGTGTTCTAACGATGTTAGAAAAATAGCAGTACCATGTAAACTTTTCATCACAGCATCGTAAACATTGGTGTCAGTTTTTATATCTATTTACCTGACACTTTTTTTTGAACTCGTGCCATTATTTGTTTTTTTTTTTGTGATTATAAAAGAGAACACTGCTTCCGCCTGTATCCTATTCGATGCTTCTTTCTGTCTTTTCCTCTATGTTCCTTCTGCAAAATATAAGAACAGATTACCAATTTAATAATAAAATTAAAAAATACCACATGTTGCTATATCTCTTCCTAGCTAATTTCCAGTTGTAATGTAAACAAACCAGATCTATGGAGTACATTTTCTTTGGTCAAATAAAAATTTTACCTTTGAGCGTGTAAGAAAATGTAGTTTGCTCTCTACTCAAAATATGAAAAATAAAAATCATAAAAAAATTACATTATCTAGCACATGTTTATATAAATTATATGGGAGATTCTTAAAATATATAATTACAATTTTAATAATGTTTTTATTATTAATTTAACATTTCTCAATGAAAGATAAATTAAATTTGAAGAGAAAAATTTTCGCCTAGACCGGGACTCGAACCCGGGACCCTTGGCTTTCCGGGCCAAGTGCTCTACCAACTGAGCTACCGAGGCGAGTTACGATCTAGACGCAAATTTTTCTCTTATATACGTTGTAATTCCCTATCGCCAAATGCTTTTGAAACTATTGTTTCTATCTTTGCAAATGGCGGCTTCTTAGTTAAGAAGACATTTATTGGAAATTTTAACATTACTTTAAAAGCCAGTAAGGCCTCTAATGATGTTTTTATTATTAATTTAACATTTCTCAATGAAAGATAAATTAAATTTTTCTCTTCAAATTTAATTTATCTTTCATTGAGAAATGTTAAATTAATAATAAAAACATCATTAGAGGCCTTACTGGCTTTTAAAGTAATGTTAAAATTTCCAATAAATGTCTTCTTAACTAAGAAGCCGCCATTTGCAAAGATAGAAACAATAGTTTCAAAAGCATTTGGCGATAGGGAATTACAACGTATATAAGAGAAAAATTTGCATCTAGATCGTAACTCGCCTCGGTAGCTCAGTTGGTAGAGCACTTGGCCCGGAAAGCCAAGGGTCCCGGGTTCGAGTCCCGGTCTAGGCGAAAATTTTTCTCTTCAAATTTAAAAAAAATACAATTTTAATAGTTTAACAAAGCATTGTTTCACTCTTATGCTTGCGCAATACAGAATACATTGGAATTTCAATTATTTCAAAATGGTCACTTCTGTAGAATTTCTAAAACATCGGGAAAGAAAGCCTTCGAAAAAGAGAAAGAAAAAAATTATATTTGATAATTTATTTGCAAGGTCTATATTTTTTGGTTTGACTTTATAACGGTTCAATTTATGATTTGAAGGTGACTGTACTCTTGCAAGGGGAATTTGATGATGTAGTTTGAACACATGTGCCATGAAAAATCTGCTTTGAAAGTATAAACATGAGTACCCTGCCTTGTTGACGACAGAGTTATCAGCACATTTTTTTTTCTATGGAGCTCAAACCTTAGCAAACCTTATAACATACTACTCTAACATTCAGTCTTGGAATTAGTAACTGTAGACTGTGGTTTGTTTTTTAACATATAAAGAAATGGCTTCACGTATATGGCATCCTGGATTATGAAAATAATGTGAGTAGCATATCAGATATTTTTTAAAAATAAATACTAACAAGATATTTACCATGTTAACTCATTATAATTTAAATACAAAATTAGGGGTGAAAAAGACACCACATGTTTCTTTTTTATTGTATATGAATACTTGATCCAAAACACAATAGGTTGGAGCCACAAATAACTTCCTTGCAACATTTTCTGAATTTTTATAATTTTACAAAGAAATAATGTTATCATGAGAAAAATATGTAAAAAGTAGGGGTGAAAAAGGCACCTGATGTGTTTTTTGTGAATACTTGATCGGAACACAATAGGTTAGAGCCACTAATAATTTCTTTACAATATTTTCTGAATTTTTGTAATTTTACGAAGAAGTAATGTTATCATGGGACAAATATGTCCACTAAGTCCTTTAGGGCTTTAAATTTCATGGGACAAATATGTCCCACAAGTCTTCTAAAGGTTAATACAATTGAGGACGACTGTTTTATCAGACATGAATTAAAAAAATGTAACACTATTTTAACCTCAACAGTGTTCTACCATGAATTTTAAAACTATAGACATGAAACTAGATGAAGGAGAAGAAGAAGAATATAACTGCAAGCAACTTACATTTCATTATTTTGAAAAGAAAAATTAATGCCTGAATAGGGATTTGAACCCAAAACACCTATATCCTGTTCGCTCTTAAAGTGATCCTCATCAAAACAAAACCATGTGACCTGCTCGCTTTTCATTAGTTATGGACATTGACGTACGTTGTAGGAGCAATATCCTTCCGCCATTCGCGCCACAATTACTGTAATTTTTTACAGGGAGATGGGGACACAGTAACAGAAGACTCGATACTTTCTGCCATTTTGTTTCATGAGAATCGACTGAAACATGACTCAAATGCATCACCCATACGTAATAAATTATTTTAAGTTGTAATTATTGATTAGGTGTATTTTAGAATATTTTGTATGTTTTGAATATAATTTTCATTCATGAAGATGAACAGACAGGTGAATGGAGAAGACTACATAACAATGAACTACATGGTCTTTATAGGAAGCCAGATATAATAAGAACAGTTAAGTCCCGTAGACTGCGATGGGCAGGACATGTTGCGCGTATGGGGAATGAAAGACGTGCATGGAAGCTTCTTGTAGGAAAGCCAGAAGGAAAACGCCCAGTTGGTAGACCAAGAATGAGGTGGGAGAACAACATTAACTATGATTTGAGGGAAGTAGATTATACAGGGAATGATTGGAAAGCATTAGCTCAGGATAGGGATGTATGGAGAGCTTATGTCCGTGCGGCCATGAACCTACGGGTTCGATAGTGCCAGTGAGAGTAAGAAGAATAACAAGTATATTCAGATAACATATTTTTAATTTAATGATGGGAACTACTTTTTCACGTGCTTATTGCTTCTACAACGAATGTTGGTGTCCATAACCAATGAAAAGCGAGCAGGTCACATGGTTTTGTTTTGACGAGGATCACTTTAAGAGCGGACAGGATATAGGTTCAATTTCTGAATCAGGCATCAATTTTTTTTTAAAATAATAATTGTCCATCATTGCGAATGTTAAAATTTAAATTAATACATTGGAAAAAAAAAACTTACATCTTTCCTAATCTCTCGTACCAATGTGTAGAAGGCATCATCAACTCCAAGTCTGGTCTTGGCAGATGTCTCTACAAAGGGTATCATATATTGCTTGGCAACTTCTTGTGCTTGGCTCATTTCCACAGCTCGTGTTGGGAGGTCACATTTGTTTCCAACCACTACAACAAAAACATCAAGTAAACGTAACTGGCATTACGTTAAATAACAGGCTGTCCATTACTGTAGTCTCGAGGTAGTGAGATGCCTTGTCGGGCCTGAGTTCGAGTTTTGATCAGGACAAGTTTCCTGGATGAGGTTTTCCTCACCTTTAAGACAAATGTCAAGGAAACTTCAAGGCCCAAATGGTCAGGAAAGAACACCTGGCCATCATTATTCATATTTGCCTTAGATTAAGGACTCTCCTGGCACACCACTATCATCATCGGGATAGCATAACTCTGCCTTCCAGGTGCCCCAACCTCATAAGTGGATTACAAATATGCCAATGCCAGGAGGTAACTCCATAAATAGTGAAATGATGACAACCTGGTGCATTGAATATAAATTATAAATTAAATAACAGGTTTATGGCTGGAAACAAAGGATTCCAGGAATGGAATTTTATGGGTAAAAGTTACATTTGCAACATAGTATAGGTATTAATAATAGAGTCTGCAGTGGCAGCCCCTGCAAGGTTAGGAAAACATCTTATCGAAAGAAAGGCTAAATTATTAAAACAACTAGAAAAAACCAAAGAACTGACTGGGAAAAAAATCTACATTCAAAAAAATGAAAAGGAGAAATTAACGAACTTTCAAATTCCCATGGAAAGTAACTCGATTTTGAGGTTTTTCAATCTACCAACAGAGGGAGCAAGAGACTGCTCTTCAGGATGACAAAACAATGATCGTGGAAATACTGATGATGGTACCGAAACTAATCTAAGAAGAAGAAGAAAATGAGGTGAGTGACAAAAGTTTACCTAAATTACTAATTCCTTTCACTCTATCAAAAGAATTATCTCAAATATATCAATAAACTTAGAAAAGAATACACCACCCAAACATCTGGAAAGGAATGGGAAAATCTACAAGCTTATGACATTACTACATTACAAAGAAAATCTGCAGCAGCAATATTCAGACTGCTAATGGGACATGACTGCCTGAATAAACACCTACATAGACTTGGCATAACAGATTCACCTAAATGCCCTTTTTGCAATTTAAATGAAGATATGGAAAGAAATCATTTCCTCCTTGTCCAGCTTTTGTAGAAGAGATCAGCCTTTCTGCTAAATATTGGAGTGCAAGAGAGAAAATGATTTCATTATCAAGTGCTCGACATTAGATACCAACCAACCAACCAACCACTAATAATAAATTAAGTTAGATTATATGACTCACCTCCTAACTGTAATTATTTTTCTTCATGATTACATTAAGTTGGTTGTAAAAATTCTTTTCTAAATTTTCCCAAAAGTTTTGGTTAATTTTAAGTGCAGAAGGTACAATTCAGTATCTATTTTATTTATTGTTGCATAATGTTTTCTCCAATTTTAAAATTTTTATTTTCTAATGTTTTTGTTTAGTTATTTTGGTTGTTTCTGATAATTTTTCTGATAAATTTTGATACTATTCCTAATTTTAGACATCTATTAATAAATAATGAAAAATTAATAATAGAGTTAGAATGTAACACCTCACCTCGTAATTGTTATGACATTAAGGGTCGAATTTATAAACGCATTAGACCGTAAAAGGCGTTCTCTGCTGAGAAAGTTTTATCCTAATACATTTTGCCTACTCAGAAATCTATTCATGCGATAATAATTGTAAGCAACCTGACGAGGTAACTTAAGATCATAGCTCAAGATAGAAACTTACGTGAGAATCCCTAAGGGAACCGATGGTAACCGATGTAGTTTGAAACCTTGCAACTTTATCCAAGATGTCGGACCTTGAAGACTTCGATCATGTTTTCGGTATACGCGGAGAAGAGGAATTTGATAGAGTCTACCAAAGAATTCAACTGGAAGAACAGGAGAATCAGCGTAATATTTCACGATGCAGACATTGTTGTATACGGTATTATTTGCGGGACGCAAGCGTAAATGCATTCCTCTATAACAGACGAAAATTACGGAAGTGGTTTTATCGCTGAGAATTCTGGGTAATTCGTTGCCAATATTATGAAAACGTCGACTTTCATGCATGACCGGTAAGTCGGCCGTTAATTCGATCTGAGCAATTGCTCACGGTGAGTCAGCTCACCAGTGATTGGAAGTAATTTGAGTAGAGACTAATGTATTTGCATGCGGCCCTAAGTGTTAAATTATAACCCTATCTATTAATTAAAATTAACCTCATAGTGTCACTAACATTCTATATTAATAAAACAGTATAGATTTTTTTGATCAATTGAAAATATATATTTTTTTAAATTTAATAAAATTTCTATGGGAATTGTAGAAAGCAGGTTTTCATGGCCGAAGTCATTGCATTAAAAGATTCTAGACTGTAAGGCCATGGTCCATACCTGGTGGGAGAAAATTCAAAATTTTCATATTCCTGGAGGAAAAAGGATTTGGAAGTTCATCAGTCAGCCAACAGAGGGAGCAGGAAGCAACCTACAGGATTGCCAATCACCAATTCAGCAGTTAGATAGAGCTGAAGATGATATGAAGATGTACCGAAACTAATCTTTGAAGTAACAATAAAAGGCAAACTATCAATATCATATAATTGAATTGGACATTTTTTAAAGGGTTTTATCACATAGGATGTGGGGACTGTGGTAAAATGTACATAGGGAAAACAAAAATAAATTTGAAAACCAGAATGAAGGAACATATTAGGAAAGTTAAACTGGGAAAGTAGAAAAATCTGCAATAACTGCTTATGCTTGGTCAGAAAAACAGCAAATTGAAAGAAAGGATAAATTAATAAAACAAATTAAAAAAACCTAAGGAACTCATGGTTTGGGAAAAAATCTACATTAAAAAAAAGGAGAATTTAATGAATTTTGAAATTCCCTGGAATGTGATTTCATTTGAAAGTTAATCAGTCTACCAACAGATGGAGTAAGAATCAGTACTTCAATATGACAGAATGACTGTGAAATGACTGAAGATGGAACCAACCAGGTTCTGAAACCGGTCTAGTATGAGATGATAAATTTTTCTTAAACATAAACATACCCTCATCCTACACTCCTCTTTATACACAATACAATAATACATCATCTACATAAAGTGTTCTGCTGAAATAGTGTATAAATTGAAAACAGATCACATTAGTGCCACCTATATGCCCAGGACAGAACCTGAAGTACGAAAAGTTCAATATGTGACAATAGAACACACACTCTATGAACAGAATTTAAAAAAATCTATTTACGAAAAATTGTTTCACCTCATTTCATATTCTTCTTCTTAATAGACCGGTTTCTGGATCTAATTAGGTTCCATCCTCAGTACTTTCACGAGCGTTGTTATATCTTGAATAGCCACCTCCTGCCCCTCTGTTGGTAGACTGAAGAACATCCAAATCAAATAATTTTCCCTGGAAATTAAAAAAAAAAACTCCAAATGTGACAGGCCTAGAAGGCCCTTGGTTGAACATCCGGCTGCTGGCCTCACATCCACATGTGTTAATCACATCTAGTCAGTGCAGGGGTGACATGTGGTCAGCATGTCGGATCCCCCCGCCGTTATAGCTGGTATTCTCAAGGTGGAGTCACTACTTATTGCAGCTACCCAAATGCTTCATGGTGCTGGGTGGGCACCCGGTCCCATACTGGCCAAAATTCCCTGCGAAAATTTCTTCCCCCATGGAGACTCGAACCAGCGTAAGTCCCGTAGCTCTGCACCAAGACTTCTTGCCTTAACCACTCGGCTACGATGCAAATTCATTAAATTCTCCTTTTCGTTTCTTTGAATGTAGATTTTTTCCCGAACTGTGAGCTCTTTAGGTTTTTCTACTTGTTTTATTAATTTAGCCTTGCTTTCAAATTGATGTTTATCTCACCAGTGTGGATGGCTACTACAGGAAAAGTGATTTGTTTTGGAGGTTCTTGAGTCTACCAATAGAGTGAGCAGGAGGCGGCTCTTCAAGACGACATAACAATGGCTGTGAAAAGTACTGAGGATGGAATCTAATTAGGTCCCGAAACTGGTCTAATAAGAAGGATATGAGGTGAGGTGATATATTTTATCTTATATAAATAATACGTCAGTGTTAAATCCTAAAAAGTCGATTAAAAATTCTGCTCATACAATTTTTTAAAAATGAGAATAAAAAGATACTTACAAACCATAGGGACTTCTTCAGCATCCTTAACTCTTTTAATCTGTTCTCGGTACATGCTGATGTCCTCAAATGATTTGGCATTATTCACAGCAAAAAACAAGTAGGAATCCTTCACCTGTTCTCATGTACTGATCTCTCATGGCACTGCAAAAAAACAAAAATACTATTAACAAATACTTTAACTATGCAATGACTCATGTCATCAGATACAGCTGGATACATGGATACTAAATCAATCAATCAAGAGTTTCATCTTGACAAAAATTCACAACTGGAGCTTAATAACAGATTAAAACTTGTGTGGTATTTTACATTTTTTAAATAAAAAAAACTTATTATTCTGTATACCAGTTAAACAAAACACAGTAGAAGCTTGATTTTACATTAAAACTGAGGCTGGACGTAAACATCAATAAAACTAATTTTGTCTTCTCACATAGAAATACATTATATAATGGAAATGGACAGTTAATGAGAAATTAGGGAAATTTTGTAGAAGTGACCGAATTCAAAAACTTAGGAACAAGAATTACAATTAGGAATGAGATGCACATAGGAATTAAACATAGACTCAATTCCAGAAATGCATGTTATTTTGCATTACAGGGATTCTTGTCGTCCCAACTCCTCTCAAAAAAGTTAAACTGAAAATATATAAAACTGTTAAGTTATGTAGGTAGGAAATAACACTATGAGGTTTATTTTAATTTATGTTGAGTTGTTTTTGACTCACCTCATACTTCTTAACTCCATCGCACACTAGAGTTTCTTCACTGTATTTGTGACATTCTCAATCCTGTTATCATGTTCACTGTTGAACATCAGTTGTGAACATGATACAGCATTGAGAATGTCACAAATACAGTGAAGAAACTCAAGTCTGCGATGGAGTTAAGAAGTATGAGGTGAGTCAAAAACAACTCAACATAAATTAAAAATATAAAACTGTTATTCTCCCAGTTATGTTATATGGATGCAAAACATGGACTCTTACTTTAAGAGGGGGAAAAGATTATGAGTATTTGAGAATAAAGTTCTTAGGAAAATTTTTGGACCAAAGAGAGATGAACAGACAGGAGAATGGAAAAGACTATCTAACAGTGAACTACATGTTCTTTATAGGAAACGAGATATAATAAGAACAGTCAAGTCTTATAGACTGCGAAGGGCATGACATGTGGCATGAATGGGGAATGAAAAAGGAGCATGGAAGCTTCTTATAGGAAAATCAGAGCGATAATGCTCTGTTGGTAGACTAAAAATGAGGTTGTAGAATAACATTAACCATGATTTGAGGGAAGTAGATTATGCAGGGGATGATTAAAATACATTAGCTCAGGATAGGGATGTGTAGAGAACTTATGTCAGTGCCATGAACCTATGGGTTCGATAGTGCTAGTGGGTTAGTGACTTTCTTTAGAGGCACAGTGTACATTGTTTAATTTAAAAAAAAACCTTTTTTGCCACTAGAGATAGCAGGAAAAGGAACTATGCAGTAACATGGGATCCAATCTGAAACCTACCTGTATTCTTCTTGTCCTGCCGTATCAAGAATATCCAACAGACAGGTTTCTCCATCAATCACAACTTGCTTTCGATACGAGTCCTCTGTAGAAATCACAACACAACATTAGTAAGTAAAGTACAATTTTTTATTTTAGGAAGTGATATTTTGAGGTTATTTTAATTAAATTATTTTTAATCTGTTCATCTTACCACAATATTAATATTGATTTGTTCTTGAACATTAATATTCGGTTAAGATGAACAGACTAAAAAAAAATTAAATTAAGTAAATTACACTTCATTATATATTGTAAATAAACTATTATAAAAATTGAATTCTTTACTCACCTATTGTAGGGTCGTACTCGTCAACAAAACTGAAAGACAATTAAAATTAAATTTATCAGTGAGTAATATATAAAATATTTAAAACTTATGAACTATGATTAAAGGTCATGAAAATACAATAGGAACTAACATTATGAGGTTCTACTTAATACATAAGTTGGGTCTGTTGAACTTTTATAGGAAAAAATCAATATGAGGTTTAATTTAATATTAAATTAAAATGCTTCATACCTCACCTCATATCCAGTCTTTTAATTAGACTGCAGTTTCAAAGCCTTGGCAGCTTCATCTTCAGTAATTTCTCTCTCAAAGTCAAGGCTTTGAAAGCAGTCTTATTAGAAGACTAGATATGAGGTGAGATATGAAGCATTTTAATTGAATTTTAGGTTGGGTCTGCTTCATCTTACCTCATAATTTGTGGTTTCTTGTGGGACATGTTTCAAAGCATCTTTGCTCTTTCTTTAATTGGTACAAGAAGGAGTAAAGATGCTTTGAGACATAAGATAAACTGTGTTAGAATGTCGTACTTAAAATTTTAACTGTAGACCTTCCAGAAGTTAACTTCCATCATCAGCAGGATGAGTATATGCTACTAGCTGTTGTTGTTTTATGATGTAGACATTGATAGCAAAGACACTTCAAGACCATTGATGTCTACAACATTGTAAAACAGTAAAATCTAGTAGCACATACTCATTCTATTGATGATGGAAGTTAACTTCCGAAAGGCCTACAGTTAATATTTTAAATACAAAATTTTAACACAGTTGAGGATGAAGGCACTGGCCAACAGGTATATATTTTAATTTTTATCTTATGACAATTCATCTAAATGGAATTTGATATGAATTTTATTAATATTGGCTTTGAAACATGTCTTACAAGAAACAATGAAATATGATGTAGGATGAAGCAGACCCAATTTATTTATTATGATTAACAATGTTATTCTTTGGTGTTAATTTTACCTTAACACATTGGTGACGGGCCACGGAGATCTCCGTGTTTAAATGGCCAGCGCTAGACGACGGGTCATGGAGATTTCCGTGTTTACGTTTTTTATGATTTTCCAGCCTCTTCGCTTTTGAAGGAGCATGCAATTTTGTTTTTTCTCATTGTGAAATAAACTTTAGTTGTTTTTGTACCCCTCTCTTCTCTTTTATGAAAATGCCAACTTTACAGAAAGAGTTGTTTACAATTTTAAGACAGACGGCTGGTGAAATATGGAATTTTAGTGCCGATAGTTAGGCGATTACGGGATACGTATGTAACCTGTAAATATATGTTGCAGAGGGGAAAAATTAGAAGTAACACTATTTTGCGTTCTGGAGCCGAATTTATATCTGTGGCATCATGTCTACCAGGATAATTATTATAACAGTGTGGCTATAGCTGAAAATTTGCTCGCAAGAAAGACAATAGTTTGTGGAACAATAAGGATTAACAGAGGGCTTACAAAATCATTTGTGGAAGCAGGAAATAAACTCAAACCAGGAGAATGTGTATTTTGTAGTAAGGGGAACCTTTTGCTACAAACATCCAAAAATAAAGGAGACGTAAGAATGGTTAGCACATTGCATCAGGCAACACGAGAGTGGGAGGGGTAAAAATGTCCTATTGAATACTTCAATATAACAAGTATGTGAAGGGTGTAGACAGGGCTGACCAGTACCTATCATATTACTCCAACCTTAGAAAAACAGTGAAATGAAGCAAGAAAGTTGTATTGTGGCTTCTGAATTGTGCACTCTTTAATGCTTTTTGGGTCTATAAATTTCAAAATCCTAATTAACAATATGCCAAACAGAAGTTTTTTGCTTGAAACAGCCTCTTGTTTGGCAGTCGTGAAATTAGGAACAGATGACAGGGAAGAGGAAGAAAGACAGTGTGAAAAGGACACCATGTCAAGACCCACCAAGAAGGCTGAGCCATGAAGAAACATAAATTAACACCAACTGTGTCTGAAAAAAAAAAAAACCTTCCAAACCTTGCCGCGATTGTAGTGAACACAAGAAAAGAAACTCCTTACATATGCTCTTTTGCCCTGTGCCTTTACATAAAGGGAAATGTTTCTAATGCTATCAAACCCTCAATTTCTACTAGAAGGTCTGGTGAGAACACTTATAAAGATTTACTTATGCATTTATTGTTATTGACTGTAAATATATTGATGTAAAAATCACACTGTGCTAGCGCGGTTTAAAATTTAAAAGTCCACGCTCCTGACAGAAATGTCCGGTCTAGCAGCAGTGGGTGGAACGCACAGCTGTCGGTCACCAATGTGTTCATTGATGATGGAAGTTAACTTCCGAAAGGCCTACAGTTAATATTTTAAATACAAAATTTTAACACAGTTGAGGATGAAGGCACTGGCCAACAGGTATATATTTTAATTTTTATCTTATGACAATTCATCTAAACGGAATTTGATATGAATTTTATTAATATTGGCTTTGAAACATGTCTTACAAGAAACAATGAAATATGATGTAGGATGAAGCAGACCCAATTTATTTATTATGATTAACAATGTTATTCTTTGGTGTTAATTTTACCTTAAATTCAGTATTAAATGAACCACTTTCTGCAAAAAGGAACTAATCCCCATATTTGAAATATATGAGTTAATTTCATAAAAACTTATGAGGGAAATAACGTTATGAGGCTTTCAAATTAATAAAATTAAAATGAGTCGTAGATCATCTCACCTTGTACACTCCATGTTCTTCACAGCACAGGACCATGGTTTCAAGAATAGTTATTCCTATCTTCAGTCATCTTTGAGACTGTTGAATTTATATCTTCACCTTCATCTTCTAAAGTGCCATCTAGTGTTGATTTTATGAACTTTGAGATCAAATTTTGCTCGCCAGGAACTTCAAACTTCATGGATCTGTATTTGTTCTTCTGAATGTATATCTTTTTTCCTATTTTTGTCCCAAAATATGTGCACTTAGCAAGAAAAAGAATAAGCGACTTCAAAATACAGAGTCCTTGTTAAGACCCACTGCACATGCTCGAAGAGCTAAAGCTGTGGTTCACGAGATAACGTATTGTTAAAAGTTTTAAATACCAGTACACTGTATTTGGTTTCAATCATCTTAAATAGTTAAAGAGTAGTGAAGGAGACATGTTTCTAGATTTGACGAGTCTTCAAGGTATACAATATTACTCAAATTATGACATTTCAAATAAATATTTAATTTTAGGAAGTGATATTTTGAGGTTATTTTAATTATATTATTTTTAGTCTGGTCATCTTACCTCAATATTAATGTTGATTTGTTCTTGGACATGTTTCAAAACAATTCTGTTTTATCATCAGCTTGTCTAGACGATAAAACAGAATTGTTTTGAAACATGTCCAAGAACAAATCAACATTAGTATTGAGGTAAGATGATCAGACTAAAAATAATATAATTTCGAATAAAGTTTAACTCTCGTGCATAGTGTAAAAGTAAACAAGACAACCAGGACTTTCAAGTAGCATAGATCATTAAACCAATTATGAAAAAATAAAATATGTATGAGAGCCAGGGTTCAAATCCCTCGGTAATGATTTTTTAAATTTATTTGTATTTCTGCAAAATACATCCTATAACATTTAATTCCAGCCACATAATCTACATCCACTTTACATTATTTTAACTCTTTATACGCCATGCCCGGCATGTGCCGGTGAAAGTGAGATTACAGCGGTATGCCACGCCTGGCAAACTTCGGTTTTCAATCTTATTATTTTAAATATTTTTTTTCCCAAAGTTTTTACTTCAATTTACTGAAACTATTTTTTGTTCTGTGTTTGTACATCCCTTCTTAGCAATACTTTGCACATCCCTTACAGACTAATGGTACAGGCTGGTGGTAAAATAGTTTTCTAAAGGAGGGTGTACATTCATGTTTCAAGGTCTTTCTTTGGCAATGGAATGTTGCAGTTTCAGGATTTTCTCTTTATTTTATTTTTAGTTGAAAAGATGCCTGGCCAAGGACTAGGTTGTGCGGTGAAACTCAGTGTTTCGTCTCTCAAAGATGATGAAAATACAATACACGAGTTTATTGTGTCAGTTTTAACAGAATATGAAAGTAATAGTTCATCAATTGATTATTCGTTTCACGAATGTGATAATACTCCGTTTCTAAGAGAAGATGATTACAATCTAAACCTGTAAATAGTAAAGCAAGTGATGTAGACTAAATCAACAGGATGTGACAGCGGTGGGCGTGTCACACCAGACGAAACACATGGCATAGAACAGGTGTATGACTGGAAATGATTAGAACCCAGGACTCTACAAATGTTCAACAATATTTAATATGATAAGTGTTTAGTGATAATGCCATCAAAATTATTCAATATAATAAATGTTTTAGTGATAGTGATAACAAATTTCAATGAAGACAGCATACTGATTTCGAACCTGGGATCTTTGTAAGTGGAAGCAACACCATCTTACCTTTAAATAAATGTATAATAGTGAGTTTCAATTCAATTTAGCATGGCATGTAGATAGTAAATTATATTTTATATAGGTTTATATTATATAGACGATTTTATTATTCATTTAACACTTCTCATTGAAGGATAAATTATATTTGAAGAGAAAAATTTTCGCCTAGACCGAGACTCGAACCCGGGACCCTTGGCTTTCCGGGCCAAGTGCTCTACCAACTGAGCTACCAAGGCGAGTTGCGATCTAGATGCAAATTTTTCTCTTATATGTACATTGTAATTCCCTCGCCCCAAATGCTTGAAACCGTAGCTTCTATCATTGCAAATGGCAGCTTCTTAGTTAAGAAGACATTTATTGGGAATTTAACACTACTTTATAAAGCCAGTAGGGCTTCTATTGACGATTTTATTATTCATTTAACACTTCTCATTGAAGGATAAATTGTATTTGAAGAGAAAAATTTTCGCCGAGACCGAGACTCGAACCCGCGACCCTTGGCTTTCTGGGCCAAGTGCTCTACCAACGAGGGAATTACAATGTACATATAAGAGAAAAATTTGCGTCTAGATCGCAACTCGCCTCGCTAGCTCAGTTGGTAGAGCACTTGGCCCGGAAAGCCAAGGGTCTCGGGTTCGAGTCTCGGTCTAGGTGAAAATTTTTCTCTTCAAATATAATTTATCCTTCAATGAGAAGTGTTAAATGAATAATAAAATCGTCAATAGAAGCCCTACTGGCTTTATAAAGTAGTGTTAAATTCCCAACAAATGTCTTCTTAACTAAGAAGCCGCCATTTGCAATGATAGAAGCTACGGTTTCAAGCATTTGGCGCGAGGGAATTACAATGTACATATAAGAGAAAAATTTGCATCTAGATCGCAACTCGCCTCGGTAGCTCAGTTGGTAGAGCACTTGGCCCAGAAAGCCAAGGGTCCCGGGTTCGAGTCTCGGTCTAGGCGAAAATTTTTCTCTTCAAATATAATTATATTATATAGCATAGCGTAGTACTTTACAGTTAAAAAAACCAGATCCACAGCTCAGCTGGCAAAAGGGAAACCTCGGCGGTCAAAAGGCTAAGTAATATTTCTGCCTTCGTAAACCTTGTAACATTATTCAGCTACCGGTATAAATTTAATTCTATGTGCAGTACCACATTACAATGCTATAAATTTATGTAATAAAATATAATATAGTTTAATATATTTATGTATTTATTTATTTATTATGCATTAGTGAGGAAAGTCCACCGCTGTGGTCTCGAGGTAGCATGCTGCCTTGTCACGCGGCGGGCCCGGGTTCGATCCCCGGTCGGGGCAGTTTTTCTGGGTGAGGTTTTTATTGGGGTTTTTCCTCACCTGTAAGACAAATGTCAGGAAAACTTTAAGGCCCAAACGGTCCCCGAAATCATATGGCCATCATCTTTATCATCATCATCCTTATCATTATCATCATCATCATCATCCTTCACCGGTGTGGAAAGCAACGGGAAGCTACCACACCTACACAATTCCCTAGTAAAGCTGCAAGCATAGCATGAAAATGCTATGATTGCAGTGAAGGACCTGCCTTCGGGCAGAATTACTATGGATGGAGTGTGGAAAAAGCTTCACCCTTCAATTAAAATATTAATTTTTATAGGTCAAGTCCAGCATAATAATAGCCCATAGATGATGGACAACAACAACAACAACAATAATAATAATAATAATAATAATAATAATAATAATAATAATAATAAAATACCGGTAGTAATACTTCCAAATAGTTAGTTCGTTTTTCCTTAAAGAGTGGTCAGACAGAATAAAACAACAATTAAAAAATGTAACCTCATAGGGAATCAAACCTGTGACCTCTTGCATAAGAAGCAGGCCATAAGGCACTGAGCTAAGCGTTCACTAGCTTGTTACGTATAAAAGAATGCTCTTCATTGAGGGAAGGGGAATGTATTGCAGTTCTACTGTGCAATTAGTTACTCGTGTGAATCGTGCGTTAAAACTTGAAATGTTCGAGATCAAGAGTCTGCTCATTCTTTTTTTTTTCTAAGTGTACATTCATTAGTTGGTTTTTATTATTTTTCTCCATTATCAAATTATAAACTTTCCTTATCTACTCCTGGGGGCACACCATAGCATAGTGGTTAAGGCACTGCGCTACAAGTTGGGAGGTCAAGGGTTTGAGTCCCGGTGGGGTCAGGATTTTTAAACTGATCAAAACCTTCTGGCGGCACTATGGTCCTGGGTTCGACTCAGCCTCTAATTGAAATGAGTACCCAGCGCTTATTCTGGGGGTAAAGGTGGCCGTCACGCAGGGCTAACAACCCGGCTGGCATCAAGTGCCGATTGTCTAGAAAAAGTGGGAGCCTTAACCTCCTACTATCCCAAGGGCCTCCCGAGACCTGTAGTGGGATTACTTTACTTTAATCTACTCCTATGCATACATATTTAATTTTCTGTATATTAGTTGGAACTCTCCATTTTTCATAATATTCTTTAAGCTTTCTTACCATATATTCCATCTCATCATGATGTAAAATTTCAGAATACAAAAAGTTTGAGTTACCATCTTTCTCATAAAATAGAAGTTCTTTGATATTCTGTTAGTTGAAGTAATAAAAATATAATTAGCATATTTGGTCTGTGTATTCTTACCTCTTATGGTTGTCTTTGTTGAACATGTTTCAAGGCTTCTGAGCCCCATCTTCAGCTTATACAGTTCATAAGAATGTACAGACCAAATATCTTAATTATTAAATAAACCTCTTAATGTTACTTCCTATTGTATTTTTAAAATAATAAGTAAATGTTTATTTTTATTTGTGAATTTTTTATCGACATTTAACTTTAATTTTATTTTTCTCAGTTCAGTTATATTGGTTTCTTTTTGTAGAATGCGGTCCAACTGTAATATGATAATTTTGTGGGGATAAAAACTAAAGAGAAACACTTTTAAATATTTTAAAATTAGACCTCACTCATATTTTGTCTTCTTTTTAAGACCGGTTTCAGAGAAACTAGTAATCCTGTATCATCAGAAGATGGATGATTATGTTTCTCCAAAACCGGCATTGAAAAAAGAAAAATATGAGATGGGGAGTAATTTTAAAATATTTAATTTCACTAATACAATGTCTCTTACTTTAAGGGAAGAAAATATATTATAAGTATTTGAGAATAAAGTTCTTGGAAAATTTTTGGACCAAAGGAGATGGACAGGTGAATGGAGAAGACTGCATAACAGTGAGCTACATGATCTTTATAGGAAACCAGATATAATAAGAACAGGTAAGTCTCGTAGACTGTGATGGGCGAGACATGTGGCATGAATGGGTAACGAAACAGGGGGATGGAGGGAGATTCCTTGTAGGAAAACCAGAGGGAAAACGCCCAGTAGGCAAACCAAGAATGAGGTGGGAGGAAAGTATTGATTTGAGGGAAGAAGATTATACAATAATATTTATCCTACAACTGATTCTTATTAATAATAAACTATAAACATGAAGTAATCCATATCCAGGGATTGAATGGAAAGTATTCGATGAAGATAGAGATGTATGGAGGGCTTATGTCTATGCGACATAAGCCTGGGAGCAGTGTGGATAAAGGTTCACTTCCGTGAGTATATATATAAAAGATTAACTAAGTCACTGGTAGATTCATGGCTCTGCAGCTCTCCAAAAATCCCTATCCTGAGCTAATGTTTTCAATCATCCCTTGTATAATCTACCTCCCTCAAATCATAAACAATGTTATTCTCCCATCTCATTTCTTGGCCTACCTACTGGCCACTTTCCCTGTAGCTTTCTACCCTCTTTCATTCCCCATTCATGCCACATGTTCTGCTCATCACAGTCTACGAGATTTAACTGCTCTTATTATATCTGGTTTCCTATAATATCATGTAGCTCACTGTTATGTAGTTTTCTCCATTTGCCTGTCTGTTCATCTCTCTTTGGTCCAAAAATTTTCCTATACAACTTTATTTTCAAATATTCATAATCTTTTGTCCTCACTTATAGCAAGAGTCCATGTTTCACATCCATATAAGGTAACTGGGAGAATAACAGTTTTATATAAGACAGAAAATTTCTATTTAAAATGAGATGCCCAGATAGAAAAATTGGTTAATGCGCTAACATTAAGAATTAGAGATCCTGGATACAGATTCTGGTTAGAGCATATCAACTGCATAGAAGTAGATTACACAGAGATGATTGGAAAACATTAGCTCAGGATGGGGATGTATGGAAGGCTAATGTGCACGCTACCATGAATCTACGGCTTCCATAATGCTAGTGAGCTAGTTAGTATTGTAGAGAAGGTATTTTGAAGCCTTCCGCGTAAGGAGTATGCAATTCTAAGATCATTTTGGGGTTGTGTCGCTTTTGAAGTCGATGACTGGTAAGTTAATTTCTTTTGGAGCACCTTGTTGTGGGCATAAGAGTTTGGTATTTTTTTAACCTTGGCAGCAGTAGTTAAGTGAGACGAGGAGAGTTTGAGATAGATGTCACAACTTGGTAATTATACTGCAATTAAAAAATTAATTTAACATTAAACATGAGAGTATAAATTTATATAAAACACTACTTACTGGTTTTGAATAAGCTGAATAGTCAAGGCACTTTTTCCAACACCTCCAGCTGAAAGAAAATAACATAAATTAGACCAATGTACTCTTTCAGTCACCCTAGTCTAGACATATACTTTTCTCGTCAAATATAATAATCATTAGTATGAAGTGTTATCTTGTATGGTGCAGAGACCTGGACTTTAGGTAGACGCAAGCAAAAGATTGACAACACAGATGGATTTTTGGCGAAGGGCAGCAAGAAAATCAAGAAAAGAGAAAATTCAGAACCAGAAAATTAGAGAAATTATGAACGTTAAACATAATATTATAGAAGTAATAGAAGAATGAAGATTGAAATGGTATGGACATCTGACGGGAATGGAGAATAATAGAATCCCAAAAATGATGCTGGATTGGAATGTTGAAGGCAGGTGGAGGAGGGGGAAACCCAGGGAACAATGGATGGATGAAGTGAGAAGAAACATGATCAGCAGAGACCTCAAAGATGATGCTGAGGATAGAAATCTGTGTCGGAGCAAAATACATTTGGGCTGAAGGATAACTGCTGTAATATAGAGAAAATCCTTAATAAAAAAGAACAAATATAAGTACCAAATAACATGAAGATAAAACATGTTTTGAAAGGCCTACACAATTTTATCTAACCCTTTAGATGCCATGAGCTGATTAGATCGGCTCTGAAGCTTCTGTCCATTACCTGCCAGATAATATACTTAAACTACTTGCAAAGCCGATCACATTGGCAGATGTGATTAAAACTCTGACACAAGAGATTTTACCAATGGCATGCAGATTAACAAAGTTTTTTAAACAAAAATCCATTTTAATTGAGGTAGATTGATAAAAAAAGGTACTTACATTAATATTTTTAAAAATTTCAAATATAAGTGAGAAATTATATTTAATTAATGTTGGGAAGTAAACATTATGAGGTATAATCATTAAAATTCATCGGAGAACATATTGTTTAAACAACTCACCTCATAGGATTCATGCTTCCATGATATCGCGATTTCAAACATAGTCATGTTCAACGTCAGCCATAACTCCGGAGTTATGGCTGACGATGAACATGACTATGTTTGAAATCGCGATATCATGGAAGCATGAATCCTATGAGGTGAGTTGTTTAAACAATATGTTCTCCGATGAATTTTAATAAGTGAGAAATGTTGAATTTATAATAAAAACATTGAAAGAAGCTCTATTGACTTTATAATCAGCAATGGCATAGCCCAATGTTGGGCCTTAGCCTCTCCTTTGATAGGAGCTACTAGACAAAGTTAATTTAGTTATACCTATTTTCTACAGATTTCATGAATGGTATGCAGTCAACAACACCAACTCAAAGAGACATCTAGCAGACAAGTAAGGTATTACTAGGATAAAGAAGGTTGGTAAATTTTGCTTAGAGGCTACTTTATTCAGGCTTAAGGATCTTTTACGAGCCTGAAAATCTTCAGACTCAGGACCCACAGCTTAAACCCCATCCCGCGGACTTGCTCCATGGATATTCATCGATCCCGGACAAGTATGAACCCATAATTTAATATAATAAATTTGGGAATTTTTAACATTATGAGGTTTTATTAATAAGAATAATTCTTATTAATAAACCCCAACTCTTAGAACCAGAGGCAAGAAACATAACTACTAGTCCACCATAGCCGACTACTGGCTTCATAAAGTAATGTTAAAATTTCCATTAAAAGTCTTTTTAAATAAGAAGCCATCATTTGTGTATGTCGAGCAATGGTTTGCAAGCATTTTACACTTTAGGGAATTGAAATGTATAAGACAGAAATTTGCATTTAGATTGGATGCCAAGGATAGCTCAGGCAGGTAGAGCATTAGCATATAAAGCTAAAGGTTCTGGGTTCTAACCCCAGTCTAGGCACATATTTTTCTCTTCAAATATAATTTATCCATCAGTGTGAAAAATATTAATAACATATTTTTGTCTAATCAAATATCTAAATATGTTTATGTTATAGCAAAATGTTTAGTGACATTATCGGTGATTTAGTCCAGCGATTACCCATCAAAGTGTACTGAAGTTTTTCCTAGAGGCAATAAATATAACTTTAAAATTGTGAAAAAACAAAAATAGATTCCTCACATTTATGTACATTTGGTCGGGTTTAGACTGGGACTCGTTGGATTAGCTGACATTTAGTTAACATTACAAATGTATCCAGGTGGATTTTCCGATAATAGAGAAAAATCTGTTCTATATAGACATCTATAGCGAACTTTATTTTTTTGTAATGATAATATGAGATAAATTGCACGGTGTGCAAGGATTCTTTATTTTTTTTTGTATTAACGGATTTTCAATTATTTTGCTTTCTGTACCCTGTATGTAAACAGCCATCAGAGCCATAGATCAATGCTGGATTATAGATTGAAGCAGTGATTTATAGGTTATGTTTACGTAAACTTCTTAATTTTATCACATTTTGAGAATTCTGTTGAGAAAACTTATATATAAATTCTTGATGTAGTTATTAACATTTTTTATAAAGAAGTTTTTTTTATTTCTTTAAAAATAATGGGATTGCTTATTGTTCATGTCACCTTATCAAGTTTTTGTTAATCAACCACAGGAAAAAAGACTAAGAGGGAGACCTAAAACTAGATTGTGGAATGATGTATACAATGACATTAGGATTTCCTTTTTTTTTTGTCCAATGTCACCATGTTGTCTTTTATGACATTTCAGGCTTTCTCTCCCGGCATTGGCAGAATTGTAATCCATTTCTTAGGAAGGGACACCTGGAAGGTGGAGTTACAATACCCGATGATATACTTATTTATTAATGTCATAGCCCATTGTTAAACCAGCCTCTCTTCTGTTAAGAATTACTAGACCAAGTTAATTTTTAATTGTCTTATTTGCACATAGATGTCGTCAATGGCAAGCTGTCAACACACTGACTCAAATAGACATCTAACAGGCAACTAAGGTATTACTAGGATGTAGAAGTTGGTAAATTTTGTTTGAAGGCCTTTTTATTCAGGCTTAAGGATCTTTTATGAGCCTGAAAATCTTCAGACTCAGGACCCATTGCATTAAGTCCCGTCTGGAGGACTTGCTCCTTGGATTTTTCTGTTCTAAAAAATCAATTGGCCCTGGCCGAGTTTGAACCCATGACCCTTGAGACCAGAGGAAGGAGCATCACCACTAATCCACCGTAGCCGACACCCCGATGATATGATGGATGATAATGATAATGAAGTGCCAGGAGAGTCCTTAATCTAAATTCCAGACCATGGGCAACCACAGGAATAATTTTCTTTAAAGAAAAAATTCCTAAGGTCTGACAGGGAATCGAACCTGGGACCTCATGAACTGTAGTCAGAAAATCTGACAACTAGCCCATGAGGCTGGTCATTATTAGGAAATATAAAATCACAAGGTGGAATGTTAAGATCTAAGGTCAGAAATGACTGGAGAAGGTCAGTGGAGAAGGTGAAGGTCTGCATTAGACTGTAGTGCCATGGAGTGAAGAAGAACTTTAATTTGTTTTTCAGACTCTGTTCATAAATACAAAAGACAAATATAATAGATGCTCCCTCGTATGGTAATAATGCGAAGTCATTAAATTGGGGTTAACACTGGAGCACCAACAATGATGTCATCACATTTAATTTTAGTGCTTGTAAAAAAACAATGCATATCAAGTCTCAACTGGTTCGTTAATCAAGCTAATATGGTAGATTTTTTAAGCCAACGTCAAGCATTCCTCACAAAAATTAAGTTTTATTTGTTTAGCATTTGCTTTGGTGGTCTAGTGGTTATGTTCCATCCTTCTATAGGGCTTTCATGTCTATACTTTTTCTTAAAGTTAATGTACATACATATTTTTAAAAACATGTTTGGGTATATTGCAAAGGTTGGTCATGCTGGTTTCACAGATAGTTTTGCTATTCTATGTCAGGAGAGGGTCTGTGAATGTTTTAACAGAGAATAAGTGACGTTAGAATCATGTTAGCCAATACTGTAAAACTTGTTCAAATCAGAATCGCATGGGACCAATTTTTTTGTCCGCATTAGACAACATTCTGCATTATAAAAAAATTTTAAAATATTAACCAATATGAGATTATAGAGCACCGTATATGTCTTTTTATGCACCTTGGATTAATTGTAGTTCTGCTGCCGTTGGAAAGTGAAGTTTAGCATGTGCAAGTGACTTCGACAGTAACGAGCAAAAAAACAGTCCCATTTTGTCAGCGTTAAAAATGTCTTTTAGGTGTGTATCCTGAAATTAAAGTATGCAATTTCAGTTTCAACTCACTAATTATACTTTCATCCATAACCTTTGATTCCCTGCAAATTTCATTCCACACTACATTGTGCCATCTTTTAAAAGTGTCCACAACCAACCTGAACATGCCTTGAAATCATTATTCCCTACAGATATAGCAACAGCTAGAGCTTGACTTTGGAGCATTGGTCGGAAATTTGGAGATTTTTTGATCGTGGACTTGTAAAACACACCTTGTTGATTTAATTTTTTTTGTTTTGCTCTTCATTTGACCATTTCCTTGCATCCATTCATTCATTATTTTTCCTTTGTGTTTTAAAATCTCACAAACTTGGGTTTATCCACATTTAAATTTAGTCATTATTTCGCGTAGGCCCTACTGAGAGTTTGTTCTTCTTTATCTTCAATCACTTTTATTTATTCATTTAATGACAATCATACATACGATTTAGCCATCTTTATTCCGTAAATTCAGAATGCTGTCTGTTAAAGATACATACACAATCAGTCTAGGATATTAAACTAATTTAAGATTTTGCAGTGCACTGGTTATTTATAAGACAGATGTCACACACCAAATATTTGTTAAACAAGCCTGTATTTCGCAAAACAGGTTTGCAGTGAGGCCAAAAGAAAATTCCAGATACAGGTAGAAACTCTACTTCACCCGGCATGGGCAGAAAGACTCATCACTTATTGTTTATTCGCCTAATGGGAATTCAATGAAGTGGAAACTAATTTATTTCTCTCCTATCTTCCCGCCTTATAAACATTTTCTTCATGAATTGCATAGAAATATCCTTCCGTTTCCGCATTGGACAGATTCCTTTTTATACAAAATAAATACACCTGAAATTACTATTATTTTGCCGGGACCAATAAATTTGTTCACATTGGACACATTTCCGCATTATTCATGTTCTGGATTAAACAAGTTTTACTGTATAATATATTCTTCTATTATTTAAGTAAAATTTTATTACCTCACCTCATATTCTTAAGACTAGTTTTGGGACCTTCTTCAGTTCCATTCTCAGTACTTTCACGACCGTTGTGTTTTGAAGAGCAAGAGGGAGCAGGAAGCAGCTCTTGAAGATGACATAACAACGTCATGAAAATACCGAGGACGGAATCGAAGAAGGTCCCAAAACTAATCGAATAAGAATTGAGGTGATAAATTTTACCTAAATAAATAATGAATGCCTCATAGTGTCAATTCCTAAAAATATAATAATGATATATGTTTGTGCTGTCAGTTTGCAGTTTTTTTATATATTTATTCACTCATCACCAAGTCGTCCTACCACATAATATTTTATACTCATTTTATTTTATAAGGTGAGAAAATGGGCAAGTTATAGTATACACCAGATTAATTTACAGTTTATTGGATAATCTGGTGCACCATAAGGGTAAGTTAGCTATTCGGTTTCAACAATGACTAATGCATCTTTTCCATTGTAAATATGGCCGGTTTTAGACTAATTTTACCTCAACTTCTCATTCAATTTGAAAACATTTCTCGCATTTAAAAAAAATCAACATATATATTTTCCTCAGGCAATTATTCATTTAATAATTTAATAATAATTTAATAATATATGACTGAAGAAGGACATGATTTTGTCTGAAACCGTCGGTATCAAAGAAGTTTGAAAATGTATGAGGTGAGTCGATTAAAATATGTTCTCCACTCACTATTAATGATATAACCTCATAATGTTTACTTCCCAATATTAATTTAAATATAATTATTCACATACTGCAAAAATATATTCTGTTTTTTTTTTCAGTTTTTATTTGAATTTATGTAGGTGATATTGTGGCATAGAGCCCCCAAGTATTGTTACAAAATATTGAAAGTATGGTAGTTGGAAAGAAACGGAAAAAGTATGTAGTACAACAGTGTCCTAAGAATGTTGTGCTATTCTATGCCAGGTGACCATTTATACTCATTTTTAGTGATTGAATAAAATAAAACTGTTAAAGTTTTATATGATTTTCATATTAATTCTAATACAAACTTGTTACAGCTGTTTTGGTATACTGTACCTTCTTCAAACAAATATTCGTATAAAACTAAGGCTCAACTGCTCTTCTACTAGCACTTGATCTTTCAGTCATATTGTAAACTATAGCTCTTCTTCTGTATTTACTACCATTATTTAATATTTTAAACTTTTTCAAACAATTTTTATAACATTATTAGACAATTGTCCACCGCTGTGGTCTCCATGTAGCGTGCTGTCTTGTCACGCAGCAGGCCCAGGTTCGATCCCCGGTCGGGGCAGTTTTTCTGGGTGAGGTTTTTATCGGGGTTTTTCCTCACCTGTAAGACAAATGTCAGGAAAACTTTAAGGCCCAAACGGTCCCCGAAATCATATGGCCATCATCTTCATCATCATCATCCTTATCATCATCACCATCATCCTTCACCGGTGTGGAAAGCAACGGAAAGCTACCACACCTACAATTCCCTAGTAAAGCTGCAAAGCATAGCATGAAAATGCTCTGATTGCAGTGAAGGACCTGCCCTCGGGCAGAATTACTATGGATGGATTAGACAATTTTGAAGTATTTATTTAAATATGCAAATCACAATATTATGACACTGTTAGACACTATTGTGATGCTAACTGCTATTTTCTCCACAGAGTATGTTACTTAGTCTATGATTTTTCTATGACTGTTTTGGATTATCGCTGGTTGGATCAACGTTAGGGAGTGATAAGTAAGTATACACCCATTTTTAATAAACATTTGGTAATTTTAATATTATTAATATATTTTTTTAGATTTGGGGATTTATTGCAAATATTGGTAATTTAAATTACATAACGACGGATAGTAATCAAGGATGATAATCAATATGTGGTTCGATTGTGGGTTATCGCAGGTTCTATAAACTCTGGTGCATGTGCACTACTGTTCTATAGACTTTGAAAATAATTCACGCTAGTTTAAGTGCAGTTTATCCAAAACTAACAGTTTTATTTTATTCAATCACTACACATAATGGATTTTCATCAAGTAAACACCAAATCAATTGATTACTTTATACTAATTTTATTTCATGGGCAATTTAGTGTACACCAGATTTGTTTACAGTTTATTGGATAATCTGGCGAACCATTAGGAAAAGTTTACTATTCTGTTTGAAGATTAACTAATCTAGAGTGGACTCCTGGCATAAAATTCCCAAATGTTGTACGGTACAGCATAGGGAAGCATAAAAAAAGTTCAGTCCAAATTCAAATTAAAAAAGAATTGCATATCTTCAAAAGCATATGTTAAAAGCATCATTACTTATGGAGCAGAACTTTGGCCATTAACAACAAAAACAAATAAGTATCTTTTGGCAACGGAAATGGATTTTATACGAAGGGCTGCAAGAATTTCAAGAAGACAAAAAATTAGGAACTCAGTTATATGGGAGAAAATGAAGATTGAAGACACTCTTTTAGATTATATTAAAACTCAGCAATTAAGATGGTACGGACATGTCCAGCGAATGGAAGAGGATCGCCTAGCAAAATCTGTTTTGGAATGGAAACCTAAGGGAAGACGAAGCAGAGGAAGACCTAAAACCTCCTGGAGTCAGGGAATATATTTATACATGAAGGAGAAACATCTACAACCAGGAGATTGGATGGACCGACAAAATAAGGCTATTAGGAATCGGACGATGTCAAAGACATTAATCAACCGATGATCTATTTATATCTTCAACAATGATACTGTTAAATTGCTCAACTTGAACACAACAATCAATGGAAAAAGTTTAGTTTTACCTCTACCAAGAATTTTTGTAAGTTTTATAGAATCATAATGCACATGCTTGAATGTTTAAAGAAACTTCTGCTAGATGGTGGACATGTGTGAAATTTCCAAATGTGTATTACAAATGGAAGTACACCAACTTCCCCTCTTTCTAACCCAACAAAATAAATTATATGCACATTATTTAATGAAGTGTAAACTAATCAGATGTTCACTAACTTGTCTCATTGAAACCTAACAAAATGAAGCGAGTGAACATCCATTTCTTAAAATATATTTTCGAATGTTGGTCATTCTGATTCCACATATATCTCCACCATCTAACGGAAGTGTCTTTAATCGTTTGCGCATGCACACAACAATTCTGCAGAACTTTGAAAAAATCATTGCATACATAAATAAGAATCAAATGAGTTGCGAATTCTTCTTACCTCATACATCTACTTTTTTAAACACAGAACTGCAGTATCCGGAAATACATCACTCCCATCTTCAACTGTTTCCATGACTGTCAATTTTTTATTATACTGGTAATTTTCTAAACTGCCATCAGGTGTACTTTTGAAGAACTTTGTAATCAAACTTGGTTCGTCTGGAATCTCTAAGTTCATGGTTCTAGTATGGTTTTTTCGAATGTATATCTTTTCCCAAACTGTTAATTTCAAAGGTTTAGATAGATGTTTCAAAAGTTTCGCTTCTTTTTCAATTCTATGATTCTCTAATAAACTATGTGCTGCTATAGCTGATTTTTCAATTTCACCATTTTTAAGTTTCTAAAGTGTTCTTTATTGCGAGTGTAAGTTCCTATTTGTTTTTCCTATATATACCTTATTGCAATTAATTTGATAAATTCCAGATTTTTTATTATCTGGGGTGTTAACTTTTTTATTAGTTAACAGAAGATTACCCAGGCTGAATTTGTTAATCGGAGCTAATGTTATATATATATTTTTTAAATCTTTTGAAATTTGTTATGAACTTCTGGATGGTAAGTAAATTTCTTGAATTTTTTCTTTGAATTATATTAACATAGATAAATATTTAATAATTGTAAAAAAAGTTTACTATCGCTGTAAAACGTTTAAAATAGTATGAAATGTTTGCAAGGACCGAAAAAGTAAGTAGAGCGACAGTATAGCAAGAATGTAGCATGGAAAATAATAGGTAAGGGTATTCTAAACTTGAGTCCAATCAACTATTTATCATCACATCTTGTGGTGTAATATATATGTACAACATTATGTAGCGACTTGAAGATTCTGTATCTCACTTCACAACAACATATTTATGCTTACCATTAATCCATTATCTGTAATATACCTTACTACTGTTATTGTACAATGCAGGTTACTTTACTTTGACATTAAGACAGCAGATAGAAATGCTACCCACATACCTCTTCAGTTAAATAAAATTATATGTACACATAATTAACAGCATGTAGCACTAAAAATTACAACTTCAATTTGAAATATAAATGTAATAAGAGGTAGAATACTAAAAAAATTGGTATCTTACCTCCCACAACAACGAGTTTAAATTCCGTCATTTTCATTAATGACAAAGCGGCGGTTAATGCAAGAAACCAAGCACAGATGAAAATACTCCTGCCTGTCTTCAAGAATGCGGAACCTTCTTCATTAGTAAAACGATACTAGTTAATAAAACAAGATTTTACACGCCAACACCCTCAAATTGGGGCTATTGGCTAGCACTGCAACATGACCATCGCATAGAGAATCCCCTTCACCTTTGATCATTGCGCCGCCTTACAGGCCTGCAAAATGTACTAAACATAAATATTTATTTTTTTGATTATAATAACATAGCATAACTTTTCAAGAAGGAATTTTCTTTTTTTAGTTATAAAAGAAAACAAATTTTACATTTACTTATACATATAATAATCAATTCTTACAGGATTTTTAAAACTTGGAACAAGATTTACTGAACTGTCATAGATAACAATGATGGCAGTCCTGTCCGGAAAATAAGCAATTAATAATATTTGTCATACAAACATTAATGATTTTGTTTACAGATCTTAGTCATATGCTGTACAAAGTTTATGTAAAATGACGTGTTAACAATATTAATAACTAATGTTACTGTTCAATTACTGAATTAAATAATAATTTTATGACATTTAATTTTAGGGGGCGTGGTTTACAAATGATAATTCGATGTGTCTGACCACTTTTATTATTTAGTGTTTCTAAGAGTTTTAAAGCTATTTGCACTTTTAGAGGAAAAAAATCAAATCCAATTAAAATAAAAGCTCATTAGGAGTGATAGTTTTACACTTCAGCCCCGGGAGTAAAGATAATATATTCAGGTTAGTTCAGGAACGTAAATATTCTTATCAATCAGCTGTAGTGCTCTGTGAATCAGCTGTACGATGAAACGCACCCTTAAAAATATGGCATAAAGATGGCGGCCGTTCATCGAGAGACAATTCAAAAACAAATCCAACAAGATTGGGCTAATAGAGAATATATAGAGGTCATAACAGGAAGCATAAAGAAAATAACAGATTTTCTCAATTCGTTTGGTAAATATATACCTTCATAAATAGTATCTAATTTAGTTTTGCTATCAAATGTTTGGTTCGTTGAGGTTAAGTACGATTACATTTTTCGGATCCCCTTTTTTCTTTATTTAAAGACGGTTTTAACATCTAAGTGAATATTATGAAATGAGTCATGGTAATGAAATTCCAGCCCAACATTTGCCTTAACGAATGATATAAAGCCAGGAAAAAACCTCAAAGGGGTTAGTCGACGTTGGGATTTGTACCCGGGACATCTCAAATACTAGTCTCAAATGCTATTTCCTGGGCCAACTTGTTCGGTGACTGTTCATTTAATTTTATACTAATTCCTAAATTATTGAAGTTTACCAGTATGGTGTGTGTCAATTTTCTAGATTACATTACCCACAGCAAACCACTTAGATGTATATAACTCACTACTTGTCCATCGCTGTGGTCTCGAGGTAGCGTGCTGCCTTGTCACGCAGCGGGCGGTTCGATTCCCAGTCGGGACAGTTTTTCTGGGTGAGGTTTTTATCGGGGTTTTTCCTCACATGTAAGACAAATGTCAGGAAAACTTTAAGGCCCAAACAGTCCCCGAAATCATATGGCCATCATCATCCTCCTTCACTGGTGTGGAAAGCAACGGGAAGCTACCACACCTACAATTCCCTAGTAAAGCTGCAAGCATAGCATGAAAATGCTATGACTGCAGTGAAGGACCTGCCTTTGGGCAGAATTACTATGGATGGATATCAAACAAGGACATGGCCCTGCAGACATAAGCTCTCCATACAACCCTATCCTGACTTAACATTTTCCAATCATCCCATGTAATTTACCTCCCTTAAATATCGTAATTTTCCTACCTACTGGCATTTTTCCTACAAGGAGTTTCCATGCCTTTCTTTTAATTCTCATTTGTTCCATATGTCTTGCCCATCACATTCTACCACATTGTTCTTATTGCTTCTGGTTTCCTATAAGGATCATGCAGCTCACTGTTAAGTAGTCTTATCTACTTATCTCTATTTAGTCCAATCATTTTCATAACTTTATTCTCAGATATGCATTGTAATCTCTTCTTTTCTCTTAAAATAAGAGTGCATGTTTTGCATCCATATATTTTTGTATATTTTTATTTTAACATTTTTTGAGAAAAGTTGGGATGACAAGAGTCACTGTAAAGCATAACATGCATTTTCAGAATTCAGTCTATGTTTAATTCTTCGTTGTATCTCATTCCTGTTTGTAATTATTGGTCCTAAGTATTTAAATTGTCCTGTGATTTAGCCGAGTGGTTTGAGGCTTGATACTTTGGCACAGAGGTACTTGTGCTGGTTCAAGTCCCCACGGATGAAGAAATTTTCTAATGGAATTTCGGCCAGTATGGGATTGGTGCCTACCCAGCATCATGAGGAATTTGGGTTGCTACGATAGGTAGCATCTCCAGGTTGAGAAAACTAGGTGTAATGGCTGGGGGACCTGACATGCTTACTATGTGTCATCCCTACACTGAGTGGATAGTCTACTTGTGATAAACATGCATGGATGTGAAGCCAGCAGCCAGACCAAAGGCCTTCTATGCTGTTGTACTATGGAGACTTGGTATTTGAATTCAGCCACTTCTTCAAAATTTCCCTCGTTTGTATTAACTGTCCATTTCCATTGTATAATGTATTTCTGTGTGTTAACATATGGAAAAACTGCACTTAAACTAGTGTGCAATATTTTCAAAGTCCTATAGAACAACAGTGTGCATGCGCCAGAGTTTATAGAGCCAGCAATAACCCACAATCAAACCACATATCGATTATCATCCTCAATTACTATCCGTTGCTATGAAATTTAAATGACCAATATATGCAATAAATCCCCAAATCTATGTTAAAAAATATATTAATAACATTAAAATTACCAAATGTTTATTAAAAATGGATGTACACTTACTTATCACTGCCCAACCAGAGATAACCCAAAACAGTGATAGAAAAATCATAGACTAAGTAATATGCTCTTTGGAGAAAATAGCAGTTAGCATCACAATAGTGTCTAACAGTGTCATAATATTGTGATTTGCATATTTAAATAAATACTTCAAAATTGTCTAATAATGTTATAAAAATTGTCTGAGAAAGTTTAAAATATTAAATAATGTTAGTAAATGCAGAAGAAGAGCTATAGTTTACAACAATATAACTGAAAGATCAAGTGCTAGTAAAAGTGCAGTTGAGCCTAACATATATTTAGTTTTATTGACGTTTACTTCCAGTCTCAATATCTTAATGTTACTCAATAGAATGTGCGTTGGTCCTTAGTATCTCCTTGCTATCGCCTAATAATACATTGTTAGCATAAACTAATAGCTTATTAATACCATCTTATATTAAGTGTGTGTGTGTGTGTGTGCATGCCAGCATAACTCTGGAATGTCTGTAGGTATTTCAACCTATAATGGTAAAGTGGTTTCATTAAAAGCCTCAGGAGGCTATTGGAGTGTAGAAGATTAAGGATCCCATCTTTGTAGACTTCAATACCAGATGTCTGCTGGGTAGTCATTTTCGGTGTGTCGAACTTATTTAACCCAGAACATGAATTTGGTACTCATTTTTATTATACTGTATCCAAGCTAAGTTCTAGTTGTACTGTAAACAAACTTGCATAAGGTATTAATCTGCCGACACTGTTTATTGGGGGAACCGTGGTACTACTTCTGCCCACCATATGAGTGATTTGTGTACAGAACTGTCATCGATACAAACATTATTTTTAGGGAACATTGTATTTTGTGGGAAATAAGACTGAATAAAAGGTAAGATGGTACCAATAATAGGGAACTTCCTCCATTTATTTGTTTATAACCAAAAAATAAAATATATGGGTCTACCTAATCAGATGTTTATGTTTTTCCATAATGTCGATAGATATCCTTTATTTACAATTTCATTACGAGCAGTATTTATGCTCCCTGCCGACTCACCTATAAATGAATTTTAGGCCAGTATTCAACAACCAAGCTCTCTAGGTCATGCCATCTCCGTCTTCCATAAGCTCAGGCACTCATCTTTCAATTGTTCCCAAAAACTTTTTTAATAAGTATTTGTTATAAGATCTTGTAAGCCCATGTTTCCCAACAGAGATTTAGGTGCTCTCCCCCTACAGGGAAGAATTTGAACCATACTAATTTAGTTACACTTGTTTTCATATAGATGTCCTTTTAGTGGTCCATGGTCAGCATTCCGCCTCATACTGACATCTAGGAAACCAAGGTAGTACTAGGACTGGAAAATTCGGTAAATTTTGCTTAGAGGCCTTTCATTCAGGCTTAAGGATCTGTTATGAGCCTGAAAATCTTCAGACTCGGGACCCACGGCTTAAAGTCCCTCCCAGAGGACTTGTTCCTTGGATTTTTCCATCCTAAAAAAATCCATCGACCTTAGCCGGGTTTGAACCCGCGACCATCAGGACCAGAGGCAAGGAGCATAACCACTAGTCCACCGCGGCCGATAAAAGTTAAAAATTAAAATGTACCTGTTGGCAGGTGCCATCATCCTGATTTTGTTAAAATGATGTATACAAAGTTGAGGACGATGGCACCTACCAACAGGTACATTTTAATTTTTAACTTTTATCTTAAGCCTGACCAGAGGCTATAAGATGGCAGCCCCATCACTGGTCTTGCCTTCCTTTGGCCAGCAACCAATCGAAGGGACTATTATTATGCTTTCAAGTCTTATATTAGAATTTCCCGGAACGCTGGAGGGAAAATTTTCTATAGGATCGTAACAGGCTTTGGCCTAATACTTGGAAGGAAGAAGAAGAAGAACTTTTATCTTATGACCATTCACCTCATCGGAATTTGATATGAATTTTATTAGTATTGAAGTATTTGTTAGCACATGATGTTGAATAGAGTAAGCCAGTTAGAGTAGGTACTGCATGACCCACATAATTAACCATGGAGAGAAGGGCTAAGAGATGCTCTTTGCAGAAAGCTTGATTCTTGAATACCGGCCTTAAAATACCTTTTCAGGATTCTTGGCCGTGTCTTGCAGTGTTGTCTCCTCAATGTTTCATCACCTACTGTGCGTGACATCTTCAGGAGATAACTAACTCACTGGCACTATCGAACCTGTAGGTTCATGGCCACGTGGACATAAGCTTTCCATACATCCCTATCCTGCGCTAATGTTTTCCAATCATTCCCTGTATAATCTACTTTCCTCAAATCATAGTTAATGTTATTCTCCCACCTCATTCTTGGTCTACCAACTGGATGTTTTCCCTCTGGTTTTCCTACAAGAACCTTCCATGCACGTCTTTCATTCCCCATTTGTGCCATATGTCCTGTCCTTCGCAGTCTACGAGACTTGACTGTTCTCATATCTGGCTTCCTATAAAGACCATGTAATTCACAGTTATGCAGTCTTCTCCATTCACCTGTCTGTTTATCTCTCTTTGGTCCAAAAATTTTCCTAAGAGCTTTATTCTCAAATACTCGTAATCTTCTTTCCTCCCTTAAAATAAGAGTCTGTGTTTCACATCCATATAATATAACAGGTAGAATAATAGTTTTAAATATTTTCAGTTTAACTTTTTTGAAAGGAGTTGGGAATTCAAAAGTTTCTGTAATGCATTTCCAGAATTGAGCCTATGTTTAATTTCCTTGTGCATCTCATTCCTGTTTGTGATTATTGTTCCTAGGTAATTGAATTCAGCCTTGTTTAAATTCTCATAGTAAATTGCTAACAATTTACACCTGTAAATGCTGCTGTTATTTTCACCACATCCTCAATGGCTAATGTGGGATATTTTTCACTAAACTGTTTGAAAACATTCAAAAAATTTGTTTCTCTCCGCTTTTCAAGTGGTTTCTTTCCTGACTTTGAAGAAATTCTAAAGAAAATTACCATTTTAAAACAATATTAATCCCAACGTATTCTGCACTGCGCATGCATAAGAATATAATAATGCTTATTTATTTACTGTAATAAATTTGTAATTATACATTTTAAGATTCTCTCATATGACTCATATAGACACGTGCTAGATAATACATCCATCCATCCATAGTAATTCTGCCCAAGGGCAGGTCTTTCACTGCAATCATAACATTTTCATGCTATGCTTGCAGCTGTACTAGGGAATTATTGGTGTGATAGCTCCCCGTTGCTTTCCACACCGGTGAAGGATGATGATGAGATGATAATGATAAGGATGATGATAATGGCCATATGATTTCGGGGACCGTTTGGGCTTTAAAGTTTTCCTGACATTTGTCTTACAGGTGAGGAAAAACCCCGAGAAAAACCTCACCCAGAAAAACTGCCCTGACCGGGATCGAACCCAGGCTCGCTGCGTGACAAGGCAGCACGCTACCTCGAGACCACAGCGGTGGACAGATAATACATATTTTTATATTATTTATTTCGAATGTTAGAGAGTTAACTACATTTTCTTACATGCTTAAAGAAAAGCCTTTATTCGGCCAATGAAAATGCAATCTATACATCTGATTTGATTACATTACAACTGGAACTTAACTCAGAAGAGGTATAGAGGCTGAGTCAGCCCCAGGGTTATGGTGCTACCGGAAGGTTGGGGAAAAAAATCTTCATTTTTCCCTGATACATAAAATATTTTGTTCACAGATATGTCTTGCCGTTCTCGACTTGCTGTACTGAATGAAAAGCTGACAACTTTGGAGAGAAGAGTGGAATACCTTGAAGCCAGGGTATGTACTTTGTATTGTTTGATGGGAAAAACTGGTTCATTACTAATGTTCAAGCTTATTGGAACTGTTTATTTCCTTTGTTGCTTTCCATGTAGTGTAATGAGAGATCTGTAAGTAACTCACTGGCCCTATTGAACCCATAGGTTCTTGGCTGCATGGAATTAAACTCTTCATACATCCCTATCCTGATCTAACGTTTTCCAATCATCCTCTGTATAATCTACTTCCCTCAGATCATGTTTATGTTATTCTCCCACTTCATTCTTGATCTACCAACTGGTCGTTTTCCTCTGGTTTTCCTACAGGAAGTTTCCATGCCATTCTTTCATTGTCCATTTGTGTTACATGTCTTGCTCATCGCAGTCTACGAGACTTAACTTTTTCTCTTATATCTAGTTCACCATAAAAATCATGTAGTTCACTGCAGTCTTCTCCATTCACATCTCTTTGGTCCAAAAATTTTTGTAAGAACTTTATTCTCAAATACTCATAATATTTTCTCCTCCCTTAAAGTAAGAGTCCATGTTTTGCATGCATTTAATGTAACTGGAAGAATAACAGTTATATATATTTTCAGTTTAACATGTTTTGAGAGAAGTTGGGATGACAAGAGTCCCTGCAATGCTCAATAGAGTGCATTTCCAGAATTGAGTCTTAAGTTTAATTTCTTTCTGCACCTCATTCCTGTTTGTAATTATTGTTCCTAGGTATTTGATTTCAGCCACTTCTTCAAAATTTCCTTCATTTGTCATTAACTGTCCATTTCCATTATTTATTTAATATACAGTATTTGTATGCGTGAACATATATTTAATTTTATTAATGTTTACTTCCTGTCCCAATTTCTTAGTGTTGGCCCATTTTGTAACATATATATATATAACAAAAATTTTGACATTTAGCAATGAAGGTCGGAGTTATGGCTGACGATGAACATGACTATGTTTGAAATCGCGATTTCATGGAAGCATGAATCCTATGGTGAGTTGTTTAAACAATATGTTCTCCGATGAATTTTAAGTCAATTATGATATTGACAATTAGTGGTCACTAGATGGCAGTAGGACCAATATCCTGCTGCCTCTCGTGAATTGAGGTATATATAAGAAAAACAAATGTTTGCATTGGGATCCTGAGAGGCTCAATTGGTTAGATCACTAATGTGTAGAGTTAGAGATCTCATATATATATATATATATATATATATATGCATCCATAGTAATTCTGCCTGAGGGCAGGTCTTTCACTGCAATCATGCACTTTCATGCTATGTTTACTATTTACACAACT
Organism: Diploptera punctata; assembly: GCA_030220185.1. NCBI lineage: Eukaryota > Metazoa > Arthropoda > Insecta > Blattodea > Blaberidae > Diploptera > Diploptera punctata. The sequence goes on from JASPKZ010007730.1 coordinate 783,683, forward strand.
CCTGCAAACAATATGTTTACTGGTAGTCGAGTAATATTAGATATGAATCAGGGCCTAACATTCTGTTTCTTTTCCATATTCATGTGAATACAATATTTTAAATAAAATTATCTTAAATTATTATTTTAAATAAAATGGGCTTAAATTTCATATTTTTAATTAATTAATTATTTTAATTATTATGCCTAGTTTGGTGTGATTTTCACAGTAGCATATGTTTATAGGGTAATTTATTTTGTAAATTGACTATTTACAAAATCCTTGTTATCTTCATTAGAAGTTATTGTGGCTTATCCCCTTATCTGACTGGACCCCTCAATTAACTTTGCTGCATAATTTGATGATTATTATATTGTTGATTCTATGCAAGTTCCTTTACATAGACTATTTATGTTTTTTCTAAATAAATTAGGAATTGTTGAGAAATTATTTCTGCTGTAAAATAGAAAACATGAATCATAGGATCAATACAATAAAAATTAGATTCTTGAAACATAAAGGATCTTTTTATTTCAAACTTGTGTTTTGCACTCTTTTAACTTTACTATCTAACCTCTCTTGGTTAACTCTTGTTTTTCGACCCCGACACTATTAGGGCATCCGAGGACTAGGGAGTCCTTCCTTTCTTCCATTTCTTCTTTCCTTTATTTTCTTTTCTTCTCCAGAAAGCCTGACCAGAGGCTATAAGATGGCAGCCCCATCACTGGTCTTGCCTTCCTTTGGCCAGCAACCAATCGAAGGGACTATTATTATGCTTTCAAGTCTTATATGAGAATTTCCCATAAGGGAAAATTTTCTATAGGATCGTAACAGGCCTTGGCCTAATACTTGAAAGGAAGAAGAAGAAGAAGAAGAAGAAGAAAATTTTACACCAATATCAACAAACTATAGTCATATAGTATATAGATAGCAATTACCATGACCTTTGAATTGTTTACATAGCGATTGTTATCATTGTAAGTTTGTTGTATTAATCATTGGCAGTTTCTGGAATATCGTATTCTCTCTAGATATACAATACTATCTGAATTTTAATGACAGGGTAGGAATACAACTACGGAACATCATAAATTCAAAACGATTAATGGAAAGGAAGTGGAATATAACTCTCCAAGAAGTACATCAGATAAAGGTTGCTCTTGATTCAGTGAAAGATAGAATTACAGCCCTCAGTCATTTACTGGCCCCCAAGAGAGAAAAACGAGGATTGCTAAATGTAGGTGGAAGGATACTAAACTTTCTCTTTGGCGTGGCCATGGACGAAGATCTGGGTTCCCTCCATGAGACGGTGGAAAAATTAATACAGGATGATAAAATGTTAATTCAAAACGCGAACGACCAGGTATCTTATATTAAGGACCTGGACGGACAAGTGAAAAATAACACTCAGAATATAAAAAGCCTATTAACTATAATAGATATCAGTTACAAAGAAAACTTGCAAGTACAACAGTCCGTGGCAGGACAACTATGTGAAGTAGCCTCAGATCTCTCGATATACAAGGAGATGAGCCACGAACTAAGAGAACTAGAATTCCTGGCGGTTCAACTCCAGCAGGATATTTTAAGGATACAGGAAGGAATTGATGTCTCAAGTGGACGACTCGCACCTGCTCTAATACCTCCCACAAAATTACGTGATGTGTTAAGACAGATCACGTCACTAGTGCCAGATGGTACCTCTTTAATAGTGGACCCCTCGTACAAAACATGTATCTCTCTCTCCTAGCGCGACAGGCCTACAAGGCCCTTAGCCTACCAGCCGGCTGCTGGCCTCACATCCACATGTGTCAATCACAAAGGTAGATGATAATCAGCCAGTGTAGGGGTGACATGTGGTCAGCATGTCGAGTCCCCCAGCCGTTATAGCTGGTTTTCTCAACCTGGAGCCACTACTTATTGTAGCTACCCAAATGCATCACGATGCTGGGTGGGCACCGGTCCCATACTGGCCGAAATACCATGAGAAAATTTCTTCCCCCATGGAGACTCGAACCAGCGCAAGTCCCGTAGCTCTGCGCCAAGGCTTCCTGCCTTAACCACTCGGCTACGGCGCGGGACACATGTATCTCTACTATGATACAATCGTTGCTCAGGCTTATGCCATGTCTAACGACATTAGAATTATAGCAAAAGTGCCCCTGAAAGGATCTGATTTAATTATGAGCCTCTGTTCTATACATCCTCTACCTACTTATCATGAAGTAGTAAAAGGATTTATTCAATTAGAGGGAGAAACTAAATATTTTGCAGTTACTACAAATCAATTTTATGCACTTTTAGACCATCCTACCCTTAGTTCATGCAAAAACGGCATTATTACCATATGTACTATAACTCAACCGTTGTATCTACAACATGTACCATTCTGTCTCAGTGCCCTCTACTTTAACAAAATAGAGGATGTACATAGACTATGTTCAAAGGTTATTTTGCCTCAGGATTTTTCCCCTGTGTGGATAAGGAATTCTAAACAAAACAGCTGGATATACTCTATGTCCAAACCCTCAAAGATCACGACCAGCTGCCCCTCCTCAGATGGACCTACTAAGACAGTCCAAATTCTGAGAGACACCGGAGTAATAAGCCCCGGATCGGAATGTCGAATCTACATGGAAGATTTTGCATTAATCCCCAGAACTCAGAGAAGGACAGAAGTAATGTTATCACATCCTAAATACATCGTTCCTAAATTAGGCAATATCTTATCCGAAGAGCAGGAAATGTTACTCAACAATTCAAAGTCAAAAATACCCGATATGTTGTTACAAATCCACAAGAATCAATAAGAAACACCCAGGCGAGGTAACAGCCGCCCTAATTTACAACACCTCATTTCTCATTTAGATGGAGTGACCAGAGAGAAGCATATTGAAGTATGGCTACTTGTACTCTCAGGGTGCTTAATACTAGTAATAATTATTTTCATGTTTACTCATCCATGGAGTAGGTTCTTGTGGCAGAGATGGTGGTCCAGGACCAGACAAAGGCACGTATCCGCACCCCCTCAGCCTTCGGTAAACCCTTACTTGATACCTCCGGCAGTGCACTACATCCACCGATCCCCGGTAAGCAGCACTACAGGCGGTCCTCCTAATGTAGAGGATGGCGAAACAGGAGTAGCTCTGTTGAACGATACAATTAGGGCCACCCCTTACCCAGAGGGCGCACTGAATAATTTAAAGTATATCACAAAATTTAACCCAACAACTCAACAAAGTAATGAAAAGCAACCTGGTACATATTAGATGGTAGAATGGAATCAGAAACTCAAGTTTAAAGTTGAGGAACATAGGATTTATTTTTGAAAGAAAGGATAAGGAAACTTTGGAAAATAGATAGTGGTTGAGAATAAAATACCAGGGAACGTTGATGGAACCTATCGACATGATGTTAACCGACTAAGAAACTAGTAATCACCGCAAAAAAAAAAAAAGGAAGAAAGAGAGAGAGGGAAAGACCATGATCAAGGAACAATCCATCTCACCTAACTAATTTTAGGATAAATATTATAAGGACCAAGGATAATAGGAGCTTAAGTTATAATATACCGGGTGCGGCAGCATAACTTCCTTTTTTAAAATGTGCGCCATTTAGTCGGTTGATGTCGTAGCGGAGCGCTAGTGGTCTCGTTCGAGAGGGGGGACTATAAAGTTTTGTCCTGACACAGTTCAGTCGCCATCATGCGTTGGAACAGTGAGGAGCGTGCGTTTGCCATTGAGGCCTACTTTTCGAGCGGATGTTCTGTGATAGCAACCCGGCGCGCCTTTCGGAATCGCTTTAAATTAGCCCCGTTGGCCCCTGTCCCGGACCGGAAATCAATTGTTACGTGGGTCACTACGTTCAGACAAACTGCAAGTGCGACAAGACGAAGAACTGGAGTCCCTCGGCCGATTAGATCACCTGAGAACATTGAGGTAGTGAGAGCTTCAATGTTGCGATCACCACGGCGTTCTGCGCGCAAACATGCGTCTGCCCTTGGACTTTCCGATCGTTCTGTAAGGAGAATACTTCATGATGATCTTCATTTCCATCAATACAAGATGGCAATTGTGCAGGAACTTTCTGAACGTGACTTCAATTCTCGGAGGAACGCGTGTGAGGTTCTTCTGGAAGTCGTTCCTGAGGACGCTATTGTTTTTTTTAGTGATGAAGCCCATTTTCATTTGTGTGGATCCGTCAACAAACAAAACATGCGCTACTGGGCTGACACCAATCCTCGACAATTGCATCAAAGGCCTTTGCATTCACCTAAAGTCACAGTGTGGTGTGCAATTTCCTCAAGTGGAATTATTGGTCCCTGGTTCTTTGAGGAAAATGAAGTCACAGTGACAGTGAATTCGGACCGGTATGTAAACATGTTACAGGAATTTTTTTTCCCACGGCTAGATGAGTTGGACTTAGGGGACACTTGGTTCCAACAAGACGGTGCAACGGCACACACTTCAAGAGCATCGATGACTGTTTTGAGGGAACACTTCCCAGAGCGCCTTATCTCAATTAGGGGCGATTTGAAGTGGCCGGCCCGCTCTCCCGATTTGACCCCTTGTGATTTTTTTCTATGGGGTTATTTGAAATCCCGTGTTTATGTGAACCGTCCAAGGACCCTACAAGATTTGAAGACCAACATCCAGGAAGAAATTGCCAACATAACGCCTGCTATGCTGGCAGGAGTCATGACAAACGCCAGAAATCGGTTTACTCAGTGTATGGAGAATGGGGGATGTCACCTACCTGATTTGATCTTCAAAACTGAGTAAAACAAAACTTTATGTATGTGCCTATATTATAAAAAACGAATAAAAATTTTCTGATTCATACAATGCATTTTATTAAGTTTTAAAAAAAGGAAGTTATGCTGCCGCACCCTGTAGAAAAGGGATACATGAAATAGAAGGATTAATCTAGTTAAGGATAAGCAGGGTAAATAATTATAGAAGAATACGGAATACGGACAAGAATTCATAATAAGTCATTTTCGGTACAGTAAGTGGGAATTAATAATAGAAATATACTATATTTATATACAAAGTAGTAAGAGGGCCCTTCCAGCAGGTAGTGAAGACGAGCTCACCCTAGCAAGGATAAGGACTCTATTACAACACCAATGGAAAAGCTGCATAAATCCGCGGAGTAAAGAAGTTAATAGATGAATAAATTATTCAGAGACTAACTTCAATTCCTGTCCAAGTAATAAGAACTAATTCTGGAAACCACATAAGTTAAGGCAACTTGGTAATGAAACCAGTTAAAGAACTAGTGCTTAATGTTGTAGGGGTAGACTATGAAATGACAAACTAAATTAAAAAAAAAAACCCACAACTCAGGGTTACTATTAAACACAAAATCATACAACAGGAATTTGTAAATTCATATCCAAAGATTTAAGTCACGTAGGGATCTGTGTGTACACCAGTAAGTAGAATTAGGGATTGTTACAAGAGGTAACCCAAGAATAACTATCTGTCCTGAACACATGCTATGACTAAAAATTCAACAAGCATTACAGTTAAACGAGGCTGGAGAACAATAGTATGAGTTCGAGCTAAAACGAAGTTAGAGAACACCAGTACAAGAGATGACTACACGGATCCCACCAACACGAGGATCCACCTCTGGAAATAAGCTTCCTGGGCAGACCACTTACTACTACAGAAATCAGACCAATGGGAACTACTAGATCAAGGTTGGCACTCCTTCCAAGGACGAGTCCAGTCATAAAGTGTCACTTTAACTCCCAAGTAAAGCAGGATTTTAATATCATAATATATATGGAAGTTAAAGTTAATAATTTTATACTTTAAAATTCTTTTAATATTTAAATATAACTTAAATAAAGAAAAAAAATCTAAATAATTCATTGTTGAATAAAAATGTGTCAATAACAATTAAAGAAATTGTATTACATAACAGTCTTTCTAAATAATGCTTTTAAAATTGTTTGAAGTCATTGTTATCAGAATTACAGGGTGCGGCAGCATAACTTCCTTTTTTTAAAACTTAATAAATTGCATTGTATGAATCAGAAAATTTTTATTCGTTTTTTATAATATAGGCACATACATAAAGTTTTGTTTTACTCAGTTTTGAAGATCAAATCAGGTAGGTGACGTCCCCCATTCTCCATACACTGAGTAAACCGATTTCTGGCGTTTGTCATGACTCCTGCCAGCATAGCAGGCGTTATGTTGGCAATTTCTTCCTGGATGTTGGTCTTCAAATCTTGTAGGGTCCTTGGACGGTTCACATAAACACGGGATTTCAAATAACCCCATAGAAAAAAATCACAAGGGGTCAAATCGGGAGAGCGGGCCGGCCACTTCAAATCGCCCCTAATTGAGATAAGGCGCTCTGGGAAGTGTTCCCTCAAAACAGTCATCGATGCTCTTGAAGTGTGTGCCGTTGCACCGTCTTGTTGGAACCAAGTGTCCCCTAAGTCCAACTCATCTAGCCGTGGGAAAAAAAATTCCTGTAACATGTTTACATACCGGTCCGAATTCACTGTCACTGTGACTTCATTTTCCTCAAAGAACCAGGGACCAATAATTCCACTTGAGGAAATTGCACACCACACTGTGACTTTAGGTGAATGCAAAGGCCTTTGATGCAATTGTCGAGGATTGGTGTCAGCCCAGTAGCGCATGTTTTGTTTGTTGACGGATCCACACAAATGAAAATGGGCTTCATCACTAAAAAAAACAATAGCGTCCTCAGGAACGACTTCCAGAAGAACCTCACACGCGTTCCTCCGAGAATTGAAGTCACGTTCAGAAAGTTCCTGCACAATTGCCATCTTGTATGGATGGAAATGAAGATCATCATGAAGTATTCTCCTTACAGAACGATCGGAAAGTCCAAGGGCAGACGCATGTTTGCGCGCAGAACGCCGTGGTGATCGCAACATTGAAGCTCTCACTACCTCAATGTTCTCAGGTGATCTAATCGGCCGAGGGACTCCAGTTCTTCGTCTTGTCGCACTTGCAGTTTGTCTGAACGTAGTGACCCACGTAACAATTGATTTCCGGTCCGGGACAGGGGCCAACGGGGCTAAATTAAAGCGATTCCGAAAGGCGCGCCGGGTTGCGATCACAGAACATCCGCTCGAAAAGTAGGCCTCAATGGCAAACGCACGCTCCTCACTGTTCCAACGCATGATGGCGACTGAACTGTGTCAGGACAAAACTTTATAGTCCCCCCTCTCGAACGAGACCACTAGCGCTCCGCTACGACATCAACCGACTAAATGGCGCACATTTTAAAAAAGGAAGTTATGCTGCCGCACCCGGTATAAAGCTTTCTGTTATAACTGTAATAAGAACACCTGCCTAACTTCTTATTTTTAAATAAAAGTATACTAAACTCTGATTGGATGTTAAAACAATTAACTTTTTGATTTAACAAATCAAATTTAAACATTATATTAACCAATAGAATTTAAATATAAAATCACGTGATGTAATAATGTTCTTTAAAATTATTAAAAGAATTACCTAGTCATTCAGCATACAACTTTCATCAAGGATAGAAGCAATAACAGCTCTCCTGATAAAATGTGATATTTAATACAAGAAGAATAGTTGATTTAAGAAAAGAAAAGAAAATAATTTAATTTTAATTGACGGTAAAGAATAATACCACATATATTTACTTGATCTGCTGGGAAATTAAATAGTAAATTAATTTACAATTATTTCTACAAGAAACAGTTTTCAGTGATTGTGAAGTATTTTCCTATCCTGTGTACCAACTTCCGACCCTAAGAATAGAATCCAACTCTACCGAAAATCAAACCCAACCTGAACCAGTCATTCTTTTTTATTTTTGGACACCAATCCTTCTTCAAAATGTTACTACAACATCGGGCATGAAGAGAGTTAGCTGCTTCAAAACGTCACCACAACGTGGGAAAAGAATTACTTCTTCACAAGCTAACCGAAAACCTAAAAATCCGGCAACCCAGAATTCCCAAACCTAAGGAATCAAGAGATCTAGCAAGACAACCTAATAAGAATCACACAAGAAATTTCCGTTCAAACCCATCCCAATAGAAATCCAATGTGACCAAAAATAAACCTTGACTGGACAGCTACAAGGCCTACCTCCAAGTATAGCCATGGAATGAGAGCTGCGATGCCTGGTAACAGCCCCCCTCCAACAGGCAGAGTATTTTTCCAACAGAACAACACAATGACAACCTGGCCACGAACCAAGGCCCTCGAGCAAGATGGCAAACTGAACATTTTCAAGAGTATTTTTTTTTACTGTATTTTTGTTGTGTTTTGGTTAAATTGAGTGCATCCAAGGTAACTTATTCTCATCATAAGAGATTTCAACATTCGACAAATGGTCTAAAATTTTCCCAATGAGGCAAGACATTCGGGTTAAATTATAGGTTTTCAATTAATATTTTGATTTAAGAGGGAGAATATATACAAAAGTTACTTAGGACAAATAAAAAGATGATGTATACACTATCCTAATGAACTTTTCAGCTTCGGGGCGTCATCACGTGTAGCTACCAACTTCAAGCTTGAAACACGCAACAAGCTGAGGTAACTTAGGACACGAATGTTAAGCTAGGAAAATTAGGAGAAACAGACATTTTCTTTTTCTCATGCATTATGTTCCCTTCTTTTGATGTCTTACGGGATTTTATCCCCATAGTCATCTTTGGGTTGGGGGAGTGTGAAGATCACACCAAACTAGGCATAATAATTAAAATAGTTAATTAATTAAAAATATGAAATTTAAGCCCATTTTATTTAAAATAATAATTTAACATCATTTTATTTAAAATATTGTATTCACATGAATATGGAAAAGAAACATGATGTTAGACCCTGATTCATATCTAATATTACTCAACTACCAGTAAACATATTGTTTGCAGGAGTTGTGTAAATAGTAAATATATTGGAGTGTGTAAATGAATTGCATAAGGAATTATGTAGGAACCTTTGAAACATGACCTCAGAGACGCTGCCATAGCTTCCACGCTGTCATGGCTTCCATTTTGAATTCAAATTGTATATATACCAACAAAAAATTATGAATTGCCACTCACGGTTCAGTGGAGAGGCCTGGACAAGAGGTTTGAGGGCGATTGGTCATGTACTGATCTAACTTATAGTCAAGAAAGAAGATTGAATTTCCACTTCACCTTTATTTTATTATATAACTATGATATTTAGCTATTCCCTTTGTATCAATAATACAAGATTATGATAGAACTCTGAAACATGACTATTCGTAGTACTTTATATAACAAGTTTCAAAGCAATTGCTATTTAATTAAATCTCCTAGCAGATGATTCTATTAGATTTAATATTTAATGCAAGTAGTTTGAAGTTAAATGTCTATCAGTTTTAATATTTTCTTTTTGCTGTGTATGCTATGCCATGCAATGCTATAGTAATTTATATACACCAATAGTAAAATTAGAGTCTTGTTACTTACAAAAACATCTGGAATATTTCTCCAATAGTCCATTTATGCTACATTTAGTTTTCTTTTCATTTGATAATTTATAGTTCAAACCTCTGAACCATAAGTCATAATACTTCTAACTATTGTTTTAAAAATTTTAACCATAGTTTCTTTTTTTTTTTATATATATCTTTATCCCATAATATTCCATTCAGGGCAGATATTACATATTTTCCTGAATTTATCTTTGATCTTATTTCCTTTTCCTGCTTCCCATCTTCTGCAATTTTTAGTCCAAAATATTTGTATTCCTCTGAGTTTAATTACCCCCATTTCATCTTCCAGCATCAAATCTTGATGAAAGTCTCCTATGGTCATATACTTCGTTTTTTCCATATTCACCTTTAGTCCCCATTTATTATATCCTTGAATCAATTTCGGGGTAATATATTCTATCGGTCTTACTAATAAAAATCTCTTATACAGGCTTTCATCAATTGTTTAATTATACAATATATAAACCTGATGTAGATCACGTATAATTTCCTTACTAATAAACGTTGTGCCGGAGCTGTATAACAAAATAACTCCCACACACAATACGTCACATATTCGTCATCATAATGATGTCAGAACAATATTACGTGCAGTTTGTAACAGAAATAAAACATCAACTAGTGATTAATTGTTAAGAAATGAATATGGGTACGAATTAATAGAGATTCCCTAATGGGGGAGGTACGGAAAAAATAAGTGTTTTAATTTATATACATTTTCTTTACGCTATGTCAAATATATCGTAGAATTGGTTTCACAGATAATGTGCTGCCATCTAACGTCAAGAATTTCGACCAATTCTTGGAAACTAATAAAAGCTTTTACCATTACTTATGAATTATATGCAGTGTTTTAAGATGCGTTAGAAAACGTTCAAAATAGTAGGAAATGCTACCGACAACAAAATAACCTTTTAAGCAAAAAAAAAAATCATTATAGTTCGATCGGGAATCGAACCTATGACCTCACGGATCATAGTCAGAAGCTCTAACCACAAGACTATCATATTAACATGTAGCTTGATGCAATAATAGCACCTCTATACTTACATACATTTTTATATCGGTGTGTGTGTGTTATGTATTAAAGATGCAAGAAAGTTTTCTTAAAATAATATTATGAAGCATTTAAACTGCATTCAGGTTAAATCTTGTCTACAGCAATTATTGTAGAACATATTCTTTTGTGATTCAATGTTCAATTTTAAAATATTGTTAGGCCTAATCGAGAATGAGTGTAACGAAAGGCATTTTATGATGCCTTTATTTTCCTACCCAGAGCTTTATTAATATTATTTATGCCCTGTGCATCCATCAAACAGTCGTTAAAGTGTTGCATTTTGGGTTAAATTTAAGGAAACTTTCATCATTATCATAAGAAAACAATTAGTTGATCTTGAAGTCCGACATTTTGTGTCTAGTTATACAATCCTTAAACAAGGCTGGAGGCATGTATAACGATTCTTATGTAAAGTTGTACACCTCTTCTACGCTGAACAGCTAATACAGTGTTTATTATTAAGAATTTTCAACTGAGATGTGTATAAACTTTGTATAAAAGTTATATATGGATTATTAGTAAGAGGGTATGTCTTCATACTCTTCTTCTTCATCACAGTTTAGGCTTATTTAACTAGCCTGTTCCGGCTCCAAATTGCTGCTGTTTCCATCTTTTCTTTGGTCTTCCCAAATTTCTTCTTCCTCGTGGTGAATAGCTGTATGCTGCTTTTGGTATTCTATTCTCAGTCATCCTTGCCAAGCGTTCTTTCCAGTTTGTTCTGTATTTCACTATTGTTGTGTTTAATTTCTCTACTTTTAGTTGTTGTCTTATTTCTGTGTTATGTTTTTTGTCTGTTCTTTGATATCCTGCTATTGGTCTGAGGAATTTCATTTCAGCAACTTGTATTCTGGCAGATTGTTGTGTTGTCACTGTCCATGTATTGGATTCATAAGTAATAATAGGCACTGCCATTGTCTTGTATAATTTCATTATAGAGTCTTTCCTGGCTTTATTTTTCGAAGTTTTTTTTAGTGTTCCTGATATACAATTAAACTTATTTAGTTTGTTATTTATATCTGTTTCCACTGTGTATGATATTTTGCAACCTAGGAAGTTATATCTTGCCACTTGTTCTATTGGTCTTCATACTCTTATGTCAAAAAAGTTGATTATCTGCAAATTGGAGGGAATATATTGTTGATTCATCATCTATTGGAATTCCCATTACGACTCATTTTAATGTTATTAATGTGTCACATTCAGTACCAGGCACTGAGCAGGGCATTTAAACCCACAGGCCAGCCATTTAAATACCCCAGCTACCCTTTTCGTGGCACTTCAGAAAATGGACCATTATTCACAAACTATTAGTCCAAGAAAATTTAAATTTTGTACATACCTAAAGGAGATATCCTAGTAGGATTTGATGGTGAAATAAATTGGGTGATTGACATCACATGGTATCGGCGTATCAATTTCAGGAAGTGGAAGTTCATCATCACTTTCACTTTGTGAATCTTCTAATTCAGGAATCAGTTATTCACCTGAATCATCATTATACAAAATATTCACTAATTCTTCTTCAGTGAGATATTTTTCTTTCGCCATGGTTTCATTCATGCACAAAAAACAGCGCAATAACGAGAAACATACATGACGTGATTGGAGCCTGGAGTCAAGTTTGGGTAAACGAATTCCATGTGTTCTTTGTTTTAAAAATAAAAGGGGATTCACCAAGGTTAAACATGTCAAACAGGAATAGAAAATGTACATTTACATGCCATCTATGATCTCCAAGACATACTAAGCCAACACAATATTTAGGCCCTGATTATAAACGCGATTTGTTTGCGCCTGCTCTTAAACGAGTTAACTGACCGACGGCCGCATACACGATAGTCTCTTTAAACGCCTTAACTGGTTTACGGTACTGAATGTGTTAATTTGAAAGCCTCATAATGTTAATTCCAATAATAAGTTTTATGAAGCAATGTTAACGTTAGTTCAGTGATTTTTTTAATGTTAGTTAAGTTACAAAGTCATTACGGATTATGTTTTATTTATTTTTGGAGTACATGATAGGGGTCACAAGGATTGTTTGGTCTAGCGGTGGCAAAGAGGTAAATGCCTCTATCTGTTACTAAGGACCGGATGCAAATACATTAGTCTCTGGAGAGCTGAGTTTTCCATGAGCACGTGCAAAGTTCAAATTAGTGAGTCGCTGACTGGTCATGCATGAAAGTAGTTTTTTCGTAATATTGGCAAGAAATTACCCAGAATTCTCAGTGATAAAACCACTTCTGTTATTTTCGTCTGCTAGAGGAATGCATTTACACTTGCGTCCCGCAAATAAAACCATATATGATGACGTCTGCATCGAGCGATATTATGCTGATTCTCCTGTTCTTCCAGTTGAATTCTTTGGTAGACTCTATCAAATTCCTCTTCTCCGCATATACCGAAAACATGATCGAAGTCTTCAAGATCCGACATCTTGGATAAAGCAGCAAGGTTTCAAAGTAAATCGGTTACCATCGGTTCCCATCGGGTTGCTCACAATTCGTTCTCTGCAAAGTCACCTCACCAGGTAGCTTAGGAATTTCGACAATTATTATCGCATGAACAGACTTTTGAGTACGCAAAAATGTCTTTGGATGCAACTTTTTCAGCAGAGAATGACTTTTACGGTCTAATGCATTCATAGATACGACCCTCAATGGCGCACAAATATTCATCGATACCTCTTACTTGGACACTAAAGTTGAAACTTTTCAACACCATATTGAGATTGATGTATGGGGCACGATGTTGGCCACAGTGTTCTAATGGTTATGATCCTTGTCTCTAGTCCCAAGGGTCATGGGTTCAAACTCAGGCAGGGTTGGTGGATTTTTAAGTAGAAAAATCCAAGGGACGAGTCCTCAGGGAGGGATTTTAAGCCATGGGTCCTGAGTCTGAAGATTTTGAGGCTCGTAAAAGAACTGTAAGCCTGAATAAAAAGGCATATGTGCAAAATTTAACCAACCTTCATCCATTCAAATAATATCTTAGTTATATCATACATTTAATTTTAGGAAGTGATATTTTGAGATTATTTCAATTATATTATTTTCAGTCTGATCATCTTACCTCAATATTAATGTTGATTTGTTCTTGGACATGTTTCAAAACAATTCTTGTTTTATTGTCAGCTTGTGATATATATAGTCTGGACAAGCTGACGATAAAACAGAATTGTTTTTAAACATGTCCAAGAACAAATCAACATCAACATTGAGGTAAGATGATCAGACTGAAAATAATATATAAATATATCATACATTAATTATGGGTAATAACATCGTGAGGTTTTCAAGTTAATAACTAATAAATAGCAGTCATATCTCACCTCATACTCCTTAATTTTCAAGAATGGAACTGCAGTTTCGAGAGGCATCCCACTCATCTTCAGCCATCTTTATGAGTTGTAAAGATGGCTGAAGATGAGAGGGATGCCTCTCGAAACTGCAGTTCTATTCTTGAAAATCAAGGAGTATGAGGTGTGAGATGACTCGTTAATTATGAGATATGACTTATTAATTAAACCTCATAATGTTAATCCCAAATTTATTATATTAAAATATGACACATTATTTATTATTATTAATATCTTAGTTATCTACTAGATGTCTCATTTGAGGTGATGTGCTAATGACATGCCATTCTTATTTAAGAAAGAAAAATTAACGCTTGAACCAGGACTTGAACCCCGTATCTCTGATTCTGTACATCAGTATGATACCAATTACACCATCTAAGCACTGATAAGAATGTGAACATTTCTTTCCACTTACATGATTCTTGTTCATCCAAAGGCCAACAGCTGTTGCTATCAACATGCCAACTGATGTCTTATATTCAGAAGTATTTTTATTTACAACCAATCACAGTCGTGTTTCGCCTAGAATTTACCAACTAAAGTTTATCATAATAAAGAAAGCACCTCCTTTTTAACATTCTGAATAGTCATAGCATTATTTTGCAGTGACTGACTCTCTAAGAAATACGGCTACCAGATTGTATATATAGTGCATGAATGTCAACACGTAGCGCATGCGGGAGTTAATATAAAAACATTTGTAGCAATTGATTATACCACCAAAAAAAAAAAGAAACCACTGTTTGCACTTTCTTAAATGTATTTTTTCCCAGGTAATAACATTCCAGAAAAATATAATTGTCATAGGACATCAGAAACAATTAATATACAGTTTGGTGTGTTTCGTTTTTTCTCCACTAGAGTGCATTCTTACAATATTGTGTTCCTTTGGCAATAAATAATATGATCTGGTTGCAGTGATGAACAAAAGAAGCAAATGAAGCGTACTAATTGTTTCTCATTTGTTTTCAAACATCGCCGTTTACATTAAATATTCTAAAATAACTATATTTAAATAATGATTTGTGAGTAAACAGCTTAATTTTATTTGTTAAATAGTCCTAACAAATGCCACTCTTGATTTCCAAATTATCTAGGTAAATTCACTCCTTGCTTCGTGAGTTGTGAATATGATAATTTTATGTTACTTTTGAGCGGTAAAGTTTCATATTTTGATGTTCAGCCTTTGAACGAACGAAAATTGTATTAGTGGAAAAAAAGGTTGACATAAGAATAAAACCTCATAATGTTAAAAATTCCCAAATTTACTATATTAAAAAAAAATGTTGACATTCTTATCAGTGCTTGAATGGTGTAATCGGTATCATACTGATGTACAGAATCAGAGATCCAAGGTTTAAGCATTAATTTTTCTTTTGATGTTTTTATTATTAATTTAATACTTCTCGCTAAAGGACAAATTATATTTGAAGAGAAAAATATATGCTCAGACTGGGGTTTGAACTCAGGACCTTTGGCTTTCTATGCCAATGCTCTACCAATTGAGCTACCTGAGCACTCCAATCTAAACACAAAATTTTCTCTTCTACATTATTAATTCCCGAGTGCCAAATGCTACAAACCTTTGCTTGAGTTGGTAGAACATCGGCATAGAAAGCCAAAGCCCCTGGGTACAAACCCCAGTCTGAGCATATAAGTATTAAGTTAATAATAAAAACATCGAAAGAAGCCCTACTGGCTTTATAAAGTAATGTTTAAATTCCCAATAAAAGTCTTTTTAAAAAAAAGAAGCTGCCAATTGCATGATCGAGCAAAGGTTCATAGCATTTGGCGCTCGGGAATTAACACTGCATATGAGAAAAATTTGCGTTTAGATTGGAGTGCCCAGCTAGCTCAGTTGGTAGAGCATTGGCATAGAAAGCCAAAGTCCCTGGGTTCAGATCCCAGTCTGAGCATATATTTTTCTCTTCAAATATAATTAATTTTTCTTTCTTAAATAAAACTCTATCCAGGATTGGAAACTCTTAATTTAAAAAAAAAAACATCAAGATATGTCACTCGTTGACATCTGTAGGTAAATAAGCATAACTATAATTATATTATTTTTAGTCTGGACATCTTACCTCAATATTAATGTTGATTTGTTCTTGGACATGTTTCAAAACAATTCTGTTTTATCGTCAGTTTTCCCAGACTGAGTCTGGGTCTGGGAAAGCTGACGATAAAACAGAATTGTTTTGAAACATGTCCAAGAACAAATCAACATTAATATTGAGGTAAGATGTCCAGACTAAAAATAATATAATTAAAATAACCTCAAAATATAACTTCCTAAAATTAAATATTAAGCATAACTATATTAGCCTGGTTAAGAAACTCCCTTTAGGGAGTACCCATGTCTCCATTTGGGGCGTATGGAGTATATACTGCATTATGGGATATGATAAGAGTGATAGGGAATGTGTGATGCTTTAATCTATATGAGAATACAATCAGAAGTACACTATTGTCCAAAAGTTGAGCATAGTTCATAAAACAGATAAATGAAAGGGAAAATGGTTAAAATTTTATCACAGTTTGTTCCTTACCTTACCTGTGCTCTCTGACAGAGAGAATAATTCCACCTTCAAACAGACATATGATTTAAAGGTAAACAAATCCAGAGCATCAGACCTAATGCAGCTCATTCCATCTGCGGATTCTTTAACAATAAAGATACTTCAAACCATAGGAACTTCATTGAGAATTAACACCACATGCATATATTTTCCTCTTCAAATAAAATTTGTCTTTTGGCGCGTAGAACAAAAAGTTCGTAGCCTCAGCATGTGGGAATTCATATAAAGTAAAGTGATCCTACTATAGGCATCAGGAGGCCCTTGGGGTAGTAGGAGGTTAAGGCTCCCACTTTTTCTTGACAATCGGCACTTGATGTCAGCCGGATTGCCAGCCCTATGTAACGGCCTCCTTTACCCCCAGAACAAGCATCTGGTACTCATTTCCATTAGAGGCTGATTCGACCCCAGGGCCATGTGCTGCCAGTAGCTTTGTGTCAATTTAAAAATCCTGACCCCACCGGAACTCGAACCCTCGACCTTCCAGCTTGTAGCATAGTGCCTTAGCCATTACGCTATGGCGTACCCCCGGGAATTCATATAAAGGGGAGAATTAATTTGCATTTGAATCTGGAGCCTGGTAGCTCAATGGTTAAAGCGCTGGTGTACAGAACCAGAGACATTGGGTTAAAATCCCAATTCAGGCATATATTTTTCTTGGCTAAACTTTACAACATGTGACATGCCATTTTAAATTACTTTGTAAACTACTGTCAAATTTTATTCTTAGGGTCTCATTTTTCAAATTATTTTCCACCATTTACAATGACTTTTACATGTTTTCTAATGATTATTTGAATATATTTTTTCATGATATTGAACTAAATGAAACATGGTAGTCATATTGATTTTAACGAATATTCTGTGTTCCAGTGCAGCCAATATAGAGTCTGTACTAATTAACTCGCACTAAATAAAATCAGTGTGCATTCTTTCACAGGTTAGAAACTTAAATTGCAATAGGTTAGCTTGTAGGTTTGTTGGCAATGCAAGTTCAAATATGTGTATATGTTTGTGATTGCATAGTGTAAACTACTTCATGTCTGTTGGTGCATGCACATGGTGTATGGTTGGAACTTAGAAAAAGTTTTCTTGTTACATGTTGTAAAGTATTTCCTTTTCCTCTTCAGATAAAAAAAAAAAAAGAAAACCTCATAGTGTTAATTCCATCGGCTGCGGTGGACTAGTGGTTATGCTCCTTGCCTCTGGACCCAAGGGTCGTGGGTTCAAACTCAGCTGAGGTCGATGGATTTTTTTTAGGATAAAAAAATCCAAGGAGCAAGTCCTCTGGGAAGACTTTAAGCTGTGGGTCCCTAGTCTGAAGGTTTTCAGGCTCGTAAAAGATCCTTAAATCTGAATAAAAAGGCCTCAACGCAAAATTTACCAAATTTTTCCACCCTAGTACTACATTTGTTTCCTTAGATGTCATTCTGAGGAGGAACGCTGACCCCGGGCCATTCAATGACAACTATCTGAAAATTTCTCCCCTGTAGGGGAAGAGAAAAAAGGTCTTACAAGAAGCAGTGTTTAATTCTTAAAAATATCAGTTGTCCGATATTTGTTACTCTGTTGCATACCAAACCACTCGTTATTCATTTGTATAATATTTGTGCCATTTTGATAGTTTGGCAAAAAAATATTGAATTATGGTTAACTTTTGGACATTAGCTTATGTTGTTAAATTAGACACATGACTTTCTTTTTTTTTTTTCAGGTTACAAAAGGTGAAACTCTCACATAGATCCAACTTGCTTCATTTATCAAAAAAGAAAACTACAGTTCATGTTTCATATATAATTAACTATAATTTATAAATCACTGTGATGTATAAAAATGACATAATCTAATACAAATACAAAATTTTAATATTTCATTATTTATAAATAAGTTGAGTTATTGTCATCTTACCTCGTATTAGTTATTTTTTAATAGAAAAATTAACATAGTTAAATATGGGAAACATACGAAGAAAAATTAACAGTTGAACCAGGAATCAAATCCAGGACCTCTTGACTCTGTAAGTGTACTTTGGTGTAATGGATTGCATGCTGACGTACAGAGTCAGAGGTCCAGTGTTTGATTCTCGATTCAATCGTTAATTTTTCTTTTTAAAAAAATAAATATATCCAGCATTGGAATATGTTAAACTAAATATCAAAATTATCTCATATTAGTTGATTTCTTTAGGATGAATTTCAAAACATCTGTTTTTTCCTTCAGCTTGACCAGACTGTGAATCTTAACATTGTCAGCCCTGGCTGTTGACTTCTACTCCCTCTTCTTGTGGTCTAAAGAACTTGTATATCAAATCTCTCTCTCCAGGAATTTCAAAATTCATGATTTTCTCCTTGTTCTTCTGTATGTAGATTTTCTCCCATATGTGAGTTCATTTGTGTTTTCTGTTTTAACAATTTGGTGTTTGCATCGATTTTCTGTTTTTCTGTTCAATCGTGAGCAGCTACTGCTGATTTTTCTACTTCTCCTTTATATACATCCAGAAGAACAAGGAGAGAATCATGAATTTTGAAATTACTGGGGAGAGATTTGATATGCAAGTTCTTTGAACCATATACGGCTGTGAAACTTGGAAGGCTACATAACAAATTGGAAAAAAAATTGCAAATCTTTGTAAATTGTTGCCTGAGAAATATCTTGGGTTTATGGTGGCCAGAGATTATAATAAAATATAATACAAATAAAGAACTTTGGAGAAGAATGAATCAAAATGAAATTTGTAAAGAAATTAAATTTAGAAAATGGAAATGGGTTGGTCATGTGTTAAGGAGATAACATCCCAAAAATGGCATTTGATTGAAACCTCCAAGGTTGAGAAGACGAAGAGGAAAACCTAGGGCAACATGGAGTAATACCATCAGGGATGAAGCTGAAAAGGCAGGGATGAGTGGCATGAAATTAAGACATTGGCAAACAATAGAGTTTGTTGATGAGCTTTTATGCTTCCCAGTGGAGTGACCAGGACTACTATTACTACTACGCCTCTTTGGACCACAAAAAGAGGGAGTAGGAGTTGACATCCAGGCCCTATGTCAGAATCGTCAGTCTGGACAAGCTCAAGATAAAACAGATTATTTTAGGAAGTAGAGTAAAACAGAGATGTTATGAAACGTGTCCTAAAGAATGCAACTAATATAAGGTAAGATGACATTGACTCAACTTTTTTATTAAGAAGAATCTCATAATGTTATTTCCTATTGTAATTTCACATTTTTTCATTATTTGGTAAAATTATAATTAGAGGCAAGATTTTTATGTATATTTTATTAGAAATTGTTTTAAAACAAAATTGATACACATTGCTACTTTATGGTATGACAGGCCTATAAGGTCCATGGCTTGCTATTACTAATTCTGAGTAAAGTCCCAGTTGTACTGTAAACAAACAAAATATATGACTGCATTTTCATTGGTCGAATAACAGTCTTACCTTTGAGCATGTAAGAAAATATTGTTTGTTCTACAACACCCAAAGTAAAGAAAATAAACTAATAAAAAATACATTATCTAGCACATGTCTATATAAGTTATATTGGAGAATCTTAAAATATACAATTACAGTTTTAATACATTAAATAAGCATTGTTTTATTCTTACATTTGCACAATGCAGAATACATTGAAATTTCAATTGTTTCAAAATGCACACTTCTGTTAAACTTCTAAAACATTGGAGAGAAACAAATTATTTTGAATGTTTTCAAACAGTTTAGTGAAAAAAATCCCACATTAGTTATTGAGGGTGTGGTGAAAATAACAGCAGAATTTACAGGTGAGTAAGCACGGAGCATAAATTCTGTTTGTAATGAAATTGTAAATTAAGGATATCCATCGACATCATGGGAAAATGTCCGATTAAGTAGGCCCATATATAATTTGTTGTCATAAATAAATAAGAAATTGAAGTTCCTAATTATTTATACCATCTTACCTTGTATTCAGTCTTATTTCCCATAAAATATGATATTGCTTAAGAACAATGTTTCTATCGATGACAGTCCATACACAATTCAGTCATATGATGGGTAAAAATAGCACCACGCTTCTTCCACTAGGCAGTGTTGGTGAAGTAATATTTTATGCAAGTTTGTTTACAGTACAATTGGAACTTAGCTTGGGATTCTAGGACATTTGGTTTTTACTTTACTACTCAAGGTCATCCAGTGAAAGGTATCTTCACATTTACAACAATGCTGGCTTTCATTCAATTGTCAAACCAGGTCTGGGTTAATAGTTACTGTAATGACTTTAGAATGGAATGCATTTTGCAACAGCGATAGAAAGAATGTGGTGTCAATTGATATTTTTATTATTCTCACTGAAGGATAAATTACATTTGAAGAGAATTTTCACCTAGACCGAGACTCAAACCCGGGACCTTTGGCTTTCCGGGCCAAATGCTCTACCAACTGAGCTACCGAGGCGAGTTGCGATCTAGATGCAAATTTTTCTCTTATATACGTTGTAATTCCCTTGGCCAAATGCTTTGAAACGTTTGTTTCTATCTTTGCAAATGGCGGCCTCTTAGTTAAGAAGACATTTATTGGGAATTTAACACTACTTTATAAAGCCAGTAGGGCTTCTATTGATGTTTTTATTATTAATTTAACACTTCTCACTGAAGGATAAATTATATTTGAAGAGAAAAATGTTTGCCTAGACCAAGCATTTAACGCGAGGGAATTATAACATATATATAAGAGAAAAATTTGCGTCTAGATTGCAACTCACCTCGGTAGCTCAGTTGGTAGAGCATTTGGCCCGGAAAGCCAATGGTCCCAGGTTCGAGTCTCGGTCTAGGCGGGGAAAAAAAAATGTTTTCTTTAAATTAATGTGGTGTCAGTTGCTATAGGGAAAGAAACAACCCCCTCCAAATAGTTGTGGGGATGAGAAGTACAGGGTGCCTAACCACTGCACATGGTTGCAAGGAAAAAAAAAATCAGATTGATTGAAACTGGGTTTGAATACGGGACCTTCAGAATATAATCTCAAACACTATTGCTTGAGATAATTTGTTAACTAGGGAATACATCTTGTCCAGTATCATGTCTATAAAAGATTTCAAGGTACTTATTTTTAATTTTTGTATTTTGAAGAATGGATTGGAAGGCATGGTAAAATCGATTGGCCACCTATATCACCAGACCTCATGCCATGTGATTTTTCAATGTGGGGAATTTTGAAAGACAAAGTTTTCAGTACAAAACCATTAAAGCTACAACATTTAAGGGATTTGATTGAAGAGGAATTTGAAAACACTTTTGGTAGTAATGGAAATTGTGAAAACATCTCCAAATCAGTGTTAAAATGATGTCATACATGCTTAAACAACAATGAAGGTTGCTTTGAACAATTTTGGTAGTTTTTTTTATAGATGTTGTAAGTACAGAAAATAATATATTTGAAGAGAAAAATTTTCACCTAGACCGAGACTCAAATCTGGGACTTTGGCTTTCCGGGCCAAATGCTCTACCAACTGAGCTACCGAGGCAAGTTGTGATCTAGATGCAAATTTTCCTCTTATATACGTTGTAATTCCCTCATGCCAAATGCTATGAAGCCTTTGCTTCTATCTTTGCAAATGGCGGCTTCTTAGTTAAGAAGACATTTTTATTGGGAATTTAAACACTACTTTATAAAGCCAGTAGGGCTTCTATTGATGTTTTTATAATTAATTTAACATTTCTCACTGAAGGATAAATTATATTTGAAGAGAAAAAAATGTTCACCTAGACCGAGACTCGAACCCGAGGGCAAAAAAAAATTTCTCTTCAAATATAATTTATTCTTCAGTGAGAAGTGTTAAATCAATAATAAAAACATCAGAAAATAATATATTTGCATTTTTGGTTAACTGACTTATGCTGCACCTGTATATGACCTTCAATGGTAAAGGAAGACAAATTGTCCTATAATATAGCTTTCACGTCTACATATGGGTTCATTCCATGTCAAAGAAGCCTCTACACCAACAAAAAAAAAATACTTCCACATGATTTACATTTGCATTTTTATTAAAATAAACTCCATGATGTGACAGGCCTAGAATCTCTTTGGCCTACCATCTGGCAGCTGCCCTTACATACACATGTATTAATCGCAATCATCTAGCTAATATAGGGGTGACATGTGGTCAGCATGTTGAGTCCCCCAGCGGTTATAGCTGGTTTTCTTAACTTGGAGCTGCTACTTATTGTAGCTACTCAAATTCCTCATGATCCTAGGTTGGCACCAATCATTTCAGCTATTCTATGCCAGGGTACCACCTGTAAATGATCATTAAGAGAAAAATTGACTGCTGGTGTCATGTTCGTCAACATGATAACACACATTCCCGCTAGAGACAATTCCAAACGTGTTTGCTCATATATAGGGGGATTCTATCCAAGGAGTCCATCTATATTGGTGGTGGGTAAGTTAGGGTGAGAAAATGGGTTAAGTTAGTGTACAACAAATTAGTTCAGCATTTACTTGTTTGTTAGCGGTTTTATGATAAGTTGGCTACACTGTCTGAGCAATGACTAATACATATTTTACATTGGAAATACGGTGATTTTAGGTTACTTTGAACTCAACTTCTCACTTCGTTTTAAAGCATTTCTCATTTTTTTGGGGAAAAAATCAACATATATATTTCTAATTTATAAATGAGTTGGATAAAATGTTTTTACATTTCACCTCATAAAGTTCCATGTTTTCACATCTCTCTGTTGGAGTTTGATTGAAGATGGAGGCAAAGGCCTTTGAAACTGGTATTGTGAAAACATGGAACTTTATGAGGTGAGATGTAAAAACATTTTATCCAACTGATTTATAAATTGAAAATTACCACATAGTGTTACTTCCCACAGTAATTTTAGTTAAAATATATATATTTCTGTAGTAATTATTCACATAATGCAACAATATATTGTGTTTTATTGTAAATTTAACATTTCTCATTGAAGGACAAATTATATTTGAAGAGAAAAAAGAAGCCCTACTGGCTTTATAAAGCAATGTTAAGTTCCCATTAAAAAATCTTCTTAAATAAGAAGCTGCCATTTTCTTATTGAACAACGGTTCACAAGCCTTTGACTCTCTTGGGAATTGAAAGTATAAGAGAAAAATTTGCATTTAGATTTGAGGCCTTGGATAGCTTAATGGCAGAGCATTACCGTAAAAAGATAAAGGTACAGTTCAAACCCCGGTCTAGGGATATATTTTATTCTTCTAATACATTATGTGTTTTCCAGTCTTTTTATCTGAATTTATGTTGGTGGTACTGTGGCATAGAATTCCCAAAACGTCTTACCTCGTGGTAACTCAAACCAGCACATATCCTGTAGTTAAAACATTTTGTCTGTTCATTCTTACATCTTAGAATTCCTTTCTGCGGAAACCTCATTAGTAAATTCATTGGACCAGAGGCAAAGAGAGCAGGAATCAAGAATCAGGACCGACAACATGAGAAAATTCAGTCTGTAATCGCTGACGATGGAGCTAAGAATCTCTGAAACATATGTTCGACAAAAACAACTCTAAGATGTAAAAATGAACAGACAAAATGTTTTAATTATTGAACAAACCTCTTAATGATGTTTTCATTATTGATTTAACATTGCTCACAGAAAGATAAATTATATTTGAAGAGAAAAATTTTCACCTAGACCGAGACTCGAACCCGGGACCTTTGGCTTGCCGGGCCAAATGCTCTACCAACTGAGCTATCGAGGCGAGTTGCGATCTAGACACAATTTTTTCTCTCATATACGTTGTAATTCCCTTTCGCCAAATGCTTTTGAAACCATTGCTTCTATCTTTGCAAATGGCGGCTTCTTAGTTAAGAAGACATTTATTGGGAATTTAACACTACTTTATAAAGCTAGTAAGGCTTCTAATGATGTTTTCATTATTGATTTAACATTTCTCACAGAAAGATAATTTTTTCTCTTCAAATATAAACCTCTTAATGTTACTTCCTATTGTATTTTAAAACATATCCTGTAGCTCAGCACTAAGGTATGACACCTTAGACCACTTGGCTATGGCGCACGACTTCATCAGTGATTAGAATACACTAACCTAATTTAAAGGTCACATAAAGCTTAATATCCTTCAAGGTGGCCCCAGACTTGAAAAGGCTGAGAAGTAACTGATCTATGAAGACTAGGACAGTATTTTACAAAAAAATCTTGTCTCTATTTACAAAAGTTGATTTTAAAAAAGGAACATGTACAGTGTAAATTAAAGGGCGTATGAATTAAGAAGGCACATATGCAGCTCCAATCGTATACGAACTTTACAATGGTGCTGTCAGAATGCTTCAGAGCAGAGAGAAATATACTGAGCACTACAGTACAATACACCACCCAGCAACTTATAGCCTTCGTAAATTAAGGAGTAATTTTTTACATCTTACCTCATATTTTATGTTTCCTTAAACATGGGAACTAGTTTTCAAGAGAAAGATCTCTCTCATTTTCAACTGACATTATGACCACCGGATTTTCGCTATTTCCCATATTTAACTATGAACTTATAGCCTTTTTTAAATAACAGAGTTAATATATAGATAATTAAATAAATAATGGAGTTAGCACATACTTCTATTGATAAGGAACTGTCAACCATTGCATGCCGAAACATATCTTGAATTTTCTCCTAGAGAAATGTTGTGATGTACCAAGTCATATCTAAAAAAATTATCTGCCAATTTTAAGTCCAAAGCACAGAAATTGAAGCCAGAATCCAGTAATGACTATATACTGTGTGAGAAGATGAACGTTCCTGCTTGAATAGTGCAGAGTGGATTGAGTAGGGTGGACGACAGGTTGTGAGAGTTATGCAATCCACCAAGTCAGGAGTTGTATTACTTCTCTATAGTTTAAATGGAGATTTGGTGCTAGATTTTAGTGTCTTGCAGTTTAATTTCTCTTCCAATATTAACAAATTTAGCCTGGGTGATCTTCTAATAACTAATAACAAGGTTAATGTCCCAGATAGTAAGAAATCTGGAATTTATCAAATTAGTTGCAATGACTTCAAGAAAGTAGTTGTTGTTGTTTTCAAATGCTGGGCCTTGGCAACAAAGCCATTAGCATTCTTGCTCTCCAATATTTCTCTATGGTGGATCCAACAGGTAATACTTCACAGGTTTGTAGATGTTCTTCGTTCATTTCTTTGTCTTTGTTGCATAGAGGACAATTTGGATTCGTGTAGATTCCTATTTTATATAAATGTTTGGCCAAATAGTCATGTTCTGTAAGCAGTCTAAATTTTGCTACTGTAGTTTTACGTGGAATTTCTGAAACAATATTTGGCTTCTTTACTAAAATATTCCATTTTTTGTCTTTGGCTTTATTACATAGGTCTTGGTTTTGTTTGATTTTATATTTGTTTTTAATTATTCTTTTTATGGATGTAAAATGTCTGTAAGAAAGTATATATATGGAAAACTAAAAGGAATTTAAGACTCGTACAAAAGAACACTTTGGAGATATTAAAAATGGTGAAATTGAAATTGCAGCTCATAGTTTGCTAGAGAATCATGTAGTTGGTAGAGAAACTAAACTTTTGAAACATTAGGGAAGCCTTTGGCATTAATAGTTTGGGAAAATATATACTTTTAGAAAAATAAATATAGATCCATGAATTTTGAAGTGGCTGGAAAGCAAAATTAAGGGTCGAATGTTTGAACGCATTAGACAGTAAAAGGCGTTCTCTGCTGATAAAGTTTTATTCAAACACATTTTTCTTACTCAGAAATCTATTCACGCGGTAATAATTGTAAAGCTACCTGACAAGGTACCTTAAGATCGTAGCTCAAGATATAAACTTATGTGAAAATCCCGAAGGGAACCGATGGTAACCGATGTAGTTTGAAACTTATCCAAGATGTCGGACCTTGAAGACTTCGATCATGTTTTTGGTATACGCGGAGAAGAGGAATTTGATAGAGTCTACCAAAGAATTCAACTGGAAGAACAGGAGAATCGGCGTAATATTGCGCGTCGCAGACGTGTTTGTATACGGTATTATTTGTGGGATGCAAGCATAAATGCATTCCTCTATAGCAGACGAAAATAACGGAAGTGGTTTTATCGCTGAGAATTCTGGGTAATTCGTTGCCAATATTACGAAAACGTCAACATTCATGCATGACCGGTTAAGGCGGCCGTTAATTCGATCTCAGCTCACCAGTGATTGGAAGTAATTTGAGTAGAGAGTAATGTATTTGCATACAACCCTTAATCTCCAAGTTCATAAAATCGACATCAGATGGCAGTTTGGAGGATGGTAAAAGGTAAAGTGATCCCACAACAGGCCTTTGGGGTTGGAAGATGGTGATAATGGCAAAATTTTAACAGTTGGGATTTGACTGAAGATGAAGGCAAATGGCCTTTGAAACTGGTATTGTGAAAACCCGGAATTTTATGAGGTGAGATGAAAAAAACATTTAATCAACTCAATTTATAAATTGTAAATTACCTCATAGTGTTACTTCCCTCTGTAATTTTGATTAAATGAAAGTTTAAATTTTTTTTTGTCTTGTACCTGCAGATTTTTATTAATTGTTCATCATCATATGACATTTTAAAGTCTTACTAGAATTCCATGGAAGTTTGATAAAATCCATTGATGGTGAGTGAAAATACGACTTTTAAAATATTTTCACGTTTATAATGAGTTGGATAAAATGTTTTTACATATGACCTTACAAAGTTCCATGTTTTCACGATATCGGTTTCAAAGGCCATTTGCCTTCATCTTCAGTCAAACTCCGAGTGTTGAAATTTTGCTGTTACTGCCATCTTCTGAACTGCCATCTAGTGTCAATTTTATAAACTTGGAGATTAAATTTTGCTCCCAAGGAACTTCAAAATTCAAATGGATCTATGTTTATTCTTCTGAATAAACTGTTAATTCCAAGGGTTTCAAAAGTTTAGTTTCTCTTCCAATTATGTGATTCTCTAACAAACTATGAGCTGCAATCACTGATTTTTCAATTTCACCATTTTTAATATTTCTGAAGTGTTCTTTTATACGAGTTTCTAAATTCCTTTTGTTCTTCCTTATGTGTACTTCATTGCAACTAATTTGATAAATTCCAGATTTCTTACTATCTGGGACATTAAACTTTTTATTAGTTATTAGTAGATTTACTCCATAATGTGACAAGTCTAGAACGCCCTTAACCTATCAGCCGGCTGCTGGCCTTACTTCCACATGTGTTAATCACAGAGCAAGATGACCATCCAGCCAGTGTAGGGGTGACATGTGATCGGCATGTTGGGTTCCCAGCCATTATAGCTGATTTTCTCAACCTGGAGCCACTACTCATTCTATCTACACAAAATCCTTACAATGCTGGGTGGGTTCCATATTAGCTGAAATTCCACGAGAAAATTTCTTACCCCATGGAAACTTGAACTAGCACAAGTTCCATACGTCTGTGCCAAGGCATCTTGCTTTAACCACTTGGTTACAGTGTGGAACTTGGTAGATTACCCCAACTAAATTTGTTTGGAAGATGATGGTAATGACAAAATTTCAAGAGTTGGAACTGATACCATGAAAACACAGAACTGAGGTGAGATATAAAAAAATATTTTTTTGAACTCATTTATAAATTGAAAATTACCTCAAAGTGTTACTTTCTATTGTAATTTTGATTAAAGGTTTTCATGTAAATAAGTAGTTTACTTTTAAAAACAGTTAGGAACAGGACATTTAAAACCAGTATACAACATATTAAGCCGGCCCTGACTTACATTTCTTCTACATTCATACGCCCTTTAAACGGTTGATATACATACAATTAACATTCAGTCTTGCCCTTGGCTGGACCAGCTGCGACCACTCCCGCTTCTCCAGATTCCAGTTGTTTAAGAAGTCGAAACAAAGCTGCTGCTTCTCGAATTCTACTGAATTCTATACAGAATGCTTGCACTTCAATGAAAAGTTCCTGTAAATAACATTAAATGTTAAATACAAAATTGTAACAAATAAACGGGCTTGAATTTTGATTACCTCACCACAGCAGAGTAGTTAAGGCAAGATGCCTTGATGCAAAGCTATAGGACTTGCACTGGTTTGAGTCCCCATGGGGAAGAAATTTTCTCATGGAATTTTGGTCAGCAGGAAATTTTAAAGAAGTGGCTGAATTCAAATATCTAGGAACAATAATTACAAATAAGAATGAGATGTACAAAGAAATTAAACTTAGGCTCAATTTTGGAAATGTATGCTATTATCCATTACAGAGACTCTTGTCATACCAACTTCTCTCAAAAAACATTAAACTGAAAATATATAAAACTGTTATTCTACCAGTTATATTATATGGATGTTAAATATGGACTCATACTTTAAGGGAGGAGAAAATATTACCAGTATTTGAGAATAAAGTTCTTAGGAAAATGTTTGGACCAAAGAGAGATGAGCAGGCAGGGAAATGGAGGAAACTACAAAACAGTGAGCTTACATGATCTTTATAGGAAACAAGATGTAATACGAACAGTTAAGACTCTTAGACTCACAATGGACAGGACATGTGGCACGACTGGGGAACGAAAGAAGGACATGAAGGTTTCTTGTAGCAAAACCCGAGAGAAAATCAAGAGGGCAATTTGAGTAATTAATAGGAAAGAAAGAAGGGAGGCTGACAGGTTTGGCCCGGTATTACCTAAAAGGGGTTAATAATAGATGTCCTGCAATTATATTGGCTGCTAGTCAAACTGCTAAGGTCCCGGGTCGAATTATGTTTCTAATTTAGGTAATAATATATCACAGTTTCATAATCAAAAAGATGTGGAAACAAATTTAGAAAAATATAACAGATTAAATGGTATAATTAGGAGAAATTTTGGAAAACAAATGAGGAAAGAAATCCAATTGAGATTTCATAATGCCATAGCCAAACCTGCTCTACTATACGGAAGTGAATGCTGGACACTTCGAGCAAAAGATAAATCCCGCATTAATAGTTCACAAATGAGATTCCTCCGATCACTAACTGGAGTAACATTAAGGGATAGAATGAAAAGTGATGAGATAAGGATGCAGTGGAATAGTAGGGAAATGGTTGAACATATACAAAATTATCAGATTAAATGGTTCCAACACGTCCAGAGAATGTCAAATTCCCGTTTACCAAAAATGATTTACCACCTCAACCCTAAAGGCAAAAGAGACCTCGGAAGACCCTTCAACCGATGGAAAGATCAGTTTTTGTAGTCGCAGAACGGGCATCATCACCCAATACTGCATTCGGAAGAAGAAGAAGAAGATTGTTTCAATACATACTATAAATGGTATTAGGACATGGGGAGTTCCCTGTGGAACTAAATGAGCGAATATGTGCTGTGTATTATTAATTCACCTGAATACTATAAATGTTAATCATAAAGGTAAAGCTAATGATAAGGTTATTGTTATGTGTCTAGTACTAGTAAAGACGTATGGGTATAGTCCTAAAAAGTTGTTAAATATAATGATTGAAAATAGTGAGATGAAAATAAATGTTCTTCCTTTACTAATGCTTTTAAACCCAATTAATGTTTTAAACTCTTTATGAAGAGTGTTTAAAATAGAATTTCATAGGATGAAATTTCGTGAAGGAATAAGTCAAAATGTTGAAGGAATAATCATTAATCCTAAAAATGTTCTAATTCAGTTTAGTGAAAGGTTATACACTCTTGTTGAAGGATCAAAAACTGAGAATAGATTTGTTATCATTTTCAGTTTATTATTTTAGAACTTACTCTTTTTTTTGAGAGAGAAGGGGAAGGCAGGAAAGAATAATTTATAAATGAGAAGATGGTAGACCAAGAATGAGGTGGGAGAATAACATTAACCATAATCACTCACCTCATATACATTAACCATGATTTGAGGGAAGTAGATATACAAAGCATTAGCTCAGGATAGGGATGTATGGAGAGCTTATGTCCATGTGACCATGAACCTATGGGTTTTGATAGTGCCAGTGACTTAGTTATGGGACCGGTGTCCACCCAGCATCGTGAGGAATTTGGATAGCTACAATAAGTAGTGGGTCCAGTTTGAGAACACCAGTTATAATGGTTGGGGATCAAACATGTTAACCACATGTCACCCCTACACTGGCAGGATGATCGGTCTGCCTCTATGAGGTTTATTTTATTAATAAATTGTGTTAGATTTAACACAAGAATGGAAACAAAACTAAAATTTTATAAAGCAGTGGCAGTCCCCTTACTATTGTATGGTAGTGAATTTTGGGTTTTAACTAAATGAGAAGAGAAGATCATAGAAGCAGCTGACATGAGACTTCTGAGAAGTGTGGCTGGCAGCAAACTTCTAGATAAAAGAAGAAGTGAAGATATTAGAAATGAGCTAAATATTTTTAAACTTTTAGATAAAATAAAAGAATCTAGAAAAAACTGGAAAGAACATGTTCAAAGAATGAAAGATGATCGGATTCTAAAAATTATACTTAATTACAAACCAAGAGGAGATAGGAATATTGGTAGACCGAAAAAGAGATGGATTCAACTTTTTGAATGAGAATCTATGAGACCGGAACAAGCCACATGGGCTTAGTCTGTGATTGTTGTTGATGCTGATGATGATTTAACAACTCACCTCATAATTGTAGATTTCTTGAAGGCTAGTTTCAATACCATCTCCATATCATTTGTTAGATGCGATTGAAAATTATATGGAGATGTATAGAAACTAGTCTTCAAGTAACTCACAATTTAATATTTGAAGATTGATAAATTTGGCTGAGGTCTTTTTATTCAGACCTGAGGTTCTTTTATGAGAACCTGAAAATCTTCAGATTCAGGACCCACAGCTTAAAAAGTCCCTCCTGGAGAACTTGTCCCTTGGATTTTCCCATAAAATCCTTCAACCCCAACCAGGTTTGAACTCACAACCATGGGACTAGATGATCGCGGCTGACCATTCTGTTACATACCTGGACATTAATTATCTTGTTGCGTATTAGAGATTGAAGAAACACACAGACCAAGCGAACTAATCTATTCTGCATGTAGCGATCTTTTATTGTCTCACAAGTTGAGATGCAGTTAGATATGTAAAGATGTACAAACTCGGTCGGAAGATCTACAGTAGTTGTCAGCCTGTAAAACAATTTAAGTCTATTGATATATGTTATTATTAGGGTAAGGATTTTTATGCACTAAAAGTTAAGATTGCAACACAGATAGTATATATTATTCAATTGTTTCTGTGTGAAATCAAGACAAAAGACAGTCAGAAGTCTAACTAATCATTATATTAACAATTAAATTAATCAATGTTTTTATTACCTCACCTCATATCCTTTTTCTTCTAGACTGCAGTTTCGGAGCTTATCTCCATCATCAGTAGCCTCTCGTCGACCGGTGTTATGCCGTTTCTTGGCGGTTTTCTCCTTCCGTCTATCTGTGGATCGATGAACCGATCAATGGAAATAAGCTCCGAAACTGCAGTCTAGAAGAAAAAGGATATGAGGTGAGGTAATAAAAACATTAATTTAATTCTTAAATTAAACCTCAGTGTTTTTTTTCCGTGTGAAAGTTAAATTAATCAATATATTATATAAGTCCACCGCTGTGGTCTCGAGGTAACGTGCTGCCTTGTCACGCAGCAGGCCCGGGTTCGATTCCCGGTCAGGACAGGCTCCTGGTTGAGATTTTTCGGGGTTTTTCCTCACCTGTAAGACAAATGTCAGGAAAACTTTAAGGCCCAAATGGTCCCCGAAATCATATGGCCATCATCATCATCATCATCCTTCACCGGTGTGGAAAGCAACGGGAAGCTACCACACCTACAATTCCCTAGTAAAGCTGCAAAGCATAGCATGAAAATGCTATGATTGCAGTGAAAGACCTGCCCTCGGGCAGAATTACTATGGATGGATGGATATGTGGAAAGAATTGTTAATGTTTGTACCATGTGCATGCTTGTACGGAATACGAGAGGTCCACGGTTCGATTTCTGGTTCAGACATTAATTTTTTTTTTACACTATCATTATAATATGATCCATTATTGGAACTGTGTTAAAATAACAATATTAGAAAGTGTTGAATTACTTTTGAAACATCTATCTAAACCTTTGGAATTAACAGTTAGGAAAAAGATATACATTCAAAAAACCATACTAGAACCATGAACTTCGAGGTTCCGGATGAACCAAGCTTGATTACAAAGTTCTTCAAAAGTACACCAGATGGCAGTTTAGAAAATGACTTCTTCAAAATTACACCAGATGGCAGTTTGGAAAATTACTGGCAAGAGAAAAAATTGACAGTCATGAAAACAGCTGAAGATGCAAATGATGCATTTTGCGATACTGCAGTTCCGTGTTAAAAAAAATATAGATATATGAGGAAAGAAGAATTCACAATTCATTTGATTCTTAGTAAGAAGCAACCTACAGGATTGCCAACCACCAATTCAACAGTTAGACAGAGCTGAAGAAGGTACACAGAAGTATCAAAACTAGTCTTTGAGAAATTTACAATTAAGAGGTGAGTTCAAAGTTAAAATTGGGAAACACATTATGAGGTTCTTAATTAATAAATTAATGAGTCATTTTAACATCTTACCTCATATTTCATGTTTTTCAAACACGGTAACTATAGTTTTCAAATGATCTTGTCATTCATTTTCAACCGCCATTATGACTACCGGATATTCGTTGGAATCTCCCTCTATAACGTTGCCATCTGGTGTTGATTTGACGAACTTTGAGATATCGTTACCATCTGGTGTTGATTCGATGAACTTCGAGATGAGGTCACGTTCATCCGGAATGTCGAAATTCATAGATTTAAATTTGTTCTTCTGTATAAATATTTTCTCCCAAACTGTCAAATCCAAAGGTTTTTCCAAATGTTTTAGAAGTTTAGCTTCTTTTTCAATTCTATGACCTTCCAACAAACTATGTGCTGCAATAGCTGATTTTTCAATTTCACCATTTTTAATATTTCTAAAGTGTTCCTTTGTGCGAGTGTCCAAATTTCTTTTTGTTTTTCCTATGTATACTTTATTGCAATCTCGACAATCAATTAACAATCAATTAACAAATTGATTGTCGAGATTGCAATAAAGTATACATAGGAAAAACAAAAAGAAATTTGGACACTCACACAAAGGAACACTTTAGAAATATTAAAAATGGTGAAATTGAAAAATCAGCTATTGCAGCACATAGTTTGTTGGAAGGTCATAGAATTGAAAAAGAAGCTAAACTTCTAAAACATTTGGAAAAACCTTTGGATTTGACAGTTTGGGAGAAAATATTTATACAGAAGAACAAATTTAAATCTATGAATTTCGACATTCCGGATGAACGTGACCTCATCTCGAAGTTCATCGAATCAACACCAGATGGCAACGATATCTCAAAGTTCGTCAAATCAACACCAGATGGCAACGTTATAGAGGGAGATTCCAACGAATATCCGGTAGTCATAATGGCGGTTGAAAATGAATGACAAGATCATTTGAAAACTATAGTTACCGTGTTTGAAAAACATGAAATATGAGGTAAGATGTTAAAATGACTCATTAATTTATTAAGAGGTGAGTTGTTAAATCTAATTATATTATTTTGAGTCTGTTTATCTTACCTCAATATTAATGTTGATTTATTCTTGAACATGTTTCGATTAGATCTTGCCCAGACTGGTTGGATATTTGTTGTAAACCCAGTCTGGACAAGATGCTGAGGATGATTGGGATCTAATCAAAACATATTCAAGAACAAATCAACATTAATATTGAGGTAAGATAAACAGACTCAAAATAATATAATTAAAAGAACCTCAAAATATTACTTCCTAAAATAAAATGTTAAATCTAACTCTATTTATTAATTAAAATAAACCTCATAGTGTCACTTCTTTTAAAAATTAAAAAATACAATAACACGTTTTACCTGTTCACGACTTCCATTGAATGAAGAGACATCTCCATGTTAACAAGAACGCTGAAATATTCTGTTATTTGGCTGGACTGCATTAACTTTAGTAGAACTTCAATTGCAATCAATGGATTACTTTCCACCAAATCAGGAAGCTGAAAGATTTATCATAAGTAATGCCACGAGTGATTTCCAAATTATCGATAAATTCACGACTCACGAAGTGAGGAGTGAATTTATCTAGAGAATTTGGAAATCAAGAGTGGCATTTGTTAGGACTATTTAACGAATAAAATTAAGCTGTTTACTCACAAATAATTATTTAACTATAGTTATTTTAAAATATTTATATATTTAATGTAAACGGCGATGTTTGAAAACAAATGAGAAACGATAGGTACGCTTCTACTGCTTCTTTTGTTTATCACTGCAACGAGATCATACTATTTATTGCCAAAGGAACGCAATATTGTAAGGAGGAGCTTTCTTTAATATGGTAATTATAACACTGATAAATATTTGGTGAAACACGACTCTGATTGGTTGTAAAACAGAAATCATTGAAACGTGATTGGTCATTGACTCCCATTTGGGGCATGAGTTAAATAGTCAAAACAACTAAATTTTAACAATAAAAATTTATAAAAGAGTTGGATAAAATGTTTTTACATCTCATTTCACCCCTCAGGGGTCCTCATCTAGGGGATATGTGGATGGCGACCACAAGGTGCCCAAGCTGTGCAAAACATTTCTTCCACTTACTTGTGTTTTGCACTCTTTTAACTTTACTATCTAACCTCTCTTGGTTAACTCTTGTTTTTTTGACGCCGATGCTATTAGGGCATCCGAGGGCTAGGGAGTCTTTCCTTTCTTCTATTTCTTCTTTCCTTTATTTTCTTTTCTTCTCCAGAAAAGCCTGACCAGAGGCTATAAGATGGCAGCCCCATCACTGGTCTTGCCTTCCTTTGGCCAGCAACCAATCGAAGGGACTATTATTATGCTTTCAAGTCTTATACGAGAATTTCCCTCAAACGCTGGAGGGAAAATTTTCTATAGGATCGTAACAGGCCTTGGCCTAATACTTGGAAGGAAGAAGAAGAAGAAGACATCTCATTTCATAAAATTTTGTTTTCATGATACCAATTTCAAAGACCATTTGCCTTCATCTTCAATGGCCTTTGAAACTGGTATTGTAAAAACATAGAACTTTATAAGGTGAAATGTGAAACATTTTAACCATTGACTTTTTAGGAATTAACACAATGAGATATTAATTATTATGAGGTAGGGATTTTGACTCAGCTCATATTTTTTATTTTCTTGCAGACTATTGTTTTTATTTGGCTTTCTGGGCCAACTGAGCAACCAAGGCGAGTTGCGATCTAAATGCAAATTTTTCTCTTATATATGTTGTAATTCCCTCGTGCCAAATGCTATGAAACCTTTGCTTCTATCTTTGCAAATGGCGGCTTCTTTATTAAAAAGACTTTTATGGGAATTTAAACACTACTGTATAAAGCCAGTAGAGCTTCTATTGATGTTTTTATTATTAATTTAACACTTCTCACTGAAGGATAAATTATATTTGAAGAGAAAAATTTTCGCCTAGACTGAGACTCGAACCCGAGACCTTTTGGCTTTTCAGGCCAAATGCTCTACCAACTGAGCTACCGAGGCGAGTTGAGTCTCGGTCTAGGCGAAAATTTTTCTCTTCAAATATAATTTATTCTTCACTGAGAAGTGTTAAATTAATAATAGAAACATCAATTGAAGCCCTACTGGCTTTATAAAGTAGTGTTTAAATTCCCAATAAAAGTCTTCTTAATGAAGATAGAAGCAAAGGTATCATATCATTTGGTACAATCAATAGAAGCCCTACTGGCTTTATAAAGTAGTGTTAAATTCCCAATAAATGCCTTCTTAACTAAGAAGCCACCATTTGCAAAGATGGAAACAAAGGTTTCAAAGCATTTGGCGCGAGGGAATTACAACATATATAAGAGAAAAATTTGCGTCTACATCGCACAACTGGCCTCGGTAGCTCAGTTGGTAGAGCATTTGGCCCAGAAAGCCAAAGGTCCCGGGTTCGAGTCTCGGTCTAGGAATTTCTCTTCAAATATGAGTCAATTCTTATTTTAACTCTTTTTTTTTTTAAACACAGGAACTGCAGTTTTCAAGAGGAGTCCCTCTCATTCTCAGCTAATATTATGACTACGATTGAAAACGGCAGTTCCCATGTTAAAAAAAACATAAGTATGAGGTAAGATAAGAGTTGACTCATTCATTCATTCATTCATTGAATTAAGAACCTCAATGTTATTTCCCATACCTAACTTATAAAAAAGAAAAATGTATCACCTCACCTCATATTCTTCTTCTTAGACCGGTTTCGGGACCTTCTTTAGTTCAATCCTCAGTACTTTCACGACTGTTATGTCATCTTGAAGCGCTGCCTCCTGCTCCCTCTGTTCGTAGACTGAAGAAACTCCAAATCAAGTTATTTTTCCCCAGGAATTTCAAAGTTCATTAATTTCTCCTTTCTGTTTTTTTTTAAATATAGATTTTTTCCCAAACTGTGAGCTCTTTGGGTTTTTCTATTTGTCTTATTTATTGAGAAAGTTTAAAAAGGAAGAAGAAAAAAAGGCTAAATAAATAAAACAAATACAAAACCCAATAGCTCAGGATTTGGGAAAAATCTACATTCAAAAAAATGGAAAGGAGAAATTTATGGATTTTGAAATTCCTGGGGATAATTATTTGATTTTGAGGTTCTTTGGTCTACCAACAGAGAGAGCAGGAGGCAGCTCTTCAAGGTGATATAACAACGATCGTGAAAATAGAGGATAGAACTGAAGAAGAAATTAATGTTGAGTTGTTTTTGACACACCTCATTCTTCTTAACTCCCTTGCATACCCAGGTTTCATCACTGCATTTGTGACATTCTCAATGCTGTATCACGTTCACAACTGACATCCAACGGCATTGAACACCTCAACATTAATTAAAGAAACCTCATAGTGTTATTTCCTACCTACATAACCTACCTGAAGAAGAAAGTTCCAAAACCAGTCTAAGAAGAAGAATATGAGGTGAGATGACAAAAATTTTACTTAAACATTTTATCCAACTCATTTATAAATTGATAATTACCTCATAGTGTTATTTCCCACTGTAATTTTACTGAAACAAAAAATTTATTCAACACATTTTATGGATAATATAATTAAAAAAATATTGTAACCCATCACCTATTTTTGATTTATCAACTGGATACGATGTCATTTACAGAGCTGATCTTTACAATATGATGATGGAGTTGAAAATTCCTATGAAACTAGGATACTATACCCTAGCCATTGATTCTCCGGCTCTGAAGTTTTCACGACAGTGTTGCTGATATGGATATTCAGTGGGAGGGGCCGCTTTATGTATGCGGTTAGCAGACATACAGCTGACAACATCTCAGCAATTTCAAACCTTACTAGGGCGCTATAGCAGCGTCAAGAGCAGTGATTGGTTGTGTCTGACGTGCACTCCTGCTTCAACCATTTCCTTATTGGCAGTAGAGGGCGAGTTTCTCCCTTTACCCCTCATATAACCTAAACTTTCGAGCCAGGGATACAGTGGTTGTAGTGTAGTTATGGCCTGCATGGACGACAGCCAATGTCAAATAAAACTCCAGTTTGATCTATCAGAAAGTTAATTTAATGATTGTTATATACTCGTAAGTGTCCACCGCTGTGGTCTCGGGGTAGCGTGCTGCCTTGTCACGCAGCGGGCCCGGGTTCGATCCCCGGTCGGGACAGTTTTTCTGGGTGAGGTTTTTATCGGGGTTTTTCCTCACCTGTAAGACAAATGTCAGGAAAACTTTAAGGCCCAAATGGTCCCCGAAATCATATGGCCATCGCAATCATCATCATTCATATTCATCTTAGGATTAGGGACTCTCCTGGTGCACCATTATCATCATCACCCATCATATCATCGGGGCAACGTAATCCCGCCTTCCAGGTGCCCCAACCTCAGAAGTGGGTTACAAGTATGCCATGCCAGGAGAGAAACCAGGAATGTCGAAAGACAAACCTGGGGCATTTGAAAAAAAAAAATATATATATACTCGTAAGTAACATGAACTGCTGTCAAGAAGTAAAGCAGAGGATAGCAATGGCAAAAGAAGCTTTTAATAAGAAGAGAAGCATTTTATGCGGACCATTAGCAAAAGAATTAACAAAGAGGCTAGTGAAGTGCTTTGTGTGAAGTGTAGCATTGTATGATGCAGAGACTTGGACATTAAGACGGAATGAGGAAAAGCGACTGGAAGCTTTTGAGATGTGGATATGGAGAAGGATGGACAGTTAAAATAAAAAATAAGTTGTGCTAGACAGAATGGGTGAAAGAAGATCAATGCTGGAACTCATAAAGAAGAGTAAAATAAATTGGATTGGCTGCTGGCTAAGAAGAAACTGCCTGCTGATGGATGCCCTAGAAGGAATGGTAACGGAAAGAAGGTTGGGGGCAGAAAAATACATCAGATGATAGATAATATTAAAATAAATGGTTTGTATGCAGATACAAAAACGAAGACTGAGTTAAGAAAAGAGTAGAGAATGCTGAGTTGCAGTTAAAGACCTGCTCTTGGGGCAGAACACTATGTATATACTTGTAACATATAAGAATTAAATGAATCGTAATTTCTTCTTACCTCATACTTCTATGTTTTTTTAAACACAGTACTGCAGTATCAGTGACCATCGTCACCATCCTCAGCTGTTTTCACGGTTGTCAAATTTTTCTTTTGCCAGTAATTTTCTAAACTGCCATCTGTTGTATTTTTGAAGAACTTTGTAATCAAGCTCGGTTCGTCTGGAATCTTGAAGGTCATAGTTCTAGTATGGTTTTTTTGAATATTAGAACTATGAACTTCGAGATTCCAGACGAACCGAGCTTGATTACAAAGTTCTTCAAAAATATAATAGATGGAAGTTTAGAAAATGATTCCTTCAAAAGAACACAAGATGGCAGTTTAGAAAATAATTCCTTCAAAAGAACACCAGACGGCAGTTTGGATAATTACTGGCAAAAGAAAAAAATTGACAGTTGTGAAAACAGCTGAGATGGTGACGATGGTCACTGATACTGCAGTGCTGTGTTTAAAAAAAACATAGAAGTATGAGGTAAGAAGAAATCACGATTCATTTAATTCTTATGAATTAAACTTCATAATGTTAAAAATTCCCAAATTTATTATATAAACTTGTAACATACCTTGCTGGGAGTCAGTCCAATATGATAGACAAGCTTTGGATCATTTTCAAGCTCTGCCAACAGATGTTGCTGCTGTTGAAGTGTAAGAGCTCCTTTGAAGGCTCGTGCCATCAGTCTTTTTGCTTCAACACCTTCAGAGTTGGACACACACATCGTTACATCATATGCTACCTTGTGTTCCGAAGGCTCTGTTCCATTCAGCCACACCAACTTCATCAAAACAAATTTTCAAGTTCTAATTATGTTACAATTCATCGGAGAACATTTTGTTTAAACAACTCACCTCATAGGATTCATGCTTCTATGATACCGTGGTTTCAAACACAGTCGTGTTCATCCTCAGCCATATCTCTGACTGTGTTTGAAACCGCGGTATCATGGAAGTATGAATCCTATGAGGTGAGTTGTTTAAACAAAATGTTCTCCGATGAATTTTATTGATTATACCTCATAATATTGTTTATTTTTTATTATTTCACTCACCTCATACTTCATGAGGTGAGTGAAATAATAAAAAATAAACAATATTAAAGAACCTCATAGTGTTATTTCCTATCTACATAACTTAATACCTCATAATGTTTACTTCCCAATATTAATTTAATCTAATTATTTAACTTTCACAGGGAAAGAACACTATGAGGTTTAATTTAATTATTAATCTAATTATGTTATATACAATAACAGTTAATAGATAATTAATTAGTCATGATTATCTCACCTCGTAAACTCCGTAAGGCACAGGGAAAAGATATACATTCAGAAGAACAAATTTAGATTTATGAATTTTGAAATTCCCAGGGAGCAAAATTTGATCTCAAAGTTAATCAAATCAACACCAGATGGCTGCTTTGAAGATGAAAATTTCAACAATCGTAAAAATGGCTGTAGATGAGAAGGATACCTCCAGAAACTGCTTGAAGAACATGGGAGTATGAGGTGAGATACGACTCACTTTTTATCAGTTATTAACTTGAAAAACCTAATAATGTTATTTCCCATAATTAATTCATGATATACATAAACATACAGTCATCCTACAGTCCTCTCTGTACACAATACAACAATTCATAATCTTGTAAATCAATGGTAAAGAGAAAAATTTCTGCCTGAACCGGGAATCAAACCCCGAACCTTTAGCTTTCCGTGCTAATGCTCTGTCCACTGAGCTAATTCAGGCTAATCCGGGTTCAATTCCCGGTTCAGGCAGAAATTTTTCTCTTTACCATTGATTTACAATAATTTGTTTATTAATTTACTTATTTCTA
Source organism: Diploptera punctata (assembly GCA_030220185.1). Lineage (NCBI taxonomy): Eukaryota > Metazoa > Arthropoda > Insecta > Blattodea > Blaberidae > Diploptera > Diploptera punctata. The sequence goes on from JASPKZ010007730.1 coordinate 824,609, forward strand.
TCATAGTAATAGCATTAGCTTCTCAATATTAATTTAATACATAATCTTGTTTAGTTGTTTCTTGACTCACCTCATACTTCTTAACTCCCTTGCATATCTAGATTTTGTCACTGTATTTGTGAACAGTTGTGAACGTGAACCAGCATTGAGAATGTCACAAATACAGTGACAAAATCTAGATATGCAAGGGAGTTAAGGAGTATGAGGTGAGTCAAGAAACAACTAAACAAAATTAAAATAAACCTCATAGATGGCAGCACTGAAGATGGCGACAATAGAATAGTTGACGGCCGAAGAATTTCGTCAGTTGGAGTTATGGCTGAAGATGAACATGATTATTTTTATATATTAAATTTGGGAATCTATCAAAACCTTTGGATTTAACAGTTTGGGAAAAAATATATATTCAAAAAAACCATACTAGAACTATGAACTTTGAGATTCCGGAAGAACCAAGCTTGATTACAAAGTTCTTCAAAAATACAACAGATAGCAGTTTAGGAAATGATTCATTCAAAATAACACCAGATGGCAGTTTGAAGAGGAATTCCTTCAAAAGAACACCAGATGGCAGTCTAGATAATTACCGGCAAAAAGGAGAAAAAATTGACAGTCGTGAAAACAGCTGACGATGACGACAAAGTGTCGCCGATACTGCAGTGCTGTGTTTAAAGAAACATAGATGTATGAGGTAAGAAAAAATCACGATTCATTTAATGAACATGATTATGTTTGAAATCGCGATATCATGGAAGCATGAATCCTATGAGGTGAGTTGTTTAAACAATATGTTCTCCGATGAATTTTAATAAACCTCATAGTGTTATTTCCTACCTACATAACTTAATACATAATCTATTTAAAGTGGTCTGCTGAAGTGGTGTATAAATTAAAAAATACACCATATTAACGCTATCTATTTCCTGGAGCACAAACAGTACAGTGCATGGCATCAGAACAAACAAATAAAACTATAAAAATTGAAATAGATTTGAAAATGTTATTCAATTATAAAATTTCAGGATATGCCTGATAAATAAGAATGAAATATGCACTAACTCACTGGAACTATTGAACCCAGAGGTTCATGGCCAAGCAGACATAAACTCTCCATACATCCCTATCCTGAACTAATATTTTCCAATCATCCCCTGTATAATTCACCTTCTCATATCATGATTACTGTTATTGTCCTATCTCATTCTTGGCCTGCCTACTTGGTGCTTTTACACAGGTTTTCCTACATGAAATTTCCCTGCCTCTCTTCATTTCCCATTTATATAAAATTTCTTATACATTGCAGTCTACGAGACTTAAAAATGTCCTTATTATATTTGGTTTCCTATAAAGATCATATAGCTCAAATTTACATAGTTTTCTCCTTTCACCTATCTGTTCCTCTCTCTCTGGTTCAAAAATTTTCCTAAGAACTTTATTCTTAAAGTAAGAGTTCATGTTTTGCATCCACATAATATAACTGGGAGAATAACAGCTTTATACATTTACAAATTTACATATACAAATTTTTCTCTTCAAATATAAGCTTTATACATACTTATTTTAGGAATTCACACTATGAGGTATATTCATTTTGGTAGAATTTTTTATCACTCACCTCATATTGTTCTCCTTATTTGACTATAAACTAGTTTCGGAATATAGTTTCTGTTCCGAAACTAGTTTATAGTCAAATAAGAACAATATGAGGTGAATGATAAAAAATTCTACCTAAAAGCTTTATACATTTTCAGTTTAATGTTTTTTTAGAGAAGTTAGGATGACAAGAGTTCCTGTAACACATAATAATAGGCTTCCCAGAATTGAGCCATGTTTAATTTGTTTGTGCACCTCATTCCTGTTTGTAATTATTGTTCCTAGGTATTTGAATTCTACCACTTCTTCAAAATTTCCCTCATTTGTCATTAATTACCCACTTCTACTATACACTGAATTTCTATGTGTGATCATATATATATTGGTGTTTACTTCCAGCCCCAATTTAATTAACTATAATAATTAATTTAAGTTTAATATTTACCTCATCTTCACAACTGTGGACTGGAGGAACAAGACGCAAAAATTCAGGTTTATAACATTGTTCAATGATTGGTTTCTGACCCACAAGCAAAGCTTCCGCTGTTTTCTTTGCTACACTCTGCTCAGGAAATAAACTGAAAACACAAAATAGTATTTTAAAAATTAACTCAATTAAATGTTTTTTCATCTCACCTCATAAACTTCCATGTTTTCACGATACCGGTTTCTGCCTCCATCATCAGTAAAACTTCACTGTTGAAATTTTTCCGTTACCACATCTTTCGAACTGGCATCTACAACTGATTTTATGAACTAGTAAATTAAATTTTGCTCACTTCTAAACTCATGGATTTATATTTGTTCTACTGAATACATACCTTTTCTCAAACTGTTAATTTCAAGGGTTTCGCCAAATGTTTCAAAAGTTTAGTTTCTTTTTCAATTGTATGATTCTCTATGAGCTGCAATTGCTAATTTCTCAATTTCACCATTTTTAATATTTCTAAAATGTTCTTTTGTACGAATCTCTTAAGTTCCTTTTTGTTTTTTTCCCTGTATATACTTTATTGTAGTCTTTGCAACTGTTCCTGAAACCGCTGTCCTGTGCTATGAAGAATATGGAGTGTATGAGGTGAGATGATTTACAACTCATTTTAATTTTATTAATTTGAAAGACTCATACTGTTAATTCCCTTCATAAGTTTTATGAAACATTCTTAATACTGAACTTTTATAAAAAAATCACTATGAGGTTTAATTCAAGATTTAAATCAAAGTGTTTTATTCATATAATAAAGTTGGGAATTTTTACATTTTGAGGTCTTCTTAATAATAATCACATAAAATGTGAATTCTTCTTACCTCATATGATCTATGTTTTTTAACATAGAACTGCAGTTTTGTTTTTCTATTTGTTAATTTAACTAGCTTTTGTATCAATTAGATTTTTTCAGACCTACTTTCAGAGCTGCTCATGCTTGGTCAGAAAAACATCCAATTGATACAAAAGTTAAACAAATAGAAAAACAAAAAGAATTTAACTTTTATAGGAATTAATCACTATGAGGTTTAATTTATGGTAAAATTAAATGTTTCTTACCTCTCCTCATATAAATCTTTTAAGTAGATTGCGATTTCGAGACCATAACGGTATCATCTTCAGTACTTTTTTGGCGACTGATGTTATGTCGATCGGAAGAAACTCTTCTTCTTCCCTCTGTTGGTGGACTGATGAACCTCTGGATCAAATTTTGACCTGATCCAGAGGTTCATCGGTCCACCAACAGAAGGAAGTAGAAGAGTTTCTTCCAATCGACATAACATCAGTTGCCTAAAAAGTACTGAAGATGAGACCGTTATGGTCTTGAAATCGCGATCTACTTAGAAGATTTGTATGAGGAGAGGTAAGAAACATTTAATTTTACCATAAAACAAAAAGAACTCACAATTTGGGAAAAAATCCACATAAAAAAAAAGGAAGAAAAACTTATGAACTTTGAAATTTCCAGGGATTTTGATTTGATCTGGAGATTCATCGGTCCACCAACAGAGAAAGGAAGCAGCATTTCTCCTGATCGATATAACATCAGTCAACAAGAAATTATTGAAGATGAAGCTGCCTAAGCTTTGAAACTGGTATAATTAGAAGACTGGATATGAGGTGAAGAATAAAAACGCTAATTTAAATTCTTAATATTGCTTATGTTAAAATGAGTCACCACATGCTATATTTTAGTTTTTATGTTGATGAAAGTTGCATGTAGTAAAGTGTTTGAGAACTAAAAGTTCATTTTGCACACTCATTTTAATAATGTAAACATATCAAATTCAACAAAGTACAAAATAAATAATTTATAACACTTTCACACTTAACTTTTTTTTTAATTAGATGTTTTTATTTTTATAACACTTTTAAAACAAACATTTTTGTAAGGATATTCTTCATGATGTCAACAGATTCATTCCTTTGAATTTTCTACAATGTAACTCACCTTACTGAACCAAATCTTGATTCACTGTCTGGCAGAATAACTGGAATTCCTGATCGGCTCGTGTGAGGCAGTTCAGATTGTCTTTCAGCCAAGGCCAATTGAATGCTGGTTATGTCGACATTATGAAATGTTCCAATTTCGCTGTTCAAAACCTGATTTGCAGTTTTTTTCAAAAGCTGAAATGACATGAAATTGGCATTAAAACAAAATTTATAACAGAACTATTACAAGAAACATCACTATGGTATGAGCTATATTTTAAGATTTAATATACATTTTTTTACACCTCACCTCATACATTTAATAAAGAAGCCACCATTTGCAAGATAGAAGCAATGGTTTCATAGCATTTGGTGCGTGGGAATTAACAGCGTATATCCATCCATAGTAATTCATGCTATGCTTACAGCTTTACTAGGGAATTATAGGAGTGGTAGCTTCCCGTTGCTTTCCACATCGGTGAAGGATGATGATGATGATGGCCATATGATTTCGGGGACCGTTTGGGCCTTAAAGTTTCCCTGACATTTGTCTTACAGGTGAGGAAAAACCCCGATAAAAACCTCACCCAGAAAAACTGCCCTGACCAGGGATTGAACCCGGGCACGCTACCTTGACACCACAATGGTGGACTAACAGCGTATATAAGAAAAAATTTGTGTTTAGATTGGGGCTCACTCGGTAGAGCATTCACCTAGATAGTGAAAGGTCGTGGGTTCGAGCCCCAGTCTAAGTGTATATTTTTCTCTTCAGATATAAAATAAGAGAATAAGCATAACTAAATTAATATAGGTTGAATATAGTCTCAATGGGATAATTAAAACGAACAAAAATGACAAATTTATAAATTAATTATGGGAAATAACATTATGAGGTTTTCAATTAATAAGAATGAGTCGTATCTCACCTCATACTTAGTGTTCTTGAAGCACGAAAACTGCAGTTTTCAAGAGGAATCCCAGTCTAAGTGTATATTTTTCTCTTCAAATATAAAATAAGAGAATAAGTTCTAGACAAATTTATTTTACGCCTTTGTACTTAAAAGATTTGTGAATGTGGAGAGAAATGTTAACATTTGTATTGTGTCTTAAATGGTGTAAAGGACTGCATGGCGACGGAGGTCCAGGATTTGATTCCCAGTTCAGATGTTAATTTTTCTTTTAAAAAAATAGATTCTACTGTACAGAATTTAATTTAAGAAAGAAAAATTAATGCTCGAACCAGGACTCGAACCCTGGATCTCTGATGCTGTAAATCAGTATGATTCCAATTACCCCATTTGAGCACCAATAAGAATGTCAACATTTCTTTCCACTTATGCAATTCTTATAATATTATTTAGTTGTTTCTTCACTCACCTCATATTTCTTAACTCCCAAGCAGACCCGAGTTTCTTCACTTCATTTGTGACTTTCTCAATGCTGTATTATGTTCACAACTGATGTCCAACGGCCTCCTATCCTGCAGACTGACCTCCGCGCCATCTGATGGCTGACCGACGAACTTCCAAATCAATCCCCTTGGAAGTTCGTTGGTCAGCCATCAGATGGCACGGAGGTCAATCTGCAGGATAGGAGGCCGTTGGACATCAGTTGTGAACGTAATACAGCATTGAGAATGTCACAAATGAAGTGAAGAAACTCGAATCTGCTTGGGAGTTAAGAAGTATGAGGTGAATGAAGAAACAACTAAATAATATTAAAATAAACCTCATAGTGTTATTTCCTACCTATATAACTTAATATGCAATTCTTGTTCGTCTGAAGGCTGATAGCTGTCGCTACCAACATGTCAACTGACGTCTTCTATTCAGAAGTACTTTTATTGAGAATTTAAACATCACTATTGAGTGGTAAAGCTTCATTCTACTATATGTTAAAAAAATTAAAATATAGTTTGATCTCAGTGATTTGATAGGAATATTAGTTTTACCTCTTTTGATGGATTTGTTATGAGCTGCGCTAGAAAATTCTTCTCGGTTGGGGAGAGACGTGGAAGTTGGCCTGCATATTCCAATTTTCTGGTTGAGCCTTTACTGATTTCATCTGGCGGATGCTGCAAAATTCATGCACTATTTTATACAAAGGAAAAAATTTAATTACCCCGACCAATGAATTTTTCTAAGTTATACAGAATCATAATGCAAACACTTAAAGAAATTTGGTAGATAGAGGATATGTGTGTAAGATCAGTTTAACCAACCTTCATAATAAATTCCAAAATGAATGTACAACAACTTCCCCCTTCCTAACCTAACAAAATAAATTACATTCATATTATTTAATGAAGTGTAAACCAATCTGATGTACACTTACTTGTCTCTTTGATACCTAACAAAATGAAGCGAGTAAACATCCATTTCTCAAAATATATTTTTTGAATGTCGATCATTCCGATTTCACAGACATATCTGCCATCTAGCGGAAATTTCTTTAAGTGTTAGCACATTTGCACAACATTTCTGTAGAATTAATAAATAGTTGGATTTTTATGACTCACAACGTAGTAGGAACGGAAAAAGTAAATGGTGTACTGTGTCATATTAACATTGTATAGTACAGCATTAAGAAGCGTAAATTATAGTTCAGCCAAAATTGTTCTAAATTAGTTAAACAATTTGACAAATACTAACCAATAAGTGTATAAAAACAGTAGCAAATGGATTCATGGCCATTGATTCGCCACGATACAGATCATGTAGAAGAGTAATGGCAACCAGTCGTTGCGAAGGTTTGGGCAGAAGATCTGCTTGCTGAAGGAGAAGAATTATAGCACATCCCACTGAAAAAAAAGCATATAAATATATATTTAAGATTTAATTTTAAATTCTTTATACCTCAACTCATTACCAATCTTCTTATTAATCCAGTTTCAAAACCAAGTGGTTTCATCTTCAGTAATATCTCGACCGATGGTATGTCATTCAGGAGAACTACTTCTTAGTCCATCTGTTGATACACCAATGAACCTCCCAATCAAATCAAATCAAATTCTCCGGGAATATCAAAATTCATGTTTTTCTTCTTTGTTATTTTTTAAATTAAAAAATTAATTAATTTTTTTTAAGAAAATCACAAATTTTACAAAAACAATGGGGATAATTAACAGTATAATCAAACCATCTTTAGTACAGCAGAACACAAGATTACAGCTTTATAAGCTTCTCGCAAGACCAGTATTAAGATATGGTAGTGAAGCATGGACAATACGAAGAGATGAAAGCCAAATAATAGCAAATGAGATGCAATTTATGCGCAGTACAGCAGGCTACACAAAGTGGGACCATAAAAGAAATGAGGAAATTATGGAAGAGTTGGATGTAGAACCCATTCTTCACCATATACAAAACTACCAGAACAACTGGAAAGCCCATCTTCAATGAATGCCGTCTCATAGAATTCCAAAAGCATACTTTGCTACTGCCCCCAAGGCAAAAAATCGCTGGGACGTCCAAAGATGCGCTTGGATGGAAAATTCCTCTTTGAGACCATAACAGGCCACACGGCCTAATACTTGCATGGATGATGATGATTTATTTATTTTGTGTTTGGGAAAAAATCCACATTAAAAAAAACAAGAAAGAAAAAAGTTATGAATTTTGAAATTTCTGGGGAAATTGATTTGATTCGGAGATTCATAAGTCCACCAACAGATGGAGAAGAAGCAGTTCTCCTGACGACACAACATCGATCGAGATATTACTGAAGACGAAATCACCTAGGTTTTGAAACTGGTTTAATTAGAAGACTGGAAATGAGATGAAGCATAAAGAATTTAAATTTAAATCTTAAATTAAACATCATAGTGATTTTTCTTATAAAAGTTCCATATAAATATATCACGATCTTCTTCTTCATGGACTGAACTGCAAAAGATTTGTTCCGGTCTCATACAGAAAACTGATCTCTCCATAGTGCTCTTGGCCATCCCACATATCTATATCCCTCTGGTTTATATGTGAATAATTGTTTGGCCAATCTATGCCACCATGACACCTGTGAATATTCGATTGGAGGAAAAGTGACTGTTAGCAAGTTACATGGAATAATAAAGAAATATTGAGGAAGATAGAGTGTAAAAATACAAAATAAAAATGTATATACAATTTATTTATAATAAAATATAGCCTCAATGGTATAATATAAAGTAATAAAAAATGAATTTCATAAATATACATGCTAGTATTATGTTGGCCAATGTGATAACACATGTTCCTGCTAAACCAATTGCCAACATGTTTACTCACATATAAGGGGATTGTATCCCAGGAGACCACCTACATTTAGGGGCAAATTAGGGCGAGAAAATGGGCAAATTAATACATCAGATTAGCATTCACTTGTTTGTTAGCAGATTTTTTGTGGTAAGTTGGCTACATTGTCTGAGCAATGACTAATACCTATTTTACATTGTAAATATGGTGATTTTAGGTTACTTTCAGCTCAACTTCTCACTTTATTTTAAGGCATTTCTCACTTTTTTTTGGGGAAAAATCAACATATATATTTTTCTTATGTAATTATTCACATACTACAGCAATAAATTGTATCTTTTTTTCCATTTTTTATTTGAATTTACATGGGTGGCATAGAACCCAACTGTTTTGATATGCGTTCTTGATCTATTCTTTGAATGTGGTCGAATAAATTTTGTTTGTATTCTTTGATTCTTTGTCTGTTAAGCTCATTCCTAATATCTATGCTCCTCAAATGGAATAAGTATAAAGACTGAAAATACCTTTATAATGATCTTGTTTACCAAAACACTGATGTGTTTGTGTTGCCAGTGACTCTAATGTTTGTGTTTCTGTGCTCTCTTCATTTAGTATCCTGTAATAATAAGAACAAATAATTGTTACATACAAAGAAAATTAATAAATGTTCAATGTTTTTATTACATTTATCACTCATACTGAAGGACAAATAAGATTTGAAGACAAAAAAGTAGGCCTATAACCATATTTCTGATACAGCCTGTACATTCCTTAAATCACTAATCACAATAATTCATCTAATATATATAGCTACCAACACCTATAATTCCCTAGTAAAGCTGCAAAGCATAGTATGAAAATGCTATGATTGCAGTGAAAGACCTGCCCTAGGGCAGAATTACTATGGAATGGAATATATATATATAATTATATATATATATATATATATATATATATATATAATTACAGTAAATAGATTAGGAGTATTTGAGAATAAAGTAATTACGAACACTACATTAGGACCAGCACCGAGAACATCAAGTAATGTAGCAAAGAAAGACCTGCTGAAGATGGAATGGAGATTCTGAAAGGCCTTCAGACAAGAAAGCATAGATATTTTATAAGTTGAGGATGACAGCTCTGACCTAAGAAGGTAAATTTTAACTTATTTTATTTTAGGAATTTTTTGTAACAAAGAGAGACGAACAGACAGGCAAATGAAGAAGACTACGTAACAGTGAGCTACATGATCTTTATAGGAAATCAAATAAAATAAAAAAAAAGAAAAGAGGAGAGTATATGAAGAAAAAACATTAGTGTTTGCATTGGGATACCTGAATGGTGCAGTGTTAGCACACTAGCGTATAAAGCTGGAGGTGTCGGGTTCAAATCCTTATTCATCCATTAATTTTTTTTTTCAAAATAATAATTGTCAATCATTGCAAATGTTAAAATTTGTATTATAACATCGAACTATTAAACTATACTGCTATAATGGTAATGTAAATTCTCATTAAAAATATATTTTTGAATTTAGAAACCATCAGATGGCACTGGTAGTGACAGTTATCTGCCTCACATGAAAAGAATAGTACATGAAAAAAAAATAGTGTTTGCATTGGGTTGCCTGAATGGAGCAGCAGTAGCCCACACTAGCATTTCAAGCTAGAGGTCTCGGATCAAATCCTGATTTTTCATTTCAAAATGATAATAAAAATACTTAATGTGTTGAAGACTGTGATGGATAGAACAAGTAGTATGAATGGGAAATAAAAGAAGGGCATGGAAACTTTTTGCAGGAAAGTCAGAAGGAAAGCACACAGTAGGTAGGCCAAGAAAATTAGGCATTTTTACCAAAAATGCTATAATTATTCTTACAAGGGAACTGTCAACCATTGCATACCAAAATTTCTCCCAGAGAAGCGTTGTGATGTACCAAGGCTGTGTCCAAAAAATTATCTGCTGTTTTTAAATGCAAAGCACAGAAACTGAAGCCAGAATCCAGTAATGGCAAACCATTGTACGAAGCAGATGGACTCCCTACATGAGTAAAGTGGAATGTAGTGTGGCACAACGCAGTGTGTGGGCAGGTTGTCAGGACAACTCAGGAGTTGTATTACTTCCCTGTAGTTTTAATGACAGTTTTGGTGTTGGATTTTAGTGTCTTGGAATTAAAAATGGCAGATCATTTTTTGATACATCATTGGTATATCACGACACTTTTCTGGGAAAAATTTCAAGGTAGGTTTCAGCATGTAATGGTTGACAGTTCCCTTGTTAGATATAAAAAAAAAAATTCGGCTCAACTGCATTTTTACTGCTTTTTGATTTTTCAGTTTATTGTTGTAAACTATAGCTCTTCTTCTGTATATACTAACATTTATTAATATTTTAAACTTTTTCAAACAATTTTTTATAACATTATTAAACAATTTTCAAGTATTTATTTAAATACACAAATCACAATATTATGACACTGTTAGACAATATTGTGATGCTAACTGCTTATTTTCTCCACAGAGTATATTACTTAGTCTATGATTTTTCTATCGCTGTTTTGGATTATCGCTGGTTGGATTGACATTAGGGAGTGATAAGTAAGTGTACACCCTTTTTAATAAATGTCTGGTAATTTTAATATTATTAATATATTTTTTTAACATAGATTTGGGGATTTATTGCAAAGATTGGTCATTTAAATTTCATAGCAACATGCTGCCATCTAGCATAAAATTTTTGAACTTTAGTACGATATCGATAGCAATCAAGGATGATAATCGATATGTGGTTCGATGGTGGGTTATCGCTGACTCTATAAACTCTGGCACATGCGCACTGTTGTTTTATAGGACTTTGAACATATTTCACATCAGTTTAAGTGCAGTTTTTCCAAAAATTCTAGTTAAGATGAAAATAACACTAGCCATGATTTAAGGGAGATGAATTATACAGGGAATGACTGAAAATATTAGCTCCGGATAAGGATATATGCAAAGCTTATGTCTGCATGGCCATGTTCAATAGTGCCGATGAATTAATCATTTGTGCTAAAATTCCACGATATTTAATTAAAAGATAACAGCCACAACTTTACAAATAAACAGCAGTTATGTCAGTAATTGTCTGGCTGCTCAAAAGATATACTGGATAATGTTTCCATTAAGCGCAGTGAAAATTTTTTCTAAGTCCCAGGCAGACACCACATGCATGTGCCAACAAAAGCAAAGCGGTTTACTCTATGGAATATTACAATGCAGTCAACATTATACATGCTTTTTAACAAACCTAAAAGCTAACCTAACTCAATTTAAGTACTCTAACCTGTGAAAGACCAACCTAAAAGGTAACCCAAAGCAATTTAAGCACTCTAACCCGTGAAAGAATGCAACGCCAAAAATAAATAGTAAGTTCTGAAATTCTAAAGTACATACTCTATGTTGGCTACACTGTTGTTGTATAGAATATTAGTTAAAATCAATATGGCTGCCTCGTCTTCATGTTACATATAGGCCTATAGTTAATATCATAGAAAAATGTTGAAATAATCCTTAGAAAAAATGTAAAATTTATTGTAAATAGTGGAAAATAATTTTAAAATATAACCTGTTGGTGCATGCGCATGGTGTTAACCTGGGACAGTAAAAATTCTCACTGCGCTTAATGGAAACATTAGCTGATATACCATTGACATTCAAGCATGAGGTTCTTTTACATGCCATGTATTTTTGGCACGGGACATACAGTTTTGGTTTTCCTTTCTGAAGAAACCCAAACTCAGATTTTGTACGCCCTGAAAAAATCTATCGACCCCTGACGGATTTGAACCAGCGATCCTTAAAACCGGAGGAAAGCATGGTAACTAGTAATACATCAGCACCCGTTCGTTAAAATTAATATTAGTAGTATTCGACGTACACCATTCATGCGATTTTATTATATTCATTAGTTATAAAACACCCCCACTTTTTTTCTTAATAAAAATGAGGGAAAAGAAAATTACTTAAAATTAGGTTAGTTTCATTACATAACATGACATGTCAATAATTACCCAAGTAAGGAAGTCAAGTCTTTCACTGATAAACTCATGTTAAACGTTCTTAGAATGTAGCTAATTTAATTAACGTTTTAAACTAATCATTATAAAAATTTTGTGATCTTAATTAAAATAAACATTTCTTAGCTAGTTTCCATTGGATTTTTCACCTCTCTCAATAGAACCACCAGTTCTAAAATCCCTGAATACAAGGCGAGAAATTTCCCTACAGTTTCAACTTCACAATCACTGATTACATCGAGCGCACGAAACTTAATCAAACACATTGAAAAAAGCTACATTTGTGAAGGCTTCTCAATTGCAGACGACGTTACCAAAATACGACTATTGACTTAACGTTGACGACTATAATACACGAAAATGGCAGTCGAGTTTGGAACTGGAAAAACTATTTTTATTTTAGCAATTGTAGTGGGATGTTTTGCAGTTTTATGGCCAAAATTATTCTATCCTATGCTACAGGCTTCAGTTAATCCTCGCACACCCCTTGATAATACGCAAGGTAAGATCGATGATGGACCATTTCTATTTATAAAACAATACCAGTAGCTTTTAGGAACCGAAACGTTGTTAATAAGCCAATTTTTTATTTTGGGAGATATTGTTGGTAATAACGTTGTTTTAGTAAATGGACAAGAATATCTGTTCGTGATTCCTATTGGAAAGGGAGTGGGAAGTTTTACCATTTAATAAGTCCGCCGCTTTGGTCTCGGGATAATGTCATTGCCTCGTACGCAGCGGACTCGGGTTCCTTCCCCGGTCGTGACAAGTTGCCTGGATGATTTTTTTTGGAGGGTATTTACTTACTTGTCAGAGAAATGTCAGGAAACTTTAAGGCCCAAACTGTCCCCGAACGTCATCTGATAATCATGATTATCATATTCGCCATGTTTAGTATGAATATGTCAGTATTATGTGTTTCGCCTTAATATTGTGTTGTCTCGGAGGAGGCCCTAGATTGAGTTCATCACAAATTCGGGGAATCCTTCCATGTCCTTGTGTGTTCAAAGATGTATGTGTGATATCCAAAGTTCAGTATCCTTCTTTCGAGATTAACAGTTTTTCAATTAATTAATTAGATTAAATTAATTTAACAATTTATTTTATTCAATGTTCCGAGTAGTCATTTGCACATTTCTGGTGTTCTCTCCTGGCATTGGTGTAATTGTTGTAATCCACTTCTGAGGTTGGGGCACCTGGAAGGCAGGTTAATGCTTTCCTGATGATATGGGTGATGATGATAGTGATGCACTAGGAGAGCTCTTAATCCTAAACTTAATCTAAGGCAAACATAAATGATGCTGATTATGATGGTCATATGATGTTTGGGGACTGTTTGGGCCTTAATGTTTACTGACATTTGTCTTACAGATGAGGAAAAAGTCCCATAAAAACCTCACCCAGGAAACTTGTCTTGACCAAGACTTGTACTTGGGCCTGCTGCATGACATGGCAGCACACTACCTCGAGCAACAGTGGTGGACTTAATTTAACAAATGAAATTTTCAACCCTGCCAGATACTGAACCAGGACCTGCTAGTCAGGAAGCAGGCATGATACCACACAAAAGAAATATATATTCCATAAACCAGCAAAATTGGACCATAAATTCGACTTGCTGAGGAATTTTCTTAGTTTATGCAATTCCTGCATGACAGACTTTATTTTCTCTTTTTCTTTGAATCATTATGTACTTTCCTTGAGCCACACGTTCCATCTTGCTACGTGACTCAGTAACACTACAGCTAATCAACATGACAGCTGTTCTTTCTGAGTATTTATGACAGAATGAAATGCAAACTCATTTTTTAAAAAATTCATACTGCAGTTCCTGACTGGTCACAGAAAATTAGGCCAATACCTCCAGAGATTTATCATCAGAGAGAATACAAGTTGTAATTATGTTATTACCATATTATCTTTGTTATTATATTTAAATTAACACTTTTCAGACTTGGACAGAGTTTTATTTTAGAAAGAAAAATTAACGCTTGAACCGGGACTCAAACCCTGGATTTACAACTCTATGTGTCAGTATGATATCAGTTATAAGATCAAAATTTAAATGTACCTGTTGGCAGGTGCCGTTGTCATCAACTTTTCTTAAATAATGTATTTAAAATATTATTTGGAGGCCTTTCAGAAGTTAACTTCCATCATCAGCAGGATGAGTATGTGCTACTAGTTGTTGGACTTGATGTGTCGTTAGTAGCAACTGACTGGCTTTTAACTATCTCGTATAATGGATTGTACATTTGGGGAGTGTTCTCAGTTAGTAGCAAGGTGTTGTTGATTTCTTTTATGATTTCAAGGTCTTCTAGTAGATTTATTTTAGCTGGAAGTTTTTCTTTCTGAACTATCGGTAGGGTGTTTTCTATTGTGCCTATTCGGTGACTAGCGTTAATTATGTGTTTTGCATAGCTTGATTTTCCACCTGCATACATAAAATATTTGATTTGTTCCTTGTATCGTATGTTAAATTTTTTATTTGTCCTGCCTATATAAAACTTATTGGCAATCTTAAGATGTTAGTTTATAAACTCTCATGTTATTATATTTGTTATGATCTTCTATGTCATTATGTATTATGTTGTTTAATATATCGGTTTTATAAGCTATTATATTATTTTTAGTCTGACCATCTTACCTCAATATTAATGTTGATTTGTTCTTGAACATTAATATTGAGGTAAGATAATCAGACTAAAAATAATATAATTAAAATAACCTCAAAGTATTACTTCCTAAAATTAAATATTATTTATAAATTATGTTTATGTTTTTATTAATTTTTTTCAAAGTTCTAGCCAATTTTGTGGTTTCATTGCCAGTTACACCATTTGAGCAACAATACAAACGTCACCAATTCTTTCCACTTATATAATTCTCTTTCATCTGAAAGACCTGTCCTTTGTTATGGGAGTGAAGCATGGACAATAAAACAGTGCGACAGGAGTAGAATCACAGCAAGTGAGATTAAGTTCTTGCGCTGAACAGCAGGCCACACCAAGGAACTTTTCATGGTCCCCATTATGGTTTATATCCATAAATACCAAGAAAATTGGAAACAGCATGTGAGACGGATGCCCAGAGATAGGATCCCTAGGGCAATTTTGAACTATCAACCACAGGGATAAAGATCTATCGGACGTCCACAAAAAAAAAAAGATGGAAGGAGAATTTTTGTAGATGTAACAATTCTTAAGGACTGTAACATGTCAGGATGTTGATGATGATAAACTTCATCTGAAGGCTGATAGCCATCACTACCAACATGTTAATTTTTCTTTCTAAAATCTTTTCTTTGATTGCCCTTTGTTCTGAAATACGGAGGGTTGTTTCTGATCTCTGATAACAAATGATTTTTAAGTTTTACCATAAGAAAAGCCGTGTCTCCACCTTCGATCATGCTCTAATTGATGGCTCTTCACCCAAGCTATGGTTCGGCATCGGAGTTTCCGCTACAGAAGACTCTTATGCAGCACAGCCATGTCTAGAAGTTCCCACACCTCTTTACATGCTTTCCGGAGACCGTCTATTGTTCGAGGACGCCTGTTTCTCAGTGCCCTTTTGAAGAGTCCAAAGACACAAAGTCCATCGATGATGCATCAGGAGACTTCACTGGGATGTTGCTGAATGGAATAGCATGTATTCCAGTTTCCTGGTCCATTTCTCCAGGAATGTCAGGGTTGAACCCGAAGTGTGACTGGAGGCCTTGTCTTGGTGCATCCAGACTTGGTTTTTGTCTGTCCCATAGAGAGCTGGGATTTCAGTCCGGTAAATTGGGGTGAGAACTTCTTCCTGGTAGTACTGGGAGTTGATTTTGGCCTTTTTAGCTACTGTACGAATAGTCAGTTTTTCATTGTAGCAATATCCCACGATGACCATAAATCCCTTGGAGAAACTTTCTCTGCATTCGGCACACCACTTTTGAAAATTTTTTTCACCCCTTTCTCTATAGTAAATTGCCCGGGGTTTGTTGCAGTCTCCTAGACAAACATATGCTTCATCAAGTGTGACCAAAAATTTCCATTTTTCTCCTGCCAGATGCTTTTCATAGTTTCCTGATGTTGGTACGGCATTCGGCAATGTGACATGGCAACAATTTATGAACCCTGCTTTTGTGGCGCTTCTCCATATTTAAATCTTTGTTTATTATGGTGTTTACAGTTTTAAGGGATATTCCCAATCTGTTCGCAATCACCCTTTGTGTGGCAGGGTTACCACCAGAGATAAGGACCTGGACCTTTCTGATTACATCTGGGGTGCAGGTAGTAGCAGGTCATGGATTTGCCCGTTTTTTTCCTTTTGCAATTAATCCCAAGTGACCCTTTACCTTTTTATTAAGCACTGAGCTAATTCCACACTTTGACACCACAAAATTACGTTTTTGCAAGCCTCAATAATCGCGGAATAACTATAATTAGCATCGGAAAGGGCAGTAATATACCCTTCTCAAAATGGGTCTATCTGCTTAGGCATTATGAGAGCAACACGCGTGCGAGTGTAACAGAAGCAGCACACTGACTGGTTTGATCACCTTGCACGCTCCTGTCCTGATGACTCACACACCAACATCACAATCTACTTGGCAAATCGTTCTCAGAGATCGGAAACAACCCTCGGTAAAAGGTACAAAATCACCTCTCTTATAAATAACACTGCCCGTTTAAGTAAACCATCTATTATGGAAGTGCTTTCAACAGAAAAGAACTACAAACTTTTTAATGTCTTTATAATTAAGGTTAAAATATAACTTTAGCTTTAGATAAAATTAAATAATGCATCACTACTTTAATGCAAACTATAACCCTATTATACCTTAAGGTGAAATATGGATTATAAATTTTGGATAATAAATCTGTTTATCTATCTTTGGGTTTTTTACAGCTGCTGCTGTCTTCCCGTGCCAAACTTCCAAAGCCTACGATCTTGGGCATCTTCAATGCTTAACCCTCTTGCTTGCATTGCTATCCTCATGCTTTCCTTCCATGTTAACTTTCGTCTGCTTTTTTTCTTCTTTCTGGTCGGTTGCCATTGATATAGTTGTTTTGGCCAAAGCTCATCTTCCATTCTTAAAATATGTCCTAACCATTTTATTTCCTTCTACTCAATTCTTTCAATTATGCTTTCTTCTGCTTCCATTATGTTTCTAATTTCCATATTTGTGATGTTCTAATTTTGACTTTCTGGTACGTATGTGTAAATAATCCATTTCTAGAGCTATTAGTTTATTTTTGTAGTACTTATTGATTGTCCATACCTCACTTCCATATGTTGTAACAGATTCCAGCAATGTTTTACCAATATTTTTTTTTGGTTATATTAAATTAATGTTGGGAAGTAATCATTATGAGGTATAATCATTAAAATTCATCGGAGAACATTTTGTTTAAACAACTCACCTCATAGGATTCATGCTTCCATGATACTGCGGTTTCAAACACAGTCGTGTTCATCTTCAGCCATAACTCCAACTGACAAAATTCTTCAGCCGTCAACTGTTCTATTGTCGCCATCTTCAGTGCTGCCATCTATGGTTGAATTTATGAACTTCGAAATCAAAGAAATTTCGTTAGGGATATCAAAATTCATTGATCTATCTTTATTTTTCTGAATGTATATTTTTTCCCAAACTGTCAATTCCAAAGGCTTCTCTACTTGTTTTAAAATTGACAGTTTGGAAAAAAATATACATTCAGAAAAATAAAGATAGATCAATGAATTTTGATATCCCTAACGAAATTACTTTTATTTCGAAGTTCATAAATTCAACCATTGATGGCAGCACTGAAGATGGCGACAATAGAACAGTTCACGGCCGAAGAATTTTGTCAGTCGGAGTTATGGCTGAAGATGAACACGGCTGTGTTTGAAACCGCGGTATCATGGAAGCATGAATCCTATGAGGTGAGTTGTTTAAACAAAATGTTCTCCGATGAATTTTAATATTTTTTTTGGTGTCTTCCCAAATATGCTTATCCCACCATATAGAATTTAACAATGATATTATTTTGCTACTCAATTCAGTGCTATGCTTTATGTTCTCTTTAACTATACCTTCAATGTTATCTATAATTATTCCAATAATAGTATGTACTGTCATTTGCACTGGAATCACTGAACTCTTTAATGTATTAATTTTTTCCAGCTTCAACATGTTGCGATGTAATGTTTGATACAGATGTGAATGCAATAAAAATAGTATCAGAGATGTGCATTAACATACTGCAACATCATGATGACATAGACCCTAAGTTAGTTCAAGCTTTCAAGCAGGGGAAACTGTCTAAAGCAGGTGTAGAGACTTGTAGAGAAGAAGTGTATAACAAATGTGGGGTAGATATCACCGCTTTCTTGCACGAAAATGTGCGATTGGGGAAAACTTACAAGCAAATTCTGGATGAAATCAGATCATTTAATAGTTCAATTTGCTTGAAATTGAACTTTGGGATTGCAATGGGAGAGTTGGGAGCTCCACGAACAATGAGAGTTGGGGCACTTCACATGCCAAGTAAGGAGCATCCTACTAACATCCAGGCGTGTACATCCTACTAACATTAATTTCAACTAATATCCAGGCGTGTGCATTCTACTAACATATTTTACATTTATTTTGAATGTGTAAAACTACTTTATCTCTTCCGAGTTAAGTTCCAGTTATAATATAAACAAAGCAGATGTATGACTGCATTTTATTAGTAGAATAATGGATTTAAGAAACAAATGAATCGTGAATTCTTCTTACCTCATACTTCTATGTTTTTCTAAACACAGCACCACATAGAAGTATGAGGTAAGAAGAATTCACGATTCATTTTTTACACGCTTTTTATTAGCTTGACCTGTATCTATGTAACTGAATCTTTTAACGTGATTTTCACCCACATAAAATCATTGGATTGACTTGAAACTTTGCATACTTGTAAAAGACCCGTGACAATATAATAATTTCATATTTTGTTTCTAAAATCATGGCCAGAATCATCAGAAAATCAAAAAAAAAGTGTCTTTGTATCTATGTAACGGAATTTTTGAACATGATTTTCACCCACTTAGAAACATTGGATCGACTTGAAACTTTGTATACTTGTAAAGGGCGGGTGACAATACAATAATTTCATATTTGTTCCTAAAATCCTGGCCAGAATTGTCAGAAAATAAAAAAAAAGTGTCTTTGTATCTATGTAATGGAATCTTTGAACACGATTTTCACCCACTTAGGAACATTGGATCGACTTGAAACTTTGTGTACTTGTAAAGGACCGTGACAATACAATAATTTCATATTTTGTTTCTAGAATCCTGGCCAGAATCATCAGAAAATAAAAAAAAATGAAAACTGGTATAATAGGTTGTGGACTTGTCGACTTTTAGTCAATCGTTGTAAGAGCCATTGTATCGCTTGCAATTCCTCATGCCCCCCTTTGTCCCGTGCTTTCATTCTCTTCGTCTGTGGACTATAAGAAATGGAGGAAGTTCCTAATTATTGGTACCATCTTACCTTGTATTCAGTCTTATTTCCCAAAAAAAATATGATGTTGCCTAAGAAGAATGTTTGTATCGATAACAATTATGCACAATTCAGTCGTAAGGCGGGTAAAAGTAACACCACAGTTCCTTCAATAGACTGAGTCGGCAGAGTAATACCTTATGGAAGTTTGTTTACAGTACAACTGGAACTTAGCTCAGAATTAGTGTGAGGGAAACATACCTAAAAAAATATGTGTGTGAAGTAATGGATTGGACAAAAGTTTTGGACATATTTCTCTCTCTTCTTGCATGATATATTGCAGTGCTGTGATTTTTTTTAAGAATTGACGTGTAGGTAATTGATTCTGGCAGTAAACTCTAACCAGTATATATACTTTTATGCATATAATTTTATAGGTCATCACCGTCAAGAAAGACCCCCACATTTACGTCCAGACATGTTACATCCTGCATTACGTGAGCGAGGACGAGCTATTCCACAGTCTCACATAGTACCAAGAGTTGTGGAGAAAGAAGGTCGTGTAAGTAAAATTTTAAAATTTGTATTAACATTGACTTCTTATAAATTAACACTATGAGGTATTAATTAAGATATTTGGTCTGTGTATTCTTACCTCTTATGGTTGTTTTTGTTGAACATATGTTTCAAGGCTTCTGAGCTCCATCGTCAGCGATTACAGACTGATTTTTCTCAAGTTGTCGGCCCTGATTCTTGACTCCTGCTCACTTTGCCTGTGGTCCAATGAACTTGCTAACGAGGTTCCTTTCTCTGGGAATTTCAAAATTCATAATTCTTTCCTTGTTCTTCTGTATGTAGATTTTTTCCCCATATGGTGAGTTCATTTTTGTTTTCTAACTGTTTTAATAACATTGTGTTTTCATCTATTTTGTGTTTTCTGACCAAACGTGAGCAGCCACTACAGATTTGTCTACTTCCCCTTTTTTTTTTTTACATTTCTTAATGTGTTCTTTAGTTCTAATGGTTAAATTTATTTTTTGTTTTCCCTATGTATATCTTATCACAGTCTACACATTTTATTTGATATAATCACTGATGATGGGGCTCAGAAGCCTTGAAACATATGTTCAACAAAAACAAACATAACAGGTAAAAATATACAGACCAAATATTGTAATTATTAAATAAACCTCTTAGTGTTACTTCCTATTATATTTTTTTAAAACTTTGAGGTATTATTTATTTAAGTAAAATTTTATCATCTCACCTCATATTCTTCTTCTTACAAGGGAACTGTCAACTGCATGCTGAAACCTACCTTGAAATTGATTTCCAGAGAAATGTGATGTACCAAGGCCATCTCCAAAAAAAAGTATCTGCCGTTTTTAATTGCAAGGCACAGAAATTAAAGCCAAAATCCAGTAATGGCTACCCACTGTGCGAAGCAGTTGGACTCCCTGCTTTAAGAAAGTGGAATGTAGGTGTGGCGAGACATGGCATGCGGGTAGGTTGTTAGGATTATCCATTTCACCAATTTTAGGAGTTGTATTACTTGCCTGGTGGTTTAAATGAGAGCTTTGGCTCGGGATTTTAGTGTCTTGGAATTGAAAATGGTAGAGAATTTTTTTGACATGGCCTTGGTACATCATAACGCTTCTCTGGGAGAAATGTGAAGGTAGGTTTCGGCATGCAATGGTTTAGAGTTCCCTTGTTAGACTGGTTTTAGAACTTTATTTGGTTTTATCATCAGTATTTTCATGACTGTTGTTATATTGTCTTGAAGAGCCTCCTCTTGCTCCCTCTGTTGGTGAATGAACAACCTCAAAATCAAATAATTTTCCCCTGGAATTTCAAAGTTCATTAATTTTTTTTTATTGATTATACCCGTGAACAGAGAATTTAATGAAAAAGAAAAAAGAATATACGTAATCATCGTGACAAGAAATAATGAATTTGAAGAAAGTTTGATACACAAGAAAATAAACAATATCAAAAGACAATTATTTGTTAATCAAAGTACATTTGCAAAAGAAAAAGAAGAAAACATAAAATTCAAGAAATTCACATTCATCCATTGATGAATCATAAGTTTCAAAATTAGAAAAAATAAATTTAACATACCATTGGCAACAAAAAACATCTTCAGCATAATTAGATTCATTAGATCCAACAAAAATGAGAAAACAAATCAGGTATCCATCAGATTAAACAGTTTGGGAAAAAATCTACATTAAAAAAAATGAAAAGGAGAAATTCCTGAGGAAGATGATTTGATTTTGAGGTTCTTCATTTTACTGACAGAGTGAAGCAGGAGGCAACTCTTCAAGATGACATAACAACAGTTGTGAAAATAATGAGGATGAAACCGAATAAGGTCCAGAAACCAACCTAGGAAGAAAAAGAATATGAGGTGAGATGATACAATTTTACTGAAATAAATAGTACCTCATAGTCTTTGAAGAGAAAAATATATTGAAAGAAGCCATACTGACTTTATAATGTAATATAAAATTCCCAAATAAATGCCTTCTTAATAAAGAAACCGCCATTTACAAAGATAGCATTTGGTGCGTGGCAATTGAGAACGTATGTAAGAAAAAAATTGCTCTAATTATTTTATTTTAGAAAGTAATATTTTGAGGTTCTTTTTATCAAGTTTTTTTGAGTCTATATTTATCTTACCTCAATTTAATGTTGATTTGTTCTCGAATATGTTTCGATATATTCTTCTATATCATCGTCAGCTATAATAAACATGTTCGAGTCTATTATAGCTGACGATGATATAGAAGAATATATCGAAACATGTTTGAGAACAAATAGACTCTATTATAGCTGATGATGATATAGAAGAATATATCAGAATATGTTCGAGAACAAATCAACATTAAATTGAGGTAAGATAAATATAGACTCAAAAAAACTTGAGAAAAATTTGTGTTTAGATTGGAACTCGCGCAGATAGCTCAATTGGTAGAGCATTGGTCTAGAAAGCCAAAGTTCCTGGGTTCGAGTCCCAGTCTGAGCATATAATTTTTCTTTTCAAATTTGAAGAAAAATATAAGCTTAGACCAGGGTTTGAACCCATGACCTTTAGCTTTGTATGCTAATGCTCTACTGTTTGAGCTACTCTAAGCACTCCAATCTAAATGCAAATTTTTCTCTTAAACATTTTTAATTCCCAAGAGTGCTAAATGCTACGAACATTGCTCGATCATGTAAATGACTGCTACTTATTTAAGAAGACTTTTATTGGGAATTTTAAGATTACTTTATAAAGCCAGTAGAGCTTCTTTTGATGTTTTTATTATAAATGTAACACTTCTCACTAAAGGACAAAATATATGTGAAGAGAAAAATATACGCTTAGACTGGGGTTTGAACCCAGGATCTTTAGCATTATATGCTAATGCTCTGCCACTGAGCTATCCAAGACCTCCAATCTAAATGCAAATTTTTCTCTTATATATTTTAATTGCAAGAGTGCTAAAGGCTTGCAAACCATTGCTCGACATTAGAATGGTGGCTTCTTATTTAAGAATACTTTTAATGGGAATTTAAGATACCCAAATTGATCTCGACACATGTTTAATACTTGGGCAGGCCATCATCAGGATGTACACATCAAGAATAAAAATAATACTAAAAAAGGAAAGCACAAGCTCCACCTATAAACTGTCATTTGAAGATGGTATCATATGACATCTTTCACGGATGACAAGCTACTCGTAAAAATACATAAATAACATAAATATAGTATAAATATATAATATAAAAAATATCTGCCGCCAGAGCAATAACACACACACACACATATATATAATGTCCACTGCTGTGGTCTCGAGGTAGCATGCTGCCTTGTCATGCAGCGGGCCCGGGTTCGATCCCCGGTCAGGGCAGTTTTTCTGGGTGAGGTTTCTATCGGGGTTTTTCCTCACCTGTAAGACAAATGTCAGGAAAACTTTAAGGCCCAAACGGTCCCCAAAATCATATAGCATCATCATCATCCTTCACTGGTGTGGAAAGCAATTGGAAGCTATCACACCTACAATTCCCTAGTAAAGCTGCAAGCATATAGCATGAACATGCTATGATTGCAGTGAAGGACCTGCCTTCGGGCAGAATTACTATGGATGGAGATATATATATATATATATATATATATATATATATATATAATTTACATCTTCACCATCATCTTATAAACTGCCATCTAGTGTTGATTTGATGAATTTTGAGATCAAATCTTGCTTGCCGGGAATTTCAAAATTCATGGATCTAAATTTGTTTTTCTGAATATACATCTTTTCCCAAACAGTTAATTCCAAGGGCTTCGACAAATCTTTCAAAGTTTTGCTTTTATTTCAATTTCATGATTCTCTAGCAAATTATGAGCTGCAATTGCTCATTTTTCATTATTTTTAATATTCCTAAAATATTCTTTTGTGTGCGTATCCAAATTCCTTTTTGTTTTTCCCATATATACTTTATCAAATTATATATATATATATATATGTGTGTGTGTGTGTGTCTGTCTGTTATTTGCTATATATATATATATATATATATAATTTACATCTTCACCATCATCTTATAAACTGCATCTAGTGTTGATCTGATGAACTTTGAGATTAAATCTTGCTCGCTGGGAATTTCAAAATTCATGGATCTAAATTTGTTTTTCCGAATGTATATCTTTTCCCAAACTGTTAATTCCAAAGGCTTTGACAAATTTTTCAAAGTTTTGCTTTTATTTCAATTTCATGATT
Organism: Diploptera punctata; assembly: GCA_030220185.1. NCBI lineage: Eukaryota > Metazoa > Arthropoda > Insecta > Blattodea > Blaberidae > Diploptera > Diploptera punctata. The sequence goes on from JASPKZ010007730.1 coordinate 849,126, forward strand.
CTCTAGCAAATTATGAGCTGCAATTGCTGATTTTTCATTTTTCAATATTTTTAATATTCCTAAAGTGTTCTTTTGTGCGCGTATCCAAATTCCTTTTTGTTTTTTCTATATATATATATATATATATATATCCAACAAGAATGGAAAAATCATCTGAGAAGAATGGCAAGAAATAGACTTCCAAAATTGGCATTCCAATATACCCCAACTGGACATAGGGACCAAGGAAGACCAAAACATCGGTGGAAAGATCAAGACCATCTTCGCTAGGTTTACCGTACAGGCCACATGGCCTAAAACGAATTTGTTCATGATGATGATGATGATGATATATATATATATATATATATATCAAATTAGTTGCAAAGATGTAATAAATTAATATTTATAGGAAAAACAAAAAGAAATTTGGATACTACACAAAAGATCACTTTAGGAATATTAAAAATAGTGAAATTGAAAAATCAGCAATTGCAGCTCATAGATTGCTAGAGAATCATGAAATTTAAAACAAAGCAATACTTCTGAAAAATTTGGCGAAACACTTGGAATTAATAGTTTGGGAAAAGATAAACATTCAGATGAACACTAGATGCAGTTTATAAGATGATGGTGAAGATGTAAATTATATATATATATATATATATAATTTACATCTTCATATATATATATATAATTTGATAAAGTATATATGGGAAAAACAAAAAGGAATTTGGATACGCACACAAAAGAATATTTTAGGAATATTAAAAATAATGAAAAATGAGCAATTGCAGCTCATAATTTGCTAGAGAATCATGAAATTGAAATAAAAGCAAAACTTTGAAAGATTTGTCGAAGCCCTTGGAATTAACAGTTTGGGAAAAGATGTATATTCAGAAAAACAAATTTAGATCCATGAATTTTGAAATTCCCAGCAAGCAAGATTTAATCTCAAAATTCATCAAATCAACACTAGATGGCAGTTTATAAGATGATGGTGAAGATGTAAATTATATATATATATCTCCATCCATAGTAATTCTGCCCGAAGGCAGGTCCTTCACTGCAATCATAGCATGTTCATGCTATATGCTTGCAGCTTTACTAGGGAATTGTAGGTGTGATAGCTTCCAATTGCTTTCCACACCAGTGAAGGATGATGATGATGCCATATGATTTTGGGGACCGTTTGGACCTTAAAGTTTTCCTGACATTTGTCTTGAAATTCTCTGCGAGCAAGATTTGATCTGAAATTTATTTAAAAATATAATAGGAAGTAACATTAAGAGGTTTGTTTAATAATTAAAACATTTTGTCTGTTCATTCTTACCTCTTAGAGTTGTTTTTGTCGAACATATGTTTCAGAGCTTCTTAGCCCCATCATCAGCGATTACAGACTGATTATTTGATCTGAAAGTTCATCAATTCAACAGTCGTAAAGATGGCTGAAGATAGGAACAACTGTTCCTGAAACCGCGCTCCTGTGCTGTGAAGAACACAGAGTTTATGTGATGAGATGATGTATGGCTTATTTAAGCCACGATTTGAAAGATAGAAGCAAAGGTTTCATAGCATTTGGTGCACAGGAATTAACAGCATATATAAGAGAAAGATTTGCATTTAGATTAGAACTTGCTCAGATAGCTCAGTCGGTAGAGTCTTGTCCTAGAAAGCCAAAGGTCCTGGGTTCATGCCCAAGCCTGAACATATAATTTTTCTCTTCAAATAAAATTTTATTTTATTATTTTAAAAGCATCATTATGTTAATTCCCATTATAAGTTTTATGAAACATATATTAAAATTTTTATCTTGGTTTTTTGATTGGCTATTAGATGGAATCAGTGAAGATCTGTAAAAGTTAAAAGAATCTGTTAATGATAACAACCTCAATAGCTTCACTGCTAGAGAATTTGCTAATAGCGTGGAATCTGGGTTTGTCTGGGTTTAATATGAAGGGATGATTGTAAATGAAAGCTATTTGTGGATTGAACTTGGAGTAAGTCCACATTGGCTTGCAGCCATAATGGTGGGAAAGTGTCAGTAATAGCTCAATGAGTTCCATGTGGTCCATTTTATTCTCTTCTACCAGAGATTGTTTTCTATAAACATACATAAACTCAAAAGGATGTCATGACAATCAGCTACCCAGTGTTCAGTATATTAAAAAAAAACCAATGTTTTGCAAAAATGAAAAGAAAGCAATGTCTTTTATGTATAGGATCTAGATATAATATCTTCTCAGATATGAGTGATAGTTTATAGTTGAGGTTAAGAACTCTCCTGGCACTTCATTATAATTTATCACCCATCATATAATTGGGGTAATGTTACTCGTCTCTAGGTGCCCCAACTTCAGAAGTGGGTTACAATTAAGCTAATGCCAGGAGAGAACATCAGAAATGTCGAAATGACAACCTGGGGCATTGAATAAAAAAAAAATTAATGAATTATGGTGATGATGATGATAATAATAATAATAATAATAATAATAAATAATAATAATAATAATGGTAATAATAAAAATTATTAATATTATTAAAATAATAAATAATATTAATAATAATAATAATAATAATAATGATAATAAATAATAAAAATAATGATAGTTTAATAATGATGATAATAATAAATAATTATAATAATAATAATAATAATGTTGACCTATGTTGAAGTATGGTAGTGAAGCATGGACACTAAAAAGACAACATGAAAGCAGAATAACGGCTTGTGAAATGAGATTCATGTGCAGAACAACGGGTTACACCAGATGGGATCGGAAAAGGAACACTGATATCTTAAAAGAATTGAAGACTACGCCAATTTTGGAATATATTAAACAGTACCAACTAAATTGGAAACACCATCTTGAAAGAATGAGTTCAAATCGGATCCCCAAAGCTGTTTATAATTATATACCAAGAGGATGAAGATCTTCAAGGTCGAATAATTTCAATATTTATGCATCTAAATTTGTTCTTCTGAATGTATATCTTTTCCCAAACTGTTAATTCAATGAATGTTTCAAAAGTTTAGCTTCTTTTTCAATTTTATGACTTTCTAACAAACTATGAGCTGCAATTGCTGATTTTTCAAATTCACCATTTTTAATATCTCTAAAGAGGAGAATACACCATCAAAACATCTGGAAAGGAATGGGAAAATTTAGAAACTTACAACATTATAAAGAAAATCGGCAGTGGTGACATTCAGACTACTAACAGACACTAATGTCTAAATAAGCACCTACATAGATTTGGCACAGCAAATTCACCAAAATTTTCTTTTTGCAATTTAAATGAAGATATGGAACGAAATCTTTTCCTCTGTTGTTCAGCTTTTGTAGAAGAGACCAGCCTTCCTGCTAAATATTGGAGTGCAAGAGAGCAAATGATTTCATTGACAAGTCATCATCATCATCTTCTTATCATATCCTCCTTTCAGAAGGTCGATTCCAAATATGCCTCCAACCATCTGTATCTTCCCACGCTTTCCTTCTTTTTAGTTCTTCCCAGTCGTATCCTCTTTTTTGTAAACTTTTCTTCACCTAGTTAATCCATCTTTCTCATGGTCGTTTTCCTTGTATCTTGAGATTTACAGTCTTTGTGGTAGTCTTTCCTTTCCCATTCTTTTTAAATGTCCAAACCATTTTAGTCTATTTTTTTCTATGTCTGTTGTTATTTTTTCTACATTTAATATCTCCCTGATTTTATTGTTCCATATTCTATCTCTCCTTGTTTTATGTACCATTGTTCATTTCTATGTTCATTTCTGTAGCTTGGATTCTACTCAATTCCATCTTTGTATATGTCCAAGTCTCATTGTCAAGTGCTCAACATTAAATACCAACCAACTGACCATATTTCTAAAGTGTTCTTTTGTGTGAGTTGTAAATTCCTTTTTGTTTTTCCTATATATACTTTATTGCAGTCTTTACAATTAATTTGACTATTTAACTCATGCCCCAAATGGGAGTCAATGACCAATCACGTTTCAATGATTTCTGTTTCACAACCAATCAGAGTCGTGTTTCACCAAATATTTATCAGTGTTATAATTACCATATTAAAGAAAGCTCCTCCTTACAATATTGCGTTCCTTTGGCAATAAATAGTATGATCTGGTTGCAGTGATAAACAAAAGAAGCGGTAGAAGTGTACCTATCGTTTCTCATTTGTTTTCAAACATCGCCGTTTACATTAAATATATAAATATTTTAAAATAACTATAGTTAAATAATGATTTGTGAGTAAACAACTTAATTTTATTCGTTAAATAGTCCTAACAAATGCCACTCTTGATTTCCAAATTCTCTAGATAAATTCACTCCTCACTTCGTGAGTCGTGAATTTATCGATAATTTGGAAATCACTCGTGGCATTACTTATGATAAATTCCAGATTTTTTACCATCTCACAAAACTTTATTTAATTTGGTGATATGCAGAGCACATCCTCTCCTTTTTAGTAGGAAGTGAAAATATTGTAATTACTATTAGAAAGGTGTGAATTTGGACAATGTTTATTTTCAGCCTGGTCCCATACCAGGAATGAGGCCTCCAATGGGTGGAGCTGGACACGTGGTTCCTGCACCTAAAGGCAGCGGTACAATGGGCATTGTGATGCCTATATATACAATTGGTATTGTGGTATTCTTCATGTATACAATAATGAAAGTAAGTATCAAGTTCTTTTTATTAAATAATCAATTGAGTTGGTGTTTACTTGATGAAAATCCATATTTATTAATTAAATAAAAATAAAACTACGTTTTATTTTTATTTAATTCTTTTTATTATCTTTTTAAAATAATTCCGAGTTAAATTCCAGTTGTAATGTAAACAAAGCAGATGTATGACTGCATTTTCATTGGTTGAATAACGGTTTTATCTTTAAGTGTGTAAGAAAATGCAGTTTGCTTTCTAACACTCGAAATAAAGAAAATAAAAATATATATTAATAACACTGGTCAACATGATTTTTGTCTCATGAGTACTAATAGTTGTATTAATGCAGTTTTTTATTGTGTTTTCAAATATGTATTCGGAATTTCTCCATCATCCACAGCTTTTTTTATTTCAATTTCAATTAATGGATGTAAATAATTATCTTTTTAATAAACATTTTTTCGTCCATTGTAAAATAAAACCAAATGAGATAATTCAAATGATTTCAGCTATGGAAAAGATATATCAAGGCAAATGGAATCCTAATATGCTGGCCGATTATTGTTGGACCATCAAGAGGGATGCTCCACAGGCAAAATATAGCAGAAAATCGTCATTTCTTACTTTCTAGTTGAATTTGAATGTTCGAATATTGTGTAGTTACGAATGTAGAAAATATTAAAGTGTTTGAAATTATAAATTCCTGTCTCTCGGAAACCTTGCGTGATGGAGAAAAACCGATATCATATTTGAATTCAGGAGAAAAAATACTATCAGAATCACATATTTTTCTTTCTGAGACAAAAAAAGTTTCTTTTTGTTGCTCAGTGTAATTAGAAGACTGGTATGGGGTGAGGTATAAAGAATTTTAATTTAAAGCTTAAAAAACTATGTATGTATATATATATATTATCTAGCACATGTCTTTATAAGTTATATGTTTATTAACTTATAGTTTTTCTCTTCAGGTAATGTTTAAGAAACCAGGTCAGTCGTCAGTTCACTATGGTGACTTCAGTTCAGATCCTGAATTCAGAAAAATGGTATTCTCAGATGAATATGTGGAGGAACCAACAAACACATATGGAGACCAGTCTCGACAGAAAATTCAACCTGAACCCTCTCATACATGGAAAACTACAGAAGAGAATGGCACAAAACTCGGTAAGTCATCTGGGTTTAATACACAACATCAAACGAACACAATACTGCTCTCACGTACTGCACATCTACCGTCAGTAAATTTGTCATGTAGGAACTGCATAAACTAACCAAATTCCTCAGAAATTCAAATTTATGGTTAGATTTTGCTCGTTTATGAAATATATTTTTCGCTGCAAACGGTTATTCTTTTTAACAGGGAAGAGACCCTCTAATTCTTTCTAGATTGAAAGCTTACAGGAGGTAACCTGGACGATAACCCAGCGTCCAATCCCTACCTTCTCGTGGTGCAGCTATTAACATATTGTTTACGCAATATGAACCAAAGGGATAGGCTTACCCACCAATTAGCACTGGTCAGCTCAGTGGGTTATAGACCGATCTGATATTTCTTCCTTTTTAGTACCAGATCCCTCTTTTTACATTCCTATCGAATCTCCATTGCCTGACCTCTTGTTTTCTTTAACCCTGATGATACTAGAGTATTTGAGGCTGAAGGGTTAATTTCTGTCTTTCCTGTATCTCTTTCTTTTAACCTCGTGGGCACTCACCTTGAATGCCCACATAAGTTGCATGTTCAAATGCAGCCCCATTACAACTTATAGTATAAGTATGCAATAGGTCGTATCATCAACTATAACTGAATCATGTAATGAAGAATGAATATATCTTTCATTTGTTACTTGTTTAGTTGGTCTTCTGGGCTGAATGACCGTGGTCCAGTTTTGTTTAAACTCTTTATTTCATCTACTACTGTGGTAGATATGTTCAGGACACATTGCATGCTCTCTATGAACTCCTCGCCTGTCGGCTGCAGACTGGCTGGGCATTGGAAACGATTTCCCTATATATATATGGCTCCCGCATGATGGCATTTTCTAGGCGGTCCGTTACATGTGAGCTATTTTCTGATTGGCTGTCCCTGACCCTAGCAGCAGAAGTCATAGTTCCCTCTTTCTTAATAAATGAGAAAGTTCTAGTATTTTGCAAAGCCAGAATCCAAATTTTGTTGATCTTCACAGTTCCTTCTTTCTTAATAAATGAAAAAGAAGAAAGTATGATGATCAAGAAAATTTGGATTCTGGCTCTGCAAAACACTAGGACCAAGCATATGGCTTACAAAAGAAGAAAAATGCAAGAAATGCTTTAAAATTGGATGAGAAGTTGAGATAAAGTTAACCTAAAATCGCCATATTTACAATGGAAAATATATGTTGATTATTGATCAAACGGAGTAAGGAAAACATTTAAAGTTTTATATAAAACAGCAAATAAAATGGGTCTCCAGATAAATGAAGAAAAAACAAAATATATATGATCTATAATGAAAATAAGAAATATAAAAGAAAGTAACAACAAATGGTTGGTTGGTATCTAATGTCAAGCACTTGGCAATGAAATCATTCACTCTCTTGCACTCCAATATTTAGCAGGAAGGCTGGTCTCTTCTACAAAAGCTGGACAATGGAGGAGATGGTTTCGTTCCACATCTTCATTTTAAATTGCAAAAGAACTAATACAAATAGAGAATTTTAAATTTGAAAAAGTTGAAAGTTTTGTATATCTGAGGACCCAATTTTACAACACTAATGAGACTTAAAGTGCCAATAAATGTTACTATGGAATAATAAAATATTTTAAATAAAAAATCTCATTTTTAACATAAAAATCAGATTATATAAGACATTAATAAAGCCAGTGCTAACATATGGAAGCAAGTCTTAGTATTGACTGAAAATACCAACAATTGTGCATTTTGGAATGTTTGGAAGGAAAATTCTGAGAAGAATATATGGATCCATTCAGGAAAGAGGAGAATGGCGAATACGATATAATGAGGAATTATATAACTTGTATAAATCATTGGACATTAAAATAGCTAGATTGAGATGGGCAGGACATATCCAGAGAATGGATATTAGTGAACCAGTTAAAAGATAATAATGCACCATCCAGATGGAAGAAGACCTAAAGCTAGGTGGATGGATGGTGTTTTGGAAGAAGTCCAAAGACTTAAAATTCGAAATTGGTGGACAGTCGCCAGGAATAGAGAGAGGTCTGGAGGAGAGTTCTTAGGAAGGCTGTGACTCAACTCGGATTGTTATGCCAAACACGATGATGATTGAACAAACGGAATAACCAACTTAACCTTTTGGGGCAGCAGATTATCTAATAAACTTTAAACTAATCTGATGTATACTAACTTGCACATTTTCCTACATAAATATAAAAAATGAATACAGAATCATATGTGGTACAAGAACTTCGAATTAGTGAAGTATATATAAAAAGCTGAAATGTCATACCACAAATGTGTATTTTCATGTTGGCAAACTTGATGTTGTCCCGTGGTTAAGCTGAATGGTTAAGGCAAGGTGCATTGGTGCAGAGTTACAGAACTTGCACTGGTCCAAGTCTCCATGGGGGAAGAAATTTTCTCATGGAATTTCATCCACTATGGGACTGGTGCCCACCCAGCATCATGAGGCATTTGGGTAGCTACTATAAGTAGCTTCAGGTTGAGAAAATCAGCTATAACGGCTGTGGGACCCGACATGCTGACTACATATCATCCCTACACTGGTTGTATGATCATCTACCTCTGTGATCAACACATGTGGACGTGGTAGATTAAGGGCCTTTTAGGCCTGTCTTGCCATGGAGTTTCTTTTTTAACATAATGCTAACAGTCACTTTTTTCTTCATTTAACATTTACACACACACATTCCTAGAGTAGAATAGGTATTTTCTTTGTAACTGTAAGAGGAGATTATAAATCTGTGAATTGAGTGGTTATGCACATGAGACTAAAGAGTATCCGCTCCTAAAGTGATCCTCATCAAACAAACCATGTGACCTGCTCGCTTTTCATTGGTTATGGACACCGACTTATGATGTAGAAGCAATAAGTAGTGAAAAAGTAGTTCCCTTCATTAAATTAAAAATATGTCCTCTGATTAAACTTATTATTCTTTGTGAATGAAAATAATAATATTCAAAACATAGAAAGTATTCTAAAAGATATATAATCAATAAATTACAACTTAAAATAGTTTGTTACATATGGATGATACATTTGAGTCATGCTTCAGTTGATGCTGAAGCAAAAAAATGCCTGAAGGGGTCGAGTCTTCTGTTGCTGTGTCGCCATCTAAATTTTTAAAACGCAAGTATGAAAAACCTTTGACTAGTGCTCAAAGAACAGTTATTTTTAAATGTATTTCACAAGTTCGGTGAAAAATCACACCAGCTTTCTTGTAATCTATCCCATTCAACGATCACTTGTCTTATGTACTTCACACATGTTCCCTGTCAATGTGACTAATTGTGGTACGAATGGCAGAAGGATACAATTGGTGTTTGTTTATGTTAGGATCACTCTAAGAGAGGATAAGGTATATACCGTTGATGACTGTTTCCAGTCTGGAAAATTCTAATCACATAACAATATGATGATGTAGTTGAACATTGGGTTTTTTTTTTTTGCATCAAACCAGGCTGGAAGGAACGCGATACAAGTAAGTACATGAAAAGTAAAACTTGTACATTTTAAGACTGAAAAGAAAATGGAAGAATCTCGAAGTGATATTTTGCTATAAATTGTTTTTCTTGAACATGCAATAAAATCTTTAAGGACAAAGAAGACATTCAACCTCTTCTGAGCTAAGTTTCAGTTGTAATGTAAACAAAGCAGATGTGACTGCATTTTCATTAGTCGTATAATGATTTTACCTTTAAGCGTGTAACAAAATGTAGTTTCCTAACACTCAAAAATAAAAATAATAAAAATATATATATTATCTAGCATATGTCTATTTAAGTTATGTGGGAGAATCTTAAAATGTATAATTACAATTTTAATAGATTAAATAAGCTATATTTTATTGTTATCCACATGCAATGTAGAATACATTGGAATTTTAGTTGTTTTAAAATGGCTGCTTCTGTATAATTATAAGACATTGCAAAGTAAAGTACTTGAAAAGTGGAGAGAAGCAAATTATTTTTAATATTTTCGAACAGTTTAGTAAAAAATATCCTACACTAGCCATTGAGGATATGGTGAAAATAACAGCAAAATGTATAGGTGTCAGCATATAGCATATATTCTTTTCTTAATGAAATTGTAAATAAAAAATATATATATATATATATATATATCATCATTGGAAAAATGTGAACATCTGATTAGGTAGGCACATATATAATTTTTAGTCATAAATAAATAAATAAATAACAAATGTAGTAAGTTCTATTTATTGGTATCATCTTACCTTGTATTCAGTCATATTTCTTGTAAAATACGATGTTGCCCAAGAACAATGTTTCTCTTGATGATAACATCGTATTTTATGGGAAATAAGACTGAAAACAAGATAAGATGGTACCAATAATTAATTATGAACTTCCATTTCTTATTTATTTATGATAAAAATTATATATATGCCTACTTAATCAGACATTTATGCTTTTTCATGATGTCAATACATATCCTTTATTCGCAATTTCATTATGAGCAGAATATATGTTCTATGCTGACTCACCTGTAAATTCTGCTGTGGTTTTGACCATATCCTCAATGGGTAATGTGGGATATTTCACACTAAACTGTTTGAAAACATCAAAATAATTTGTTTCTCCCCACTTTTCAAATACTTTTCTGTGCAATGTCTGATAATTATGCAGAAAGCCACCATTTTGTAACAATAGAAATTCCAACATATTCTATATTGCTCATGCAAGAGAATGAACCAATGCTTATTTAATGTATTAAAATTGTAATTATATATATTTAAGATTCTCGCATATAACTTATATAGACATGTGCTAGATAATACATATTTTTATTATTTTTATTTCCTTAATTTTGAGTGTTAGAGAACAAACTACATTTTCATATACACTTAAAGGTAAAAACATTATTTGACCAATGAAAATGCATTCATACATCTTGTTTATTTACATTACAACTGGAACTTAACTCGGAAGAGATATAAAAAGTCAATTTCTGTTGAGAGCAATTTCTGGAATCTTCCCATTTTATTTCATAATAAGGTGTACACATTTTTCTAATGCACTGGTATAAAAAAGGAAAAGGAAATTAACTTATTGCAAAGAATGCCATTATTACATCATCAGTCTATATATTTGAAAAAAAAAAGATAACTTTTTTATCATTATAAATATAGAATGTTAAATTAATTTATTAATAAATTACGATAGGAAGTAACATAAGCAGTTCTTCTTAACAAATAAGGTGAATCCAGAATCAAAAAGGACTCAACCACATTGCCCACAAATTGGGGATCTTTAATAGCGTAACACGTAGATTGGTAAACATACCCTTGAGCAAAGAAAATTTTGAATTAGAGAAAAAACACATAATCAAAGTAGAAGAAAATGGTTTTGAAGAAAAAATGATACACAAAAAATAGATAGATACAAACAACAAAAATTGATGAATGAAAGCACTCTTCAGATAGAAAAACAAATTTAAATACAGGAAATTCATATATTATCAATGAGCACACAATAAATTCCAAAAGATTTCTGACAAATTTAATATCAAGTTAGCATCAAAAAATTATTACAGCCTAAATAAACTGATTAAAACTACCAAAAATGAGAAGATTATAATCAGGAATATACCAGATAAAGTGTGCTGATTGCAATAAGATATACATAGGAAAAACGAAGAGAAACTGGAACATTAGAACAGGAGAAGACATTAGATATGTAAAAAATGGAGAAGTAGAAAAATCTGAAATAGCTGTTTACATTTGGTCAGAAAAGTATAAAATCAATGTGAACACAAAATTATTAAAACAGTTGGGTAATACAAATGAACTCACTGTTTGGGAGAAGATCTACATACAGAAGAACAAATTCGAGATTATGAATTTTGAAATTCCTGGGAAATTAGATTTTATTTACAAGTTCTTCGGACAGCCAAAAGATGGAGCGAAAGCCGACAACATAAATTTCAATGGTCTGGAAAAGCAACAAAAAGTTGTGAGGTAAGATGACTCCGGATTCACCTTATTTATTATGTTAAATGAATTTATAAATGAGTTGGAGAAAATAAAGTTCTGTGTTTTCACGATACCAGTTTCAAAGGTCATTTCATCCCTTCATTAAAAGAATACAATCACATTTTAAACATAGCTACTTTAAATGGTTTTGGAAAAAAGATAATAATAAATAAGTTAAAGAGGTTCAAACAACAAAAAAAGACTTAAAAAATACACCACCCTACAACCTGATTCAAAAGATTGGAAACAATTTTTAAAAATTACTTACCATTCTGGAACACACAGGTAATTTCAAAAAGTATTTAACAAATTCAATATTATGTTGGCACCGATTAACAAATTTAGTTTGCATAATCTACTAATAACTGATAAAAAGGTTATTGTCCCAGATAGTAAAAACTCTAGAATGTATCAAATTAGTTGCAGTGACTGCAACAAAATATATATAAGGAAAACTAAAAGGAATTTAGAAAATCGTATAAAAGAACACTTTGGAAATATTAAAAATGGTGAAATTGAAAAATCGGTAATTGCAGCTTATAGTTTGCTAGAGAATCACAAAATTGGAAGAGAAACTAAACTTTTGAAACATTTAGAGAAGCCTTTGGAATTAACAGTTTGGGAAGAAATATAATTTAGAAGAACAAATTTAGAACCATTAATTTTTAAGTTCCCAGCGAACAAAATTTAATCTCCAAGTTCATGAAATTGACACCAGATGGCAATTTGGAAGAAGGTGTTAATGGCAACATTTCAACAGTTGGAGTTTGACTGAAGGTGAACTGGTTTGGAACCAGTATTGTGAAAACGTGGAACTTTATGACGTGAGATATAAAAAATTTTTTCCAACTCATTTACAAATTGAAAATTACCTCATAGAGTTACTTCCCACTTATTTTTGATTACATATTAAATGAATATTACAAATTTATATAATAAATTTGGGAATTTTTAACATTATGAAGTTTAATTCATAAGAATTAAATGAATTGTGATTTCTTCTTACCTCATACTTCTATGTTTTTTTTTAAACACAGCACTGCAGTATCAGCGAGGATGGTGATGATGGTCACTGATACTGCAGTGCTGTGTTTAAAAAACATAGAAGTATGAGGTAAGAAGAAATTATGATTCATTTAATTCTTATGAATATTACAAATGTTATAATGACTTACAGAGTTACTTTACACAAGTTGTTATAAGATAGGGACCCATTCGGCTGGAAATAAATAAAAATTAAAAGGACCATATTAATTTACAAATGCTCGATAAAAGGGTGTTGCTATACCTCTTCCGAACTAAGTTCTAGTTGTAATGTAAACAAACCAGATGAATTGGATTATATTTTCAGTGGTCAAATAACTGTTTTACCTTTAAGCATGTAAGAAAATGTAGTTCATTTTCGAACACTCAAAATAAATAAAATAAAAATATATATTACCGTGCTCATATCTGTATAGTTATATGGGAGGATCTTAAAATATATAATTACAATATTAATAGATTAAATAAATAAAGTTTTAATTCTTACGCATGCACAATGCAAAATACTTTAGAATTTCAATTGTTTCAAATGGCTGCTTCCCCATCACAATTTTTGAAGCATCATGAACCTTTGAAAAACAGAGGGAAACAGATTATTTTGAATGTTTTCAAACAGTTTAGTGGAAAATATCGTATATTAGCCATTAGGGATGTGGTGAGAATAACAGCAGAATTTAAGGGTGAGTCAGCATGTAGTATAATTTCTACTCTAATGAAATTGTAAAATAAAGGATATCTATCATCATGGAAAAAGCATTAGCATCTGATTGGGTAGGTCCATATATAGTTATTTGTCATAAATAAATAAGGAATGGAGGAAGTTCCTAACTATTGGTACCATCTTACTTTGTATTCAGTCTTATTTTCTGTAAAATATGATGTCCAAGAACAGTGTTTCTATTGATGACAGTTCTGTATATAATTCAGTCATATGGTGGGTAAAAGTAGTTGCACGATTTCTCCAATAAACAAAGTTAGTGGAGTAATACCTTATGCAAGTTTGTTTACAGTACAACTGGAACTTAGCTTGGAATAAGTATAAGAACCTATAGTATCATTTGGGAAAAAGAGGATTGTGAAAGTGAATAAAAAAATCAATTATCATATCAATCTTTAAGAAAAGAGATAAAACTGATTGCAACTACTGTATGAGGATTAACATACAGACCATTAAGATGTCTTAATATATCCTCAAGGCTTGAAACGTTGAGCTTTTATATACAGGATGATTTTATAAGAGCATGCAGAAATTAAACAGGAGATGGGGAATGCTCCATTGAACAATTTGAGATAGGGAACCTAGGGTCCGAGAAGCCAGTTTAAGGAGATATGGAAGTAAACTTATCTTTCACATTATTGTCTAGTCTTTTTTATTTACATTATTTATCAGTTAACTGCAAGTACCATTATTGACACAATTAATGTATCATTTTGTATCTGACAACAGTTGCTCAAAATAATGGCCACCAACCTCTATGTGAACATGTCATTGGCATACAAGATTCTATAGCATTCTGATGTGTTTCAAATCACATCACAGGCAGCTACAATTCTGGCAACTAATTCCATTGTGAAATTACAATATGAAGTAATAATAATGGTTCTTCTTAATAAATAAGTTGAGTCTGTTTTCATCTTACCTCATATTTGTTGATTTCTTTTAAGACACATTTCAATACATCTTTGTTCTACCTTCAGCTTGTCCAGACTGATGATTTGTACATTGTCGACTCTTACTCTCTCTTTTCGTGGCATATCAAATCTCTCGTGCCGGGAATTTCAAAATTCATGATTCTCAATATTAAATTAATGTTGGGAAGTAAATATTATGAGGTATAATCATTAAAATTCATTGGAGAACATTTTGTTTAAACAACTCACCTCATAGGATTCATGCTTCCATGATACTGCAGTTTCAAATACAGTCGTGTTCATCTTCAGCCATAACTCCGACTGACGAAATTCTTTGGCCGTTAACTGTCCTTTGTCGCCATCTTCAGTGCTGCCATCTATGGTTGAATTTATGAACTTTGAAATCAAAGTAATTTATTTCGTTAGGGATATCAAAATTCATCATAAAATTGGAAGAGAAGCTAAACTTTTAAAACTAGTAGAGAAGCCTTTGGAATTGACAGTTTGGGAGAAAATATACATTCAATAAAGATAGATCAATGAATTTTGATATCCCTAATGAAATTACTGTGATTTCGAAGTTCATAAATTCAACCATAGATGGCAGCACTGAAGATGGCGACAATAGAACAGTTGACGGCCGAAGAATTTCGTCAGTCGGAGTTTTGGCTGAGGTTGTACACGACTGTGTTTGAAACCGCAGTATCGTGGAAGCATGAATCCTATGAGGTGAGTTGTTTAAACAAAATGTTCTCCAATGAATTTCATGATTCTCTCTTTGTCATTCTGAATGTAGATTTTTTTCCCATATGGTGAGTTTATTTGTGTTTTCTAAGTGTTTTAATAATTTGCTGTTTACATCAATTTGATGTTTTTCTGACCAAATGTGAGCAGCTACTGCAGATTTTTCTACTTCATTTTTTATTTCTTATATGTTCCTTATTTCTAATGTTAAATTTCTCTTTGTTTTCCATATGAACATACATTTATCATTTTTGGATCTCAAATTTATAGAAATGAGGAAAAAAAGAAAATAGAATTTGCCATTCATAGAAAAGAAACACACACAGAACTGTATTAAATCTACAGGATCCAACCATATTTCACACAAAATGGCAGTCTTTAACAGCCTAGCATATAGATTGGTAAATGTACCCTTGAGCAGAGAAAGTATTATGAGTTAGAGAAAAAAAAAAGCACATAATTGAATGAGGTATAATAAGGAAATCTATGACCTCTTAAGGAACCTGATGTATCAACTCTTGCAAAATTAAAAAAAATGCAGTGGGCCGGACATGTTCAAAGAATGGATAAATAATACATACCTAAGAAAGTGATGACAATGTTTGGGAAGTGGCCAGTATGAAAAGCTTTAGAAAAGATGGATGGACTCAGTGAAGGAAGATTGCTATCAAATTCTGAACTGTAGGAAGTGACAACAGATATCATTGGATAGAGAAGATTGGAGGTCTCGCATCAAGAAAGCCCGGGCCCGTTAGGGGCTATAGTGCCATTGGAAGAAGAAACATAAAATTATTAAAACAGTTAGAAAATGCAAATGAACTCACCATATGGGAAAAAATCTATGTTCATAAGAACAAGGGAGAGAATCATGAATTTTGGAATTCCCGGGGAGAGAGATTTGATATGCAAGGTCTTTGGACCACAAAAAGAAGGGAGTATGAGGTGAGCCAGGGCCAACAATGTAGAGATCATCAGTCTGGATAAGCTAAAGACAAAACAGAGATGTTTTGAAACTCATCTTAAAAGAAATCAACAAATATGAGGTAAGATGAGAACAGACTCAACTTATTTATTAAACTAATTCCATGTCAGTTTCCACTGGAGTCTCAAACGCAAGTGACTTTAGATATCCCCATAGGAAATAATCAGGGAGAGTCAGATCATCGTGACTTACTAGTCATAATGCTCTTCCTTTTAGGAACTAAAGGATATAAATAAACAACATAGTATATCAAATTATTTTCAGTCTGATCATCTTACCTCAATATTAATGTTGATTTGTTGTTGGACATTTTTTGAAACATGTCCAAGAACAAATCAACATTAATATTGAGGTAAGATGATCAGACTGAAAATAATTTAATTAAAATAACCTCAAAATATCACTTCCTAAAATTAAATATTAATTACAACATAATACATGTAAACTTGTATGCATGTTAGTTGTAAATCAGGTGGAACACGGAAATACTAGACAAATTTACTTCCATATCTAAAGCTGACTTCCCGAACCCTAGGTTCCTTATCTCCCTTATGTTCTGTTTAATTTTTGCACACTCTTACAGAATCATCCTGTATAAGTGCTACACTAGTTCTTCTGACATCTTTCTTATATTCAATCTGATTATTTTCATGGAAAATAATAGAGCAATTCTAGTATAAATGACAGTCTATAGTAATTAATTATTGTAACAGTTTGTAAATAACAGCCTCGTTGGTCTAGCAGTTAAGTTCCTAATCTCTGGTTTGGAGGGTCACAGGTTCAAACTTTGCCGGGGTGGATATATTATTTTAGGAAGGAGAAATCAAGAGACAAGTCCTCTGGGAGGGACTTTGAACCATCACTACAGAATGTGAAGATTTTCAAGGTTCTAAAAGAAGCTCAAGACTAAATTAGAACCTTTGAGCAAAATTTAATCAACCTTTCCCATCCATGTAATACCTTAGTTGTCAACTAGATGTCTCTAGTTGTTATTTGCTGAGATCTATTGGGAAATACACATAACTAAATTATCATTAATATTTAAAGTAAGTGACACTATGAGGTTTATTTTTAATTAATAATTGAGTTAGATTTGACACCTAACCTCATAATTGTAGATTTCTTGAAGATACGTATATTTGCTAATTAATTGGACCACAGAAAGAGGGAGCAGAAGTCAAGATCTAGGGTCAACAACTTGGGAAAAATCAGTCTGTAACTACTGACGATGAGGCTAACTTGCCTTGAAACATGTGTCTAACAGAAACAATGATATGAGGTAAGAATTAAACAGACCAAACTTATTATTAAGTAAAACCTCATAATGTTACTTCCTATTGTATTTTCAATTAACGTAAGTACCTGATATATCAGTCATCTTCAACTAAATTAAACTTTTGTTTAAGAAACTTTGTCAAGTGGTTAAAACTATGAAAGCCTTTCAATTGGAATGCAGAAGATGGAACATGATTCTGAAAGACCTTCATAGTTTTAACAACTTGACGAAGTTTCTTAAACTGAACTTCAATTTAGTTGAGGACAACTGATATACCAGGTACTTATTTTAGTATTTTACTGAAATGAGCTAAACTTTACATCCTGTGATGCAACTTTTTTAATTCCTTCATAAACTCCTGTTAAATTTTATTCTTAGGGTTTAATTTTTCAAATCAATTATTTTTACATTTTTTCTAATGATTATTTCAATATATTTTTCTATAATATTTAACAACATACATAGCATGAAGATGTGGCAGCCATATTGATTTTAATGAATATTCTATGCAACAACAAAGACATGTCCCAGTGCAGCCAACATAGAGTATGTACTAAGTAACTGTACACATATACTTCAGAATTTCAGAACTTACTATTTATTTTTGGGTGTAGCATTCTTTCACAGGTTAGAGTGCTTAAATTGTGTTAGATTAGCTTTTAGGTTGGTCTTTCACAAGTTAGAGTACTTAAATTGCATTAGGTTAATCAAACAAACATTGTGTGTATGTTGGCTGTATCCCGAGATTCCATAGTGTAAACCGCTTCGCATTTGTTGGCGCATGTGTATAGTATATGATTGGAACTTACAAAAATTGTTTATGTCACATGTTGTAAAGTATTTCCCTCATGTGAATTGTTATCAGAAGCTCTGACCACAAGACTATGAGGCTGTCATTTGCACTAGAATAGCCAAATATGCTGAACAAGTAACACAGATTATGGATGTATTAGAGGCAGAATGTTTAAAGACTAAGGGGCTGTCATTTGCACTAGAATAGTCTAGATATGCAGAACAAGAAGGCAGAATGTTCATGGGGGTTGCACATTTTGGAGCAAGGTTAACTGCTTTATTTTGCAGGGGATATAGAGATTGACCATCTTCGCAAGCGTCTTGAAGAGACAGAAGCTGCCATGGAGAGGATTGTAGCTCAGATGGGCTCGGTCCCTCACAGGTTACACTCTTCCTCAGGCAGTGTAAAGGTTAGGGGTTCAAGCCCTGCTCAGAGCTTTGCATGGCATTTTATACACCACAGCCAATAGCTGTACATTCTCTACATTATTGTGCTTTGGACTTAATTTGATATTGCTGATTGATATATTCATGTAGGTTTTTAGTAATAATATGTAGAGAGCCAATTGGGCAAAAGAAAAGTGACTCATACTGAATCTAGAGTCATGTTACATCCAGATGTTCAGATTATACATGATTCTAGCTTAAACAGAATTGGGTCTGGGAAACTGATCTTTTGCTACAATCTAAGGCCCGGTAGGTATCATATCATTCACTACATATTGTACATATACATTCATGGCAGGCCTCATGTGTGTTTTTTGAATTTACATTTTTTAAGTTTATTTATTTTGCCAAATTTATCATGTCCATAGTATGCTAAATACCTCATTTGACAAACAGTAATGAGATGCACAAGGAAATTAAACATAGGCATCAATTCTGTAAATCAATACTATTATTCAATACTAGTAAAATTCATATCAAATTCCGTTGAGGTGAAGTCATATGATGAAAGTTAAAAATTAAAATGTACCTGTTGGTAGGTGCCGTCGTCCTCAACTTTTTAAAAATATTGTATATAAAATTAACTGGAGCACTTTCGGAAGTTATCTTCCATCTTCTGCAGGTTGAGCTTCTGCTACTACAGTCAGTTGCTGCTACAAACAGTTGGAATATACATCACCATACACAACAACAACAACGAGTAGCGGAAGCTCAACCTGCAGAAGATGGAAGATAACTTCCGAAAGTGCTCCAGTTAATTTTATATACAATATTTTAACAAAGTTGAGGACGACGGCACCTACCAACAGGTACAATTTAATTTTTAACTTTCATCAAATGTTATTAAGCATTATAGAGACTATTAACTTCTCTCAAAAACATTAAACTGAAATTATATAAAACTGAACTATTATATCAAATATCACTATGAAGTTTAATTTAAAATTTAAAATAAATTTCTTTCCACCTCATCTCATATCCTGTCTTCTAATTAGGTCAGTTTTCATAACCTTAGTGGTTAGTAACCTCAGTAACACAACCGATGTTCTGTCGTTCGGGAGTACTGCTTCTTACTCCATCTGTTGGCCAATTTGACCAACAGATTGAGCAAGAAGCAGTGTCCCTGGACAACAGAACATTGGTCATGTAACTACCGAAGATGCAACCACAAAGGTTATGAAACTGGTCTAAAAAGAAGACAGGATATGAGGTGAGTTGGAAAGAATTTTATTTTAAATTTTATATGAGAAATGAAAGAGGTGCATTGAAAATTCTTGTAGGAAAATCAGAGGGAAAAACATCCAGCCGGTAGACCAATAACATTAACCATGATTTGAGGGAAGTAGATTATACAGGTGATGATTGCAAAACATTAGCTGAGGATAGGGATATATGGAGAGCTTATCTATGTGGCCATGAACCTAGGGTTTGATAGTTCCAGTGAGTTAATTAGTTTTATATATAAAACTGTTATTCTCCCAGTTATATTATATGGATGCAAAACATTTTTTCTTACTTTAAGGAAGGAGGAAATATTAAGAGGATTTGAGAATAAAGTTTTTAGGAAAATTTTTGGACCAAAGAGAGATGAGCAGACAAATGGAGACGACTACATAACAGTGAGTTACACAATCTTTTTAGGAAACCAGATATAATAAAAACTTGTTTATTTTTTATCATTTCACTCACCTCATACTTCATAATTTATAGCAGACCCAGGGTTTCTTCACGTAATTCGTGACATTGTCAATGCTGCGTCATGTTCACAACTGACGTCCAACGGCCTTCTATCCTGCAGACTAAACATGTGAACATGACGCAGCATTGACAATGTCACGAATTACGTGAAGAAACCCTGGGTCTGCTATAAATTATGAAGTATGAGGTGAGTGAAATGATAAAAAATAAACAATATTAAAGAACCTCATAGTGTTATTTCCTATCTACATAACTTAATAATAAAAACTGTTTAAGCATTGTAGACTGTGATGGTCAGGACATGTGGCAATGAATGGAGAATAAATTGGGGCATGAAAACTTTTTGTAGGATAACCAGAGGGAAAATCTCCAGTAGATAGACCAAGGCTGAGGTGGGAGAATAACATCAACCATGATTTGAGGGAAGTAGATTATGCAGGGATGATTGGAAAACATTAGCTCATGATGGGGGATGTTTGGAAAAATATTGTTATAAATATGAGATGAAGGTACAGTATTGGCTGTGGTGAGTTGGTTTTTGATCCAGGCTTGAAGTAGATTTTGTGAAGGGAGCTGATTACGTTACTCGAGTTTGTATGTATTATATCATCACCCAACTTCTCTCCTAGTTGTGACAGCAATCTCGGGATTGTTAGCCGAAGTGGACCTACAGAGAGAGATTCTAGAAAAGCGCGCTGAAGAACAATCTGAACAAAAGGTACCGTGCATAAACACGAATGACATCAGTGTTTTTGCATGGCAATAGCTTCATTTCGCAGTAACATAGTGTTTGTTTAAGTGTAAAGTTGGACATTTACAAGCAAACTGCTGTAGTTATTTTAACATAAATTTCACACTATACCTCTTGCAAGATAAGTTCCAGTTGTAATGTAGACAAACCGATGTATGACTGCATTTTTATTGGTCGAATAATAGTTTTACATTTAAGCGTGTAAGAAAATGTAGTTTGCTAACACTCAAAATAAAGGAAATAAAAATAACCATCATTGCCGTCACTTCAAGAATTAGGCAATTGCCCATTTCAACTTCATAATGCATCAGCTCAACGTTTCCTAGGTCTTCCGACATGACATCTTCCTCTTGCTTGATAATTTCTTGCTAACAATGGATATCTCTCCTTACTCATTCCATTCATAATAATAATAATAATAATAATAATAATAATAATAATAATAATATGCTCTATTTAATTAAATAAGTTATGGATTTTCATCACGTAATTGCTTACTTAATAATGCTTTATTTTAGCTGACATAGTTAAGGCCAGAAGCCTTCTCTTCCACTCAACCAGCAAATAGAAAAATTATACACAAATTACATACTTATTACAATTTTAAAATATTATTAAAATACAGACTAAACAAAAGACAATGTGATCTAATACTAGCTAATACTAAAAAAAAACATGGAATATAATAAAATTAAAATAATATAAAATAAAATAAAGTAAGTAAAGCTTCCTAGATGATTATTTACATAATGCTGAATACAGTTGTTATGCAGTTAATGTTTTCATTTTGTTGAATTTAAGATATCAGTTAATTTGTATTTAAATAATTCATGTGATCAATCCGATGGGCCAGATGCTACTAGGGAAGATTGACTTAGGTTAATCTTGCTGGTGGGTAAGAGGTGAGGAGAACTAAGAATAGCTCACAAGGGAATACAGTCTGTACTCATATTGAGCGGCCATATCTTCATCAAGTCTTCAATGGTCAACAAGACGGCAAGTAATAAGCAGAGCTAAACTTGCAAGACTTGAAGAGCAGAAGAAACAGCCCTCTCTTGAGGGATTGATACCCAGAGGAAGCAGCCCTTCCACCATCCTTGCCCGGAGAAGCGCTCGTAACGCTTCCAGGAGACAGCATCTTACTGAAAAGTTTCATAGAAATCAGCCAGACTGTCAAAAATAAAAAAAACTGAATTATGTAGCACACAAGGGTGAACTAGTAGTTATGCTCCTTGCCTCTGGTCCCAAGGGTCACAGGTTCAAACCTGGCCGGGGTCGATGGATTTTTTTAGGATGGAAAAATCCAAGGAGCAAGTCCTAAGGGAGGAATTTTAAAGCCTTGGGTCCCAAGTCTGTAGATTTTCAGGCTCATAAAAGATCCTTAAACCTTAATAAAAAGGCCTCTAAACAAAATTTATTGATCTCATCAACCTAGTAATACCTTAGTTGCCTACTAGATGTCTCATTGGGTGGGTATGTTGACCGCATACCATTCGTTACATCTATGGGCAAATAAGCTTAACTAATTAAATTTTTTTCTCTTCAAATTTAATTTATCTTTCATTGAGAAATGTTAAATTAATAATAAAAACATCAAGCTTAACTAATATTGAACTTTTATAGGAAAAATCACTATGAGACATAATTTAAAACTGATATTAAAATTCTTTGTATCTCACCTCATATCAGTCTTCTAAATATACCCGTTCCAAAACCTAGGTGGTTTCATCTTCAGTTATCTCATTGACTTGATGTTATATCGTTCAGGAGAACTGCTTCTTAATCAGTATAATTAGAATGCTAGATATGAGGTGAGGTTTAAAGAATTTTAATTTAAATCTAAAATTTTAAATCTTAAGCATAACTAAATTAATTTGGTCTAGTAACTCCTAACAAAGGAGAGGCTTAGGCCCAACATTGGGCTGTTACGCCATTGATAGATATCTAAGTCTATATAAGTTATATGGGAGAATCTTAAAATGTATAATTACAATTTTAATACATTAAATAAGTGTTGTTTTAAACTTATGCATGTGCAATTCAGAATACATTAGGATTTCTTTTGTTTCAAAATGGCAGCTTTCTGTAGAATTTCTTAAAACATTTGAAAAGCAGAGAGAAAAAAATTATTTTGACTGCTTTCAAACAGTTTAGTGAAAAATATCCTACATTTTCATGCTATGCTTGCAGCTTTACGAGGGAATTGTAGGTGTGGTAGCTTCCTGTTGCTTTCCACACCGATGAAGGATGATGATGATGATAATGATAAGGATGATGATGATGGTCATATGATTTTGGGGACCGTTTGGGCCTTAAAAAGTTTTCCTACACTTGTCTTACAGGTGAGGAAAAACCCCTATAAAAACCTCACCCACAAACTGCCCCGACCGGGGATCGAATCCGGACCTGCTGCATGATAAGGCAGCACACTACCTCAAGATCACAGCAGTGGACAGAAAAAACATAAACGTCTGATTAGTTACGCCCTTATATAATTTTTTGTTGTAAATAAATAAGAAATTTAGGAAGTTCCTAATTATTATTATAATTCTACCGTATTCAGTCGTATTTTCCGTAAAATACAATATTGTCTAAGAGTAATGTTTCTATCGATGACAGTTCAGTACACATAGCGCCACAGTTCCCCAATAGACGGAGTCGGCCTTATACAAGTTTGTTTACAGTGCAACTGGAACATAGCTTGGAATTAGTATATTAAGAATTTTATCAAATAAAATTAATTAGTTCTCGACTTTAAATAATTAAATATTAAAAATAAGACCTAACCTCATTTTAATCAAAATTACAGTGAGAAGTAACGCTGTAAGGTAGCGTACAATTTATAAATTGAATCAGAGAATGATTTTTTTTCATCTCACCTAATAAAACTCCGTGTTTGTCACAGGACTGGTTTCAAAGACTTATGCCTCCATTGTCAGCTAAAACTTTAACTATTGAAATTCTGCTGTTACCATTTTCTTCCAAACTGCCATCTGGTGCCAATTTTATGAACTATTGAGATTCAATTTTGCCCTCCGGGAACTTCAAAATTCATGGATCTAAATTAGTTACAATGACTGCAGTAAAATAGATATAAGGAAAAATAAAAGGAATTTAGAAACTCGTACAAAATAACACTTTAAAAATATTAAAAATTGTGCAATTGAAAAATCGGCAATTGCAGCTCATTGCTAGAGAATCACAAAATTCATACTAAACACATTCATACTAAACTTGGCAAATACTCGTATGATAATGATGATTGTGATGACCAGATGATGTTTGGGGACTGTTACGGCCTTAAAGTTTCCTGACATTCGTCTTATAAGTGAGGAAAAACCCTGAAAAAAAACCTTACACAGGAAACTTGTCCTGACGGGGAATCGAACCTGGGCCTGCTGCTTGGCAAGGCAGCATGCTACCTCAAGACCACAGCATCAATTCTTATCTTCAGACCCCATTTCTAATGATTGGATTTCGCTGAGTTTTGGTTAATACCTACCTCTGTTTATTTTAATAGTATATACTGAGTTTTGTTGTGAACATAGAAAAATGCTACTGCTAGAACGACTTTTAAGTTTTGTTTCAGATGAATTCTTACACCTAATGTTTTTAGAGCATAATAGCAGATAAACACACGGCATACTTGAAAACATGTATGTACAAATTTTCATGAAGATTGGTTGAGAAGTTTAGAAGTCAATAGGTCACAAACATACACATGCTGAATTTATATATATACATATTAAGTCAATTTAACAAAAGACTGGAATATTATAGTATTATAATTATATTATTTTTAGTCTGGACATCTTACCTCAATATTAATGTTGTTTTGAAACATGTCCAAGAACAAATCAACATTAATATTGAGGTAAGATGTCCAGACTAAAAATAATATAATTAAAATAACCTCAAAATATAACTTCCTAAAATTAAATATTATAGTATGTTTGCTTCTTGTCTGACTTTACACTTGACAAACATGTCTATAAAACAGTATTAATTTAACATAATTAAATGCACTTCATCAGCTGGTGCCTTGAAATAACTAACGTTCATTTTGTTTTGCATTTTATTATTAAAATACATTATTTAATTTGATATAAACTTAACAACAATAACAAATTTGTTTGAAAGAAAAAAGAGAGAATTTTATCTAATTTATTACAAAAATTTAAATTTACTTTTCTTTTTCTTTATTTCTTTTCTTTTCTTTTGTGAGTTCTAAAGTATCGTAGATAAAACCTGAGACTCGAGGCTCCCTCTATACCTCATTAGCATGTTAACTGTGCATGTTTTTATCCTTATTAACAGGAATGTATTTTTGTGCACTAAAAGTTAAAATTCAAACGTACAGTAGTATAATACATTACTAAAATTTATTTCTTCAATCTATTGAAAATGACTATATTATCTGAATTGATTTTAAACAAGTTCTAATTTAATTGCAGTTAGAGATGACAATAAATTATCACAGTGGCAGGAAATTCATGCAGGGGTGAGACAAAGATGTCCTTTATCGCCACTTTTATTTATCGCTTATATGAATCAGACCTAGAGGTGCATTATATAATGGAAATGGACAGTTAATGACAAATGAGGGAAATTTTGAAGAAGTGGCTGAATTCAAATATGTAGGAACAATAATTACAAATAGGAATGAGATGCACAAAGAAATTAAACATAGGCTAAATTTTTGTAATGCATGCTATTATGTATTACAGGGACTCTTGTCTTCCCAACTTCTCTCAAGAAAATATATATATATATATATATATATATATTTTTTTTTTTTCAAATTCCCCAGGTTTGTCTTCCGACATTCCTGGATTCTCTCCTGGCATGGCGAAAATTGTTATTCTCCCATGTTATATGAATGTGAAACATGGACTCTTACTTTAAGGGTGAAGAAAATGTTATAAGTATATAAGAATGGAGATTTTAAGAAATTTTTTGGTCCAAAGAAAGGCAGACAGACAGGTGAATGGAGAAAACTTTGCAATAGTGAATTACATGATCTTACAGGAAACTAAGAATAGTTAAGTCTTATAGATTTTGATGTGCAGGACATGTGACATGCATGGGGAATGAAATAAGGAAAGAGTGCAGTACATAGGCCAAGAATGAGGTAGGAGAATAACATTAACCATGATTTGAGGAGTGATATCATACAAGGGATAATTGGAAAACATTAGCTGAGGATAGTGATGTTTGAAAAGCTTATGTCTGTGCTGCCATGAACCTATGGATTCAATAGTACCAGTGAGTTAGTTAGTTAGTTAGTTATATAATAAACTCAATGAAGGTTCAGAATGACTTTTAAAGGTCCAATGAGGAAGGAGTTGGTTTACTGCACCAATTCCCAACCTGGAGGACCAGGAATATTTTTTCAGGTTTTCTTCCTTATCCTTTGTCAAACCAATGATGAAATAAAGGCAGCAGTATCTGTAAACTTACTGGGTACTATCAGCTGGGTGAGCTGAATCCTGGTTTTTAAATGAAACGCACAAAGTTCCTGCTACCAGCTACTAAACAGAAAACTACATTGAAGGAGATAGACAAAAGAGGAGAAAAGAAATACCGGAAGATTTTTACACAACAGATGCAATGATTAATCAAGACTGGACTGGGCCAAACAACAAGATACGCAGTTCAATAATAAGACTGGCAGTGCATGGATATCGCCACAAACTCTGCAGAACTTCAAACTATCATGATCCGTCAATGGACTGCGTGTGTAAGCTTTGTGATAGACTGTGTGCAAGATACCATTTCAATGTCTGTTTAAAGAGAACAAAATCGTTGCTGGCATACAGTAGAGACCATTTCTAATGCACGTTTGTGCACGCTTCTTTATATTATTATTATTACTATTATTAAATTAAACAATTATATAATTTGTGGGAAATAAACAATTACAATGGTTTGGACACATGAAGAAGATGAATGAAGATAGATTGTCAGTTAGGAGTTTGGAATGGGTTCCAAATGGGAGAAAATTAGAGGGAGACCTAAAAAGATATGAATAGAGGGAATTATGAATTTAATGAAGTACAGGGGACTGCAGGATGGTAACTGGAAGGATAGAAATGAATGGAGGAAGAGAATCAAAACTTAATATTGGGCACAGGAAGATGTTATGTACATTTATAACCTGTTGAACAATAAATAATAAATTTTAGTGCATAAAAATTCATTTTCTTGTCATCAGCTCCAAATTGTTAGCTTCTGTAGGCAGTTTGTTACATATTTGTCTCCTGTGCTGAAGATCTTGTAAGTTTATTAACTGTGTTTTGTATAACTGAGGGATGAGAGGGAAAAACTTGACAATCCACAAAGTATTTTTACTAAGATAATTGAGATTAAAGTATGATATGTGTTCATAGTTAAATATAGAAAATAAAATTAATTCGTAAATTAATGAGTCTTTTTTACATCTTACCTCATATTTTATGTTTCTTTAAACATGGGAACTAGTTTTCAAGAGAACCATCTCTCTTGAAAACTAGTTCCCGTGTTTAAAGAAACATGAAATATGAGGTAAGATGTAAAAATTACTCAATTTTTGATATGTATGTTATAATTTTTTTTTTTCTTTCACAACTATACTATCAATACTTCTAAAATTCATTTTAAAGCACCATTTAGGTTATAATATTGTGAAAAGAAAAATTAATGTCTGAACCAGGAATCGAACCGTGGACCTCTAGTTCTCCAGACTAATGTGCAACTCACTACACCATTCCAGACCTGGCACAAACATTAACAATTCTTTCCACGTATACAAATCTATAATTCTCGTTTCATCCGCTATCAGGTAGGTGACTAGAGGTTCAGACATTAATTTTTCTTTTCATAATATCATCATAATATTATAATATGATCCATTATTGGAACTGTGTTAAAATAACACCATTTAGGTTATGTAATAAAATATTAAAATATAAAATTATTACCTGATAAATCAGTCACCCTCAATTTAAATTAAGTTCTGTTATAAAACTTCATGTTGTTAAAATATTTATTTTGAATGAATATTTTAACTATTTGACGACATTTTGCAACAGAAGTTTATTTTAGTTCAGGATGACTGTTTATCAGGTACTAATTTTATATTTTAATATTTTACAGCTATACTAATTTTGAGCTAGGCTCAAGTGTCAAACAAGGGGTTGTCTTCACATTGTTTTCTCGTAATAAAACAACACAAATGATGTCAAAAAAACTTCACAATAACTTTATTTAATTCTATAAACTTTCCGTGACATTTTACTAACGAATTGCTGTAATAATTATCCTTTTTTTAAAGTTTATCTATCACAACAATCATTTTACAGTCTCTAACGAATCCACTTGCCAAAAACATTACTAGAATGAGTTGATTTGTACCAAACATTATTATGCATCTTAACAGCCTGAAGTAGTTGTATAGTAGTTATTTTTCTTGTGACTGGTTTTTATCTGAAAGTTGTATTGTTTGTTATACCTCTTCCGAGCTAAGTTCCAGTTGTAATGTAAATAAATCAGATGTATGGCTGCATTTTCATTGGTCAAATAATGGTTTTACCTTTAAGAAAATGTAGTTCAGTTTCTAAGACTCAAAATAAAGGAAATAAAAATATATATTATCTAGCATATGTATATACAGGGAATCCATTTTAAGAGGAAACCTCACATCATTCTGCCGCCGCGACCAGACTGGTGAAATTTCTCAAATCTCAAATAAATGGTGAGTAATAAGCCTCTATGTGTAGGCCTATTTTTTATAATAATCCAATTAGTTGAGTTATTTGTATTTTGTAGCTTCTAACTGTCTTCATTTGCCGGCAGTAACAGAACATGCTCTCCGCCGGTGCAAGCACAATAGCGGGCAAAGTGAGAGCCGCTGCAACACTGTAAAAAGGTTTCTGCTTAAAATGGATTCCCTGTATAAGTTATATGGGAGAATCTTAAAATGTATAATTACAATTTTAATACATTAAATAAATATTGTTTTATTCGTACACATGCCCAGTGCAGAATACATTGCAATTTCAGTTGTTTCAAAATGGCAAAATTTCAGTAGAATTTCTTAAACATTGAAAAGAAAACCATTTGAAAAGCGGAGAGAAATTAATTATTTTGACTATTTTCAAACAGTTTAGTGAAAAATATCCCACATTAACAATTGAGAATGCTGTAAAAATAACAGCAAAATTTACAGGTGAGTCAGCATAAAACATAAATTGTGCTCGTAATGAAAATGTAAATAAAGGATATCTCTCGACATCATGGAAAAAGTGTAAATGTTTGATTAGGTAGACTCATATATAATTTTTTGTCATAAATAAATAAGAAATGGAGGAAGTTCCTAATTATTGGTACCATCTTACCTTGTATTCAGTCTTATTTCCCGTAAATACAATGTTGCCTTAGAACAATGTTTCTATAAATGACAGTTCCATATACAATTCAGTCATATGGCAGGTAAAAGTAGCATCATGGTTCCCCCAATAGACGTAGTTGGTGGAGTAATACCTTGTACAAGTTTGTTTACAGTACAACTGGAACTTAGCTCAGTATTAGTATAGTGTCATTCTCAGGTGGGTGGATAGAGAGATATCTCCAAAATTGTAAAAAAAAAGTCTAACTAGACAGAGTGACAAATTGTTTTGTGTGTCATAAAAAAGAAAGTATTGATATTGCAGAACAGAGCAATACCTTAAAGTGACAAAGGTGATTAGTGGTCTCGTGGGACCATGTTGCCTTGTCACACAGTAGGTCCGAGTTCGAGTTTCGATCGGGACAAGTTTCCTGGGTGAGGTTTTTTCAGGGTATTTCCTCTCGTGAAAGATAAATGAGAGGAAACTTTAAGGCCCAAATGGTCTGCGAACACCATCTGGCCATCATAATCATCGTCATATTCACCTCATTAGATTAAGTTTAGAATTAAGGACTCTCCTGGCGTATCATTACCATTATCATCACCCATCATATGGTTATCAAAATATTTATGAGGTGGTATCCGTGAATATGGTTAATATTCTTTTAAATGGTATAAATAATCTTACTGTTTCAATATTTAAAAGAATAATTAAATCAGTATTGACTCTTTACAGTGTTCACAATAATTTAACATTGACTAGTCGAGACACCACAGAAATTAACATTACCTACTCACTGATGTTGTCATACATTGTACTGTGTTCTTGACAATAAAAAAACTATCTATCTATCTATCATTGGGGCAGCATAACTCTGCCTTCCAGGTGCTCCATCCTCAGAAGTGGATTACAAATCACTATGCCAGGAGAGAATACTGAAAATCTTGAAATGACAAGCTGGTGACATTGATTAAAAAAATTATATTTCATAGTAGGGGCACGCTGTAGCGTAGTGGTTAAGGTAGTGCGCTACAAACCAGAAGGTCGAGGGTTCGAGCCCCGGTGGGGACAGGATTTTTAAACTGACCCAAACCTTCTGGTGGCACCATGGCCCTGGGGTCGACTCAGCCTCTAATGGAAATTAATACTAGATGCTTATTCTAGGGGTAAAGGCGGCCGTCACGCAGGCCTGACAACCCGGCTGACATCAAGTGCCGATTGTCTAGAAAAAGTGGGAGCCTTAGCCTTCTACTACCCAAAGGTCTCCTATGGCCTGTAGTGGGATCACTTTACTTTACATATATTTCAAGGTAACTCATAATTTTGGATTCTTGGTGTGTAAAAATATATTGGGATGGAGATATCTCTCTTTACACACTTGCCCAAGCATTGTTTTTATTTTGAATTCACTATTTTTCATAAATTTACTGGCACTTTATAGACACCCTGTATTTTGAGTAGAATTGGATTTAGAAAGTTAATATATTATTGATTAATAACTATGCTAGGTTCACTTTTGCGAGAGGTTTCAAGGTCAAGACTGTGTATCCCTATTATGCACACAGTGACCCTCCTTCAAACTCTGTGAAACTGTGTAGTTGTACTCATTTTCTGATAAAAAGAAATTAAGTTCTAAAATAATAATCTGAAAATGATAACAAATTTATTCTCATATAATATAGTAGCAAAGGGGAGAGTGAGAGGGAGAGACTGCCACATGAGCAGGAATCTTACAAATGGGGGGGGCACACCAGCAATGAATATCAGCCACTTGTATGTCCTTGAAACCTCTCCTGAGAGAGTACCTAGTATAATAAATAATTACTTGTATCTCATCTCATACTCTCTGATATTCACATACAGTACTGCAGTTTCAAGAGGCATTCCTCTCATCATCATCCATCGTTACGACTGTTGAATTTTGGTCTTATACCTCCATCTTCAAAGTTGCCATCTGGTAATTAATATTTAATTTTAGAAAGTGATATTTTGAGGTTATTTTAATTATATTATTTTTAGTCTGATCATCTTACCTCAATATCAATGTTGATTTGTTCTTGGACATGTTTCAAAACAATTCTGTTTTATCGTCAGCTTGTCCAAGAACAAATCAACATTGATACTGAGGTAAGATGATTAGACTAAAAATAATATAATTGCCATCTGGTGTTGATTTGATGAACTTTGAGATCAAATCTTGCTTGCTGGAATTTCAAAATTCATGGATTTGATCTCAGAGTTAATCAAATCAACATCATTTGGCAACTTTGAAAATGAAGGTGTGGACCAAAATTCAAGAGTCGTAAAGACGGCTGAAGAGATGCTTCTTGAAACTGTGGTTCTGTGCTTGAAGTTCACAGAATATGAGGTGAGATATGACTCATTATTTATTAGTTATTAACTCGAAAACCTCGTAATGTTATTTGCCATAATTAATTTGTGATATGTTATTGACTGTTGTATAA
Source organism: Diploptera punctata (assembly GCA_030220185.1). NCBI lineage: Eukaryota > Metazoa > Arthropoda > Insecta > Blattodea > Blaberidae > Diploptera > Diploptera punctata. Next base: position 881,163 of record JASPKZ010007730.1, read on the forward strand.
TTTGCAGGGAGAAGATAAGACAACAAGTGAAATGAGAAAAGAAGTGGAGGAAATAAAGAAGATCATCACAGATGATGCAGAGAACACAGATAAGGTAGATAATGTTACTGAAAGTGATAAACCTAAAGTTCAGGTATTGGGTATGGAGCAACTGCCAGCTGCGAAGGAGGACAACGATGGAGCAGGCCTGCCACTCCGATATTTGGTTTACCATCTCACAGCCGAAGTAACACTCCTGTACCACCACCTACACCCGAGCCTCAATCTATTTACCTCGAAGGAGCACTGCCTTCTCAGTCGCAGCTGCTGGTGTCTGAATCCGAGACACAAGCCGTCGCAGTAGATCCAGAAGAGCTTGACATCGATGCTCCTGTTATACTTAGCGGGAAAATGACTTTATCATTAATTAGTTTGGAAGCTGCTTTGGCTGCAGAAGATGAACAACTGGGCCAGAAAGAGCCAGTTTTGGACACCCCATTGGATGAGAAACAGAAACTGCAAGAGCTTGAAAGCGTAAGAGTAAAAAAGGGACACTAACACATTTGTGGATTAGTAAAAACTAAACTCTGTGACGCATCAGAGCTTGAAAGCTCTTGTCTTATTGGTAGATACTAATTCTTCAGAAAAGCATGATCTCCAATGAAGTTGTCTTCAGAGAATGACAAATTTACCAGTATCTAAAAAGCACGATTTCTCTACTATACCTCTTCCGAACTAAGTTCCAGTTGTAATATAAACAAACCAGATGTATGGACTGCATTTTCATTAGTTGAATAACCAATAAGCATGCAAGAAAATATGGTCCACTTTCTAAAATAAAAATAATAAAAATATATTATCTAGCACATGTCTATATAAGTTATATAGGAGAATTTTAAAATATATAATCACAATTTTAACAGATTTAATAAATAAGCATTTGATTTAATATTTCAAGGAAGTAACATTATGAGGTTTATTTTAGATAACATGGAGTTAGATACATACTGATGTTTTTATTATTGATTTAACACTACTCACTGAAGGATAAATTTTTCTCTTCAAATATAATTTATCCTTCAGTGAGAAGTGATGAATCAATAATAAAAACATTAATAGATACATACTATTCACCTCTTATTTGTAGCTTTTTTTGAAGATTTAAGTTTCTATGCCTTACGCATCATTATCAGTTCACTTAAAGCATCGAAACTTAAGTCTTCAAAAAAACTACAAATATTATGTGAGTAGTACATATCTAACTCATAATATCTAAGCATTTGATTGTTTAATTGTTATGCATACGCAATGCAGAATATTTTAGAATTTCAATTGCTTCTCCTATACAGTTTTTGATGCATCAAAAAGGAAAACCTTTCAAAAGCGGAGAGAAACAAATGATATGGAAGTTACTAATTATTGGTACCATCTTATCTTGTATTCAGTCTTATTTCCCGTAAAATATGATGTAACCTATGAATAATGTTTCTATCATTGACATTTCCATAGAGAATTCAATCATATGGCAGGTAGAAGTAGTACCACGCTTCCCCCAATAGATGGAGTCGTCGAAGTAATATCTTATGCAAGTTCATAATGAAATTGTAAATAAAGGATAGACCCATATATAATTTTTTTTCTCATAAATAAATAAGAAATGGAAATTACTAATTATTGGTACCATCTTATCTTGTATTCAGTCTTATTTCCTGTAAAATAGGATTTAACCTGTGAATAATGTTTCTATCATTGACATTTCCATAGAGAATTCACTCATATGGCAGGTAGAAGTAGTACCATGGTTCCCCAAATAGACGGAGTTGCCAAAGTAATATCTTATGCAAGTTTGTTTACAATACAACTGGAACTTGGCTCGAATGCAGTATAATACTAATACAAAATCTGGACCCAGATTTTGATGACCTAAAAAAAATTATCTAAAAATTATATTGAATATACTCTGATGAAATGATGATTACTGAATCCTTAAATAATACAAATTTATGATTAAAGGCTAATATTTTGAAAAGAAAAATTAATGCTTGAACTGGGACTTGAACCCTGGACCACTGGTTCTATGCACCAGTATACAGCCCATTACATTTAAGACACATACAAACGTTACCATAATAACTCATTGTTATTTTCCATCGTAAAAGTTTTATTAAAGTCCATGTATTTCTTTAGATTAAAAATCATTTTAAATAATTCATCTTCGTCTGTGGTCCTACAGCCCTTTTAGTTTAGCCTTGACCTCCTTAAGAATTGCTCTTTTTCCAAAGCTCTCTGTCTCCATCTCTTAATTCCTGTCTTCTCAAGGTCATCCTGGACATCATAACCACTGTAATTTGGGTCTTGCAACTCTTCTTTTACCACTTGGTTTAGCATCTAATAATATTTTAGGCATTCAATTATTATACATCCTGATGATGTGGCCAGTTACTCCAACCATCTGATTTTTATATCAGTGACAATATTTGCATCCTTGTAATTCAGAGTTGGTCCTGATTCTCTGAACTCCTTTAAGATAAACAGGACCAAACATTTTTCTTAAGAGATTCCTTTCCCCAAATGTTTAAAATAGTTATAGCTCGTTCAGGTAGGGTCCAGGTTTCACTTCCAATTTAAATAATGGATGTTATACCTACACTAGGGCCTAACTGCCATAATAATAAAAATCTATAAAAACAGATGAAGCATATACACAAGATACTTCTTTATTATACCAAAAGATAGGGAATAAATAATCACCCTTAAAATGCGGATTGAAGTCTCAATCAAAATACACACAAGTGTTTTATAAATAAAAAACTAGGGTAAAAATTATAATAAAATGATTTCACATCAATATATTTTTCAATCTATGAGGACACACTTACGAAATCTTATATAATATCAAAAACAACTTTGTTAGTTTCAACCTAATGAGACACTCTTATGAAAACTTATATAACCCAAACACATTAAGATATGTAGTTAAAAACATCTTATATAATATGGCCCTGATAGAACTAGGAATATTACAAAAGATTGGGTACGAAAATAGGGTTTCCATTAGTTTTGGAATTGTGAAAGGTAGAGATAATGATATAAAAACGGGGCTTTTGGGTAGCAAAAGTCAGAACGGTGTGGGGGACCGAACCCTTCGGTCCTCCTGGGTGGAGGCAGCTCTACATGGGTAAGATGTATTTTTTCTATACTATTATCTCTCTAAAAAGTTCATGTTTTTTAAATGGTCATTTTCAAACATAAATTTAATTAAAGGACCAAATGGTCCAGAGAACTTAGAATAATTTTATTGATTATTGAAATTGCATGAAATTAAGAAGACCTAAGGGTCAAATAACTTAGAATCATGGCCAAAGTTGATTCTTTTTAAATGATTGTTTTCTCTCTCTGAATTTTATCAAATTTTTAGTCTTTTCGGCGCTTTTCAATATGGCGATTTTAGCTGGTTTTAATAAGTTGTTTTATATGTTTTGTTCTAATATTTCTTTATGTTTTGTTTTATTCAAATAAATAATGTTAGTTTATTGTTTACTGTGTTTTTAAACACCAAAACCAGGGCCAACCGCTCGGGCCAAAAGATCTCTTAAAACATAAAGATTCTTTTTACGCTACGTTATGGCTGGGCTTAACTTCCACTGTAACAATCTATCCCACCGCTGCCACCAGATTGTTATAGTGGAAGTTAAGCCCAGCCGTAACGTAGCGTAAAAAGAATCTTTATGTTTTAAGAGATCTTTTGGCCCGAGCGGTTGGCCCTGGTTTTGGTGTTAAAAACACAGTAAACAATAAACTAACATTATTTATTTGAATAAAACAAAACATAAAGAAATATTAGAACAAAACATATAAAACAACTTATTAAAACCAGCTAAAATCGCCATATTGAAAAGCGCCGAAAAGACTAAAAATTTGATAAAATTCAGAGAGAGAAAACAATCATTTAAAAAGAATCAACTTTGGCCATGATTCTAAGTTATTTGACCCTTAGGTCTTCTTAATTTCATGCATTTTCAATAATCAATAAAATTATTCTAAGTTCTCTGGACCATTTGGTCCTTTAATTAAATTTATGTTTGAAAATGACCATTTAAAAAACATGAACTTTTTAGAGAGATAATAGTACAGAAAAAATACATCTTACCCATGTAGAGCTGCCTCCACCCAGGAGGACCGAAGGGTTCGGTCCCCCACACCGTTCTGACTTTTGCTACCCAAAAGCCCCGTTTTTATATCATTATCTCTACCTTTCACAATTCCCAAAAACTAATGGAAACCCTATTTTCGTACCCAATCTTTTGTAATATTCCTAGTTCTATCAGGGCCATATTATATAAGATGTTTTTAACTACATATCTTAATGTGTTTGGGTTATATAAGTTTTCATAAGAGTGTCTCATTAGGTTGAAACTAACAAAGTTGTTTTTGATATTATATAAGATTTCGTAAGTGTGTCCTCATAGATTGAAAAATATATTGATGTGAAATCATTTTATTATAATTTTTACCCTAGTTTTTTATTTATAAAACACTTGTGTGTATTTTGATTGAGACTTCAATCCGCATTTTAAGGGTGATTATTTATTCCCTATCTTTTGGTATAATAAAGAAGTATCTTGTGTATATGCTTCATCTGTTTTTATAGATTTTTATTATTATGGCAGTTAGGCCCTAGTGTAGGTATAACAATGGAACAGTTTAAAATTATTGTATTTTCAACACTTTTGAAATTCATGTTAAAGCACCGTTGAGGTTATGTAATAAGATGTTAATTATATAAGTTTTTTACCTGGTAAGTCAATCATTATCAACTAAGTTATTTAACTTCTTCAAGTTGTTCTAAAATGGAGGCCTTTCGAAATCGATGTTTCATCTTCTGAATAATAAAATGTAAAAGATGAAACATTGATTTCGAAAGGCCTCCATTTTAGAACAACTTGAAAAAGTTTAATAACTTAGTTAAGGATGACTGACTTACCAGGTAAAACTTGTATAATTAACATCTTATTGTATTTTGTACAAAAATAAGGGAGAGGACTAGGAAAGGACGTAAAACCTGAAAAAAAAATTACCTGAAACTTAAAAAAAAAGAGAGAAAAAAAGATGGAAAAATGAATAATAGAATTAATATTTTTTTTATAACCAGAGATACATGTCCAGGATCTTAATTATTTAAGAGCAATGCATACAGGAGGAAAAAAAAAAGTCATCAAAATCCGGGTCCTGTTTATCGGAGATGTGATGTCTGGGAATTGAAATCTTTTCTTAACATACTAATAATTTAATAAATAAGGCGAGTCTTTAGCATCTTTCCTTATAAAAGTTGAGTTCTTCTAGGACATGTTTCAAAACACTTAAGTTTTATCTTCAGCTTGTCCATACTGTTGATTTTTAAGTTGTCGGCTCTGAATGTCAACTCCTACTCCATCTTTTGGTGGTTCAAAAAACTTCCAAATCAAATCTCTCTCCCTAGGAATTTCAAAATTCATTCTCCTTGTTTTTCTAGATGTAGATCTTCTCCCAAATGGTTGAGTTCTTTAGTATTTTCTAACCGTTTTAATAATTTGATGTTCACATTGATTTTATGTTTTTCTGACCAAATGTGAGCAGCTACGGCAGATTTTTCTACTCCTTGTTTTACATTTCTAATGTTTTCCTTAGTTCTAATGATTAAATTTCTCTTTGTTTTGCCTATGTATATCGTATCACAATCAGCATATTTTATTTGAAATTCTGATGGAGAGAGATTTGATATGCAAGTTCTTTGGACCACCAAATGATGGAGAAGGAGTTGACATTCAGGGCTCACAACTTAAAAATCAATAGTTGGACAAGCTGAAGATGAAACAGAATTGTTTTGAAACATGTCCTAAAATAACTTTTATGAGGTCAGATGAAACAGATTCAACTTATTAAGAATAAGAAGTACCTCATAATGTTACTTCCTATTGTAATTTTATAATACTAATAATTTATTATCTCCTAAATTACTTACCTTTATGTTAGGATAAACTTATACAGGATGTTTAAAATATAGTCAGAGTAATATTTAAAAGTTTCACCTCACAAATCTTGTGTTTTTCCATGATACTGATTTCAAATGGAATCCCGTCCATCCTCAGTCAAACCTCCGACTGATGAAATCCTTCCACCATCAACATTTTCCAAGCTGCCATCTGTGGTCGAGTTTATAAACTTTGAAATTAGATTTTGTTCGTTAGGTATATCAAAATTCATTGATCTATCCTTATTCTCCTGAATGCAAATCTTCTCCCAAACTGTCAATTTCAAAGACTCTTCCAATTGTTTTAAAAGTTTGGTTTCTCTTCCATTTTTGTGATTCTCTAGTAAACTATGTGCTGCAATTACAGAATTTTGAAATTTGAAAAATTGAAGGGGATAATTGAGTAAACTTCATTTTATATTTGAAGAAAAAAATTTTCGCCTAGACCGAGACTCGAACCCGGGACCTTTGGCTTGCCGGGCCAAATGCTCCTCCAACTGAGCTACTTCATTTATTTGTTTTTTTTTAAGCTGCAAAACACTCAAAAGGCTTGTCATGCAGAAACTGTGTAAAGTAAACGAATTCCTCTATTAATTCATAGTTCTTTAAGTTAATAGAATTTCCATTATCCTCTCATTCCATTTTAGGAGCCTAAACATTTTTGGAATACTTCCATCTAACACTGTTCCTCTACTTCATTCCAGTTTTATCACAATATTTTGCATCTTCTATAAGTGTTTTTTGTTTGTTTATGTCTGAAACTTTTTCAGTATTTGAAATATAATTCAAGACTTAAGTATTAATTTAGATGCAGTATTAAGACAGTTGCATATCCTTTATAAATTATATCTTGTTTTATAAATCATTGTTGACATTTTGTGTGGTGTTCCATTATTATTGGTTCTCTGATTATGAAAAGTAGTGCATGGATTTTCTGGGAACTGTTTTCATTTAATTTAGAACTCATTGGTATGTAATTCAATATTTAAAAAATACAAGTATATTTAAAAATAACTTTTTTAAATTAATAAATATAATTTAAAAAATAATATATATGATTAAAAATTAATTAAACTATTTAAAAAATAATAGATTTTTAAAAATAATATAAATATTTATAAAATTGATAAACATAATTTTAAAATAATAAAAATATAAAAAAATAACATTTTAAAATTAATAAAAATTATTTAAAAATCATAAATATGTTTAAAGATTAATAAAAATATTTAAAAATAATAGAAATATTCAACAATTAATAAAAATATTATTTTAAATAATAGTAATATTTAAGAATTAATAAAATATAATTTTAAAAATAATAAAAATATTTAAAAATAATAACATTTAAAACAATAACATTTTAAAATTGATAAAAAATATTAAAAATCAAAATATTTAAAAATTAATAAAAATAAAATATAGAAAATTAACAAAAGTAATAAAAATATATAAAAATATTTAAAAATTAGTAAAAATATTAAAAATAATCAAAATACTTAAAATTTAATAAAAAGGTGAAAAAATAATATTTGAAACAATAACATTTTAAAATTAATAAAATGATTAAAAAAATAAAAAAAATATTTAAAAATAAAAAAAGCTAAAATAGTAAAATCCATACACGAGATATCAGTTGCCCCAAAAAAATTAAAATTTTAACTTTTTATACAATATCCTCAATGGTGGTTCAAAATAAATTTTAAAGTATTGATTAAAAAATGTATACAATTATTTAAAATTTAATAAAAAACATTAAATCATTAACAAAACCATAAAAAATTAATAAAAAAGCATTGTTGGTAATTAATGTTGGGCACTTTTCAATGAAATCATTCACTCCAAATAAAAAAATTAAATTAAATTATTAAAAACAATAAAATTATTAAAAAAGGTAATAAATTTGTTCCTAATATTAATAAAACTATTTGCTAAAGTCATCACTTAGCTTTAATTTTGAATATTTTAAAGTTTATTTAACATTTCATATCAAGCAATGTTTTCAAAACACCTTCACAAATTTATCAATGGTAGATATGAATAATATCAGAGTTTTATTAAATTCAGTAAAAATATATTTATATGTTGTAAATGTATTTACAGGCATTGAGAGAGGATTCTGCTCCTGGAACGGCAGGAGGTTCAGATGAAGAGGAGGAGGAACAACAACCAGGTAACATATTAGCAAATTCCAAAGGAATAGAATTATTCAGGTTGTTCCAATGAAGAGATTTATGAAACATTTTTACAGATCTTCATTATTCCTATCTAATAAGGGAACTGTCAACCATTGCATGTTGAAACCTACCTTGAAATTTCTCCCAGAGAAACATTGTGATGTATCAAGGCTGTGTCCAAAAAATATCTCCTGCTTTTAACTGCAAGGCACAGAAATCCAGTACTAAATCTGTCATTTAAACTACAGGGAAGTAAGATTTAAATTATATTTCTGTATATCTCACCTCAAATCCAGTCTTCTAATTATACCGGTTTCAAAGCCTAGGTGGTTTCATCTTCAGTAATATCTTGTTGACTGATGTTACGTCATTCAGGAGAAATGCTTCTCCACCTAGACTTTGAAACCATTATAATTAGAATTGGTTAAATGTCTATTTGTTTCCCCTTGAACTATTAGAAACAGTAGAACTAAAAAACACATTAGAAATGTAAAAAAATGGAAAAGTAGAAAAATCTGCCATAGCTCCTGATGTTTGGTCAGAAACACACAAAATCAGTGTGAACATCAAATTATTAAAACAGAAAATACTAAACAACTGAGAATTTGGGAGAAGATCTACATCCCCAAGAACAAGGATTAGAATCCTGAATTTTGAAATTCCTGGGGAGAGGGATTTGATTTGCAAGTTCTTTGGACCACCAAAAGATGGAGTGGGAGTCGACTTCCAGGCCGACAATGTAAAATTCAACAGTCTGGACAAGCCGATGATGAAACAGAATTTTTTGAAACATGTCTTAAAAGAACTCAACTTCTATGAGTTAATATGCAGAAGTAATAATATTAAACCATTTATCCACAACAACAAACAGATTACAAATGAAAGTGAAATTGCCAACAAATTCAACAAACACTATGCTAACACCTATACTTTGTCCTCAGAGAACAAAAAGGAACAAAAAACAATAAAAGAGAACCTAAAAAAATTACATAAAATCAACAAGCAGTACAAAAGATAATATTTTTAATAAGAATTTCAACATTAAAGAGTTAAACATAGCTATTTAATAGTTTAAAATCAAACAAATCTCCAGGAGCAGATAATATACATGCAGAATTTCTCAAACACCTTGTCAATAAAGCCAAAACTCAATTGCTCTCCCTTTATAATCTTTCTTGGAACACAAAAGTTCCTGATGATTGGAAAAAAGCTATTATAATACCTATTTTGAAAACAAAAAAATCAACAAATACTTTTTCAAATTATCGCCCAATAGCACTAACTAGTGTAATTGTTAAAACTATGGAAAAAATGATTTCAAATCGATTAAATTTGTATTTAGAAACCAATAATTTACTTTCACCCAATCAAGCTGGATTTAGAGAATTACAATCAACAAATCAACAAATTGTACACCTAAGTCAAGCTATTAAAGACAGTTTCAACAGAAAAGAAGACACTCTGGCAATGTTTGTTGATTTCCAAGGAGCATATGACTATTTGGAGATATAAATTATTAGAAAAAATGCAGACTTTAGGCATTCAAGGGAATATGCTACTCTGGATCAGCAATTTTCTCATCCAACGGTTCATCGCTACAAAGTATAATAATCACCTCTCTAAATACCAACAAACACATCGAGGTTTACCACAGGGTTCTGTACTCAGTACCATTCTCTTCAATATCTACATTAATGATCTACCTAAAGCATATAGAAAAGCTCGAAACAAAAACCCTACTTTTTGCTGATGATGTTGTAATATGGGTCTCCAAACCGAAAAAACCAAAGTCAACAATTAATAACCATAGCCCAACAATCACTAATACAGTTAGAGAATTGGACATCCCAGAACTTAATGAAGATAAATATACAGAAAACAAATTATCAACTATTTACATTAAGAAAGAAACCACTACCCATCACTCTGAAATTGGAGGGTGAATTATTAACTCAAACACATGAAGCAAAATATTTAGGAATAACTCTGGACACAAAATTAACATGGAAGAAACACATGGAGAATATATGTACAAAGATAGAAACAAGGTTACCATTATTAAAACGATTAGCAGGGAAAAAGTGGGGTTGCAACACACAAACCCTAAACACCTTCTACCAAATGTACATAAAACCTGTACTTCAATATTGTGAAGAAATCCTAGTAACTACTAAAGTGGAAAAACTTAATAAATTGCAGAAACAAATCCTCCGTCTGATAACAGGAGCCGTTAAAACAACACCAATCACTGCCATGCAAATCTTAACAAATAACCCAAACATAGCATCTGAAATTGAGAAAACAGCAGTCACACAGTATGAAAAATTTTTAAGGCTACCCCATAATAACTGGACCCAAAGAAAACCACAAGTATGTTTAAAATCTCAGCAAAGCTTCTTAAGCATTGTACAAGAAATCAAACAGAAATTGCAACTTCCACATTCAAAAGAAAATATGCAGATGAGAAACAACCCTCTAGAATTTTTGGAAATTGAATATAATCTTCATTTAACAGAAGACATCAAGAAATCTGAAACTCCTCCATATATTTTAAAACAAATGTCACTGGAAATAATAAATCTAACCCAGCTCCTGAATGGATACATATTTTTACAGATGGCTCCAGCCTACCAAATGATGGGGTGGCACTGGTGCTGGTGCAGTATGTCCACTTTTTTCCTTTTATCGTAAACTAAACACAAATTTAACAAACTTTGATGGCAAAATTCTAGCAATTTTCTTAAGTTTACAAAATCTTTTATATCACATCCAAAAATTTACAAAAGTTGTAATTCTATGTGACTCCAAAGCAGCCATTCTTGATATAACACGAGACACAACACCCAAAAGCATCAAAATTATTGAATGTCACAAAATGATAAAACAGTTATCCCATCTACATAAAAAAGTTGTACTTCAATGGATTCCGGCCCATTGTGGAGTGACAGGCAATGAAATAGCCGATTTTCTAGCCAAGAAGGGTAGCAAAATTGTTTCAAACCCAACTTCTGCTCCAGTTTCCTTTCACTCTATCAAAAGAATTATCTGAAATAAATACATCAATAAACTTAGAGAAGAATACACCACCAAAACATCTGGAAAGGAATGGGAAAATCTACAAGCTTATGACATTACTACATTACAAAGAAAATCTGCAGTAGCAACATTCAGACTGCTAACAGGACATGACTGCTTGAATAAACACCTACACAGAATTGGCATAACAGATTCACCTAAATGCCCTTTTTGCAATTTAAATGAAGATATGGAAAGAAACCATCTTCTCCGTTGTCCAGCTTTTGTAGAAGAGACCAGCCTTTCTGCTAAATATTGGAGTGCAAGAGAGCGAATGATTTCATTATCAAGTGCTCGACATTAGATACCAACCAACCAACCATATTAAACTTTTATAGGGAAAAAGACCAGTAAGCAGTTTGATTTAATTTAAATCTTAATATGCAAGAGACCTACTTTAAAAAATAAATAACTTTGGTCTGCCTTCATCTTACCTCATACTTAGTTGTTTCTTGAGAGGTATTTCCAAGCTTTTTAGCTTCATCTTCAGTTGGTACAGACTGATCTTTAAGTTGTTGGCCCTGGATATTGACTCCTGCCCCCTCTTTTTGTGGTCGATAGAACTTGCTTATTAAGTTCCTCTCCCTGGGAATTTCAAAATTCATGATTTTCTTCTTGTTCTTCTGTATGTAGATTTTTTTCCCATATGGTGAGTTTGTTTGTGTTTTCTGTTTCAATTATTTTTTGTGCTATTATTTATTAAGTTGTTGTGTTATTATATATTAAGTTATTAAATTAATATTGAGAAGCTAAAGCTATTACTATGATAGAAATAAGTAAATTAATGAACACAATTAAATTATTATAAATCAATGGTAAAGAGAAACATTTTTGCCTGAACCGGGAATCGAACCCCAAACTTTTAGCTTTCCGTGCTAATGCTCTGTCCACTGAGCTAATTCAGGCTTCATTCCCATCCAAGCATAAATCCTTCCTTTACCTTACTCTACTGGCCCACATTCAAATGCAATCATCATTCACAATACACAATAAATGGCTTCTACCTGAAGAAGACATGAAGGGACTCCATACAGCTATAGCATTAAAAAAAAATTCTCTTTACCATTGATTTATATATTAAGTTGTTAATTTAACTGACATTAAGGTAGAATTTTTTATCACTCACCTCATTGTTCTTCTTATTTGACTATAAACTAGTTTCGGAACATAGTTTCTGTTCTATCCTCAGTATCGTCATGACCGTTGTTCTGTCGTCTTGAAGAGCTGTCCTTCTCTCCTTCCATTGGCTGACTGAAAAACCTCGAAACCAGGTCATTCTCACCGGGAATTTCAAAGTTCATCAATTTCTTCTTTTCGCTCTTTTCCCCAAACAGTAAGTTCTTTTGGTTTTTCTATTTGTTTTAATAATTTAGCTTCTTTCTCGATAAGATGTTTTTCAGACCATGCATGGGCAGCCTCTGCAGATTTTTCTACTACCCCTTTCTTGACATTCGTGAGATGTTCTTTCACTCTAATGTCAAGAAAGGGGAAGTAGAAAAATCTGCAGTGGCTGCCCATGCATGGTCTGAAAAACATCTTATCGAGAAAGAAGCTAAATTATTGAAACAAATAGAAAAATCAAAAGATCTTACTGTTTGGGAAAAGATCTACATTCCAAAGAGCGAAAAGAAGAAATTAATGAACTTTGAAATTCCCAGTGAGAATTATCTGGTTTCGAGGTTTTTCAGTCAGCCAATGGAAGGAAAGAAGGACAGCTCTTCAAGATGACAGAACAACGGTCGTGACGATACTGAGGATGGAACAGAAACTTTTCCGAAACTAGTTTATAGTCAAATAAGAAGAACAATATGAGGTGAGTGATAAAAATGTCTACCTTAATGAATATACCTCATAGTGAGAATTCCTAAAATAAGTAAGTAAAAGTAAAGTGATCCCACAACAGGCCCGGAGGCCCTTGGGGTAGTAGGAGGTTAAGGCTCCCACTTTTTTCTAGACAATCGGCACTTTATGTCAGCCGGGTTGTCAGCCCTGCGTGACGGCCGCCTTTACTCCCAGAACAAGCGTCTGGTACTCATTTCCGTTAGAGGCTGAGTCCACCCCAGGGCCATGGTGCCGCCAGAGGGTTTGGGTCAGTTTAAAAATCCTGACCAACGGGACTTGAACCCTCGACCCTCCGGCTTGTAGCTCAGTGCCTTAACCACTACGCTACGGCATGCCCCTCCTAAAATAAGTAACTGACATTAATTTTGAATGAACAGGAGCTGATGGCAGGGAGGAGACACATTTTGAACATATGAACAATGCAGGAGGAGATGGGGACGACGCGCCTTCAACAACAAACTACAGTACAGGTAGGTTCAGTTACATGCTGTAGTAATATGACAAACCCAACACAAATCTTGGGATATTAAATTTTGAATTTTGATGTATTTTATCTCGCTGGTTATAGCGAGTGCAGCTGCCGAGGCCATAGGACCTGAAGAAACAGCTGCTGATTATTCTGCGTTGGAATCATTTGCTGACCAACAGGTATAAATGCAACATCACAAGAAAGTACACAATTTTATTAATATGTCCAGATGAGGTAAATTTTAAAGAAGTGGCTGAATTCAAATAACTAGAAACAATAATTACAAACAGGAATGAGATGTGCAGAAAAATTAAACAGACTCAATTCTGGAAACGCATGTTATTATGTACTACAGGGACTCTTGTTGTCCCAACTTCTCTCAAAAAATGTTAAACCTGAAAATATATAAAACTAAGAATCAAATGAATTGTGAATTCTTTAAAAAAACATAGAAGTATGAGGTAAGAAGAATTCATGATTCATTTGATTCTTATCAATAAAACCTCATAATGTTAAAAATTCCCAAATTTATTATATTAAAATATATAAAACTTTTAAAATACAATAGAAAGTAACATTAAGAGGTTTATATTTGAAGAGAAAAATTTTTGCCTAGACCGAGACTCGAACCCGGGATCTTTGGCTTGCCGGGCCAAATGCTCTACCAACTGAGCTACCGAGGCGAGTTACGATTTAGACACAAATTTTTCTCTTATATACTTTGTAATTCCCTATCACCAAATGCTTTTGAAACCATTGTTTCTATCTTTGCAAATGGCGGCTTCTTTGTTAAGAAGACATTTATTGGGAATTTAACATTACTTTATAAAGCTAGTAAGGCTTCTAATGATGTTTTTATTATTAATTTAACATTTCTCAATGAAAGATAAATTATATTTGAAGAGAAAAATTTTCGCCTAGACCGAGACTTGAACCCGGGACCTTTGGCTTGCCGGGCCAAATGCTCTACCAACTGAGCTACCGAGGCGAGTTACGATTTAGACGCAAATTTTTCTCTTATATACTTTGTAATTCCCTATCCCGGGTTCGAGTCTCGGTCTAGGCGAAAATTTTTCTCTTCAAATATAATTTATCTGTCATTGAGAAATGTTAAATTAATAATAAAAACATCATTAGAAGCCTTACTAGCTTTATAAAGTAATGTTAAATTCCCAATAAATGTCTTCTTAACAAAGAAGCCGCCATTTGCAAAGATAGAAACAATGGTTTCAAAAGCATTTGGTGATAGGGAATTACAAAGTATATAAGAGAAAAATTTGTGTCTAAATCGTAACTCGCCTCGGTAGCTCAGTTGGTAGAGCATTTGGCCCGGCAAGCCAAAGGTCCCGGGTTCGAGTCTCGGTCTAGGCGAAAATTTTTCTCTTCAAATATAATTTATCTTTCATTGAGAAATGTTAAATTAATAATAAAAACATCATTAAGATGTTTATTTAATAATTAAAACTTTTGTCTGTACATCTTACCTCTTATGGTTGTTTTTGTTGAACATATGTTTCAAGGCTTCTGAGCCCCATTGCCAGCGACAACTTGAGAAAAATCAGTCTGTAATTGCTGACGATGAGACTCAGAAGCCTTGAAACATATGTTCAACAAAAACAACCATAAGACGATGGGACTCAGAAGCCTTGAAACATATGTTCAACGAAAACAACCATAAGAGGTAAGAATTTACAGACAACATATCTTAATTATGTAAAACTGTTATTCTCCCAGTTATATTATAGATGTGAAACATGGATTCTTACTTTAAGGAAGGAGAAAATATTACGAGTATTTGAAAATTAAGTTCTTAGGGAAGTTTCTGGACCAAAGAGAGATGAAGAGACAGACGAATGGAGAAGACAACAGTGACAATGAGATACATGATCTTTATAGGAAACAAGATATAATAAGAAAAGTTAAGTCTCGTAGACTGCAATGGGCAGGACATGTGACATGAATGGGGAATGAAAGAGGGACATGAAAACTCGTATGAAAACCAGAGAGAAAGCTAAGTAGGTAGGCAGGCAGGTCAAGAATGAGATGGGAGAATGACAATGATTTAAGTGAGGTAAATTATACAGAGTATGACTGGAAGAGATATATGGCAAAATAATATCTGCATGGCCTTGGGTTTGTTAGTGCCAGTGAGTTTGTTTACACAGGAGCACAACATAACATAGTTAATTAAAACATTATACTACAATATGGAAAGTCAAGGGTTTGAGTCGTGGTGGAACCAAAATTTTAAAGCTAGCCTAAACCTTCTGACGGCACCATGGTCTTGGAGTCAATTCAGCCTCTAACAGAAATGAGTACTTAACATAAGTTAAAGGATATCATCACACAAGGCTGATAACTCATACCAATTGATTAGAGAAGTGAGATCATGTAGCTCACTGTTGTGTAGTCTTCTCTTTGGTCCAAAAACTTTCCTAAGAGCTTTATTCTCAAATACTCGTAATCTTTTCTCCTCCCTTAAAGTAAGATTCCACGTTTCAAATCCATATAATATAACTGAGAGAATAACAATTGTATATATTTTCAGTTTAACATTTTTTTAGAGAAGTCGGAACGACAAGAGTCCTTGTAATGCATAATAGCATGCATTTCCAGAATTCAGCCTATGTTTAATTCCTTTATGCATCTCATTCCTGTTTGTAATTACTATTCCTAGGTATTTGAATTCAGCCACTTCTTCAAAATTTCCCTCATTTGTCATTAACTGTCCATTTTCATTATATATTTCTACATGTGAACTTACGTTTACTGTTATTGATGTTTATTTCCTCATGTACTTTTAGTATTTAAGAAATATTTCACTGGAATATGAAAAAAGTATTTTATTTCTCTCATACTTTCCTGTGAATAGTTTGCATTATATTTTGTGTAACTGAATGTTTGTTGCAGCTTAGTGTTCATAGCTTTGCAGCTTTATGTGTCAAACAAAGCAAAATAATGAGATTTATTTTTTAAATTTAAGGAGAAAAATATATAGATTACAATAGGAAGTAACATTATGAGGTTTCTCTTAATAAAAATACATCTTACCTCTTAAAAAGTTGAGTTCTTTTTGGACATCTTTCCAATATTTTTATTATAAATTTAACACTTCTCACCGAAGGACAAATTATATTTGAAGAGTCTGAGCGTATAATTTTTCTCTTCAAATAAAAACATCAAAATAAAATAAGAAAAATATATGCTTAGACTGGAGTTTGAACCCAGGACCTTTAGCTTTATAAGCTACTGCTCTACCATCTGAGCTATCCTAAGTACTCCAATCCAAACACAAATTGTTCCCTTTTTAATTCCCATGAGGTCCTGGGTTCGGTTCCTGGTCAAACCATAGGAATTTTTCCTTAAATGGAATTATTCTGGTGGTTGCCCATGGTCTGGAATTTAGGTTATGGACTCTCCTGGCACTTCATTATCATAGATCACCCATCTCATATCATTGGGATAATGTAATTTCACCTTCCAGGTGTTCAAATCTAAGAAATGGATTGCAGTACTGCCCATGCCAGGGGAGAAAGCCAGAAATGCCCAAAAAGACAACCTGTGGCATTGGGGAAAAAAAAAATTAATTCCTGAGAGTGCCAAATTAAAAATGTATAAGAGAAAAATTTTCATTTAGATTGGAGTGCTTAGGTAGAGCATTAGTGTATAAATCTAGAGGTCCTGGGTTCAAACCCCAGTCTAGGAGTATATATTTTCTCTTCAAATATGTTTCAGTATATAACTTTTATAGGAATTAATCACCATGAGGTTTAATTTATGGTGAAATTAAATGTTTCTTACCTCTCCTCATATAAATCTTCTAAGTAGATCGTGATTTCGAGACCATAACGGTCTCATCTTCAGTACTTCGTTGACGACTGATGTTATGTCGATCGGAAGAAACTCTTCTTCTTCCCTCTGTTTCTTCCGATCGACATAACATCAGTCGCCAAAGAAGTACTGAAGATGAGACTGTTATGGTCTCGAAATCACGATCTACTTAGAAGATTTATATGAGGAGAGGTAAGAAACATTTAATTTCACCATGTTTCAATATGCCTTGTCTAGACTGTTTGAATTTTTTCGTTGTTGGCCTTGGGTGTCAACTCTCACAAGATTGGACCCAAGAACTTGCAAATCAAGTCTCTCTTCCCAGGAATTTCAAAATTCATGGGAGAAGATCTACATCCAGAACAGGGACAAAATCATGAATTTTGAAATTCCCAGGGAGAGCGATTTGATTTGTAAGTTTTTCGGTCAACCAAAGGATGGAGTGGGAATCGACTTTCAGGGCCGACAGTCTGAACAGATTGAAGATGACATGTAAGTGTATTGAAATATGTCCAAAAGGTGTGATTGTAGCGACCTTCGGACAAACGAGAATTGCATAAGTTGAAAGAAATGTTAATGTTTGAATCGTTGTTTGAAGGGTGTAATTGGACAGCACTAGTACGTAGAACTAGAGGTCCAGGGTTCAAATCCTGGTTCAAACATTAATTTCTCTTTCTTAAATTAGATTCTATCCAGAATTTGAAAATGCTAATTGAAATAAAAACATTGAAAATATGAAGCTTTACTGCTAAAAAGTAATGTATAAATTCTCAATAAAAATACTTCTGAATAGAAGCCGTCAGTTGGCGTGATGGTAGCCTTCGGACAAACGAGAATTGTATAAGTTAAAAAAATGTTAATGTTTAAATCATTGTTTGAATGGTATAATTAGACAGCACACTAGTACGTAGAACTAGAGGTCCAGGGTTCAACCATTAATTTTTCTTTCTTAAATTAGATTCTATCCAGAATTGGAAAGTGTTAATTTAAATAAAAACATCGAAAATATGTCCAAAAGAACTCAACTTTTTTATGATTTAAGATGCAACGGATCTTATTTATTAAGAAAAATAGAAGCCTAAATTGGGATATTTTTCTCTTCAAATTTAATTTGTCATTTGGTGAGAAGTGATAAATTTAATATTAAACATTGAATTTAAGCTTTACTGCCTATAAATGTGGTGTTGATTCTCATTTAAAAAAGTCTTGTTGTTTAAGAAGTAAGAAGCCGCTAGATTGCATTAGTGGAACGAATGTTCACTGCTTTCTTGCATGTGTGAATCATATTAGTATAAAGGAAAATCTACAAATGAATCAGGAGCCAAATAGCTCAGATGGTAGAGAACTGGTGTACAGAACCAGAGACATTGGGTTCATATCCTGATTTAGACATATATTTTTCTAAATTATATGAGTTAGAAAATGCACTACTCACTTCATATTTGTAGATTTTTTGAAGACCCAGGGCTTCGACACTCTACGTGCCATTGTCAGTTCTTTCTAACTGTTGAATCGGCGTTCGGTAATCTTAATACAGAATTGAAACAGAAGCCAAATTACTGAAACAGTTGGATGAATCTAAAGAACTCACAATTTGGGACAAAATTTACATCCACAAAAATAGAAAGAAAATAATGAATTTTGAAATTCCCGGGAAAAAGGAAAAAAAAATTAAATTACTTTCTTCCGATACTTATTCAAAAAAAAAAAGTAATTAATTTTTCAATGATTTGGAAGTTCATCGGTCAGCCAACAGAGGGAGCAGAAATCAACCTACAAGATTACCAACTGCCAATTCAACAGTTAGAAAGAATTGACAGTGACACATAGTGTGTCGAAACTCTGGGTCTTCAAGAAATATACAAATATGAGGCGAGTCGTGCATTTTCTAATTTATATTATTTTAAATAAAGTATATTTTTCTCTTCAAATTTAATTTGTCATTTGGTGAGAAGTGATAAATTTAATATTGAATGTCAAATCAGATTTATTTTGATGTTTGTTTCAAATATCGAATAACATAAGTGTGTTAATGAATGAGTTGGAGAAAATGCTTTAACATCTCACCTCATAAAGTTGCGTGTCATCATGATACCGGTTTCAAAAGTATAGTATTACTTCCATCTTCAGTCAAATTCTAACTATCGAAATTTCATCATTAACATCATCTTCTGAACTGCCATCTGGTATTGATTTTATGAACTTGGAGGTCAAATTATTCTTGTCGGGGCCATCAGTCTTGTTGATGGCTGAAGATGGGAGGAATTCCTTTTGAAAACTATAGTTTCCGTGCTTGAAGAACATGAAATATGAGGTGAGAAATGATTCATTTAATAGTTGAGTTTGTATTTTTTAACATTCTTACCTCATATGTTTGTTTTGTTGGATGATCGTTTCAAAGCTTATTGCTCCATCTTCAGCTTGTCACAAACTGGTTTTTTCTTTTCTTCAAGTTGTCGGCCCTGGATCTGTATTCCAAAGAACTTGATAATGAGGCTCCTTTCTCTGGGAATTTCAAAGTTCATAATTTTCTCCTTGTTCTTCTGTATATAGATTTTTTCCCATATTGTGAGTTCATTGGTATTTTCTAACTGTTTTAATAATTTTATATTTAGATCTATTTTGTGTTTTTCTGTCCAAACAATGTACAGAAGAACAAGGAGAAAATTATGAACTTTGAAATTCCCGGAGAAAGGAGCCTCATTACCAAGTTCTTTGGAACACAGAGATTCATTTAATTAATTTTTATTAATTGAAAACCTCAAAATGCTATTATCCATAATTAATTTTTGAATATGTATACATAAGTTTGTCGCTTCTTGTGGATTAGCAGTAATTTTACTTGTTGTTTATGCTAATATAGGTGTACTGCATGTGCTGTTATTCTATTTATGTATGTCATTTTATGATTCAATGTGTAATATTATGATTTCTTTGAAAATAATTTATTGTTTTGGTATTATACCTCTTCCAAGCTAAGTTCCAGTTGTAATGTAAACAAACTAGATGTATGGATTAAATTTGAAGAGAAAAATGTTCACCCATTCCGGGACCCGAACCTGGGACCTTTGATTTACCGTACCAATGCTCTTCCAACTGAGCTACCGGGGCGAGTTCTAATCTAGACACAAATTTTTCTCTTATATACGTTGTAATTCACGCGCACCAAATGTGTGGATTGAATTTTCATTGGTTGAATAACTGTTTTACCTTTAAGCGTGTAAGAAAATGTAGTTCACTCTCTGACACTCAAAATAAATTAAATAAAAATAATAAAACAATGTATTATCTAGCACAAGTTTATATAAGTTATATGGCAAAATCTTAAAATTTATAATTACAGTTTTAATAGATAAAATAAATAAGCATTTAATTTAATTTTTTTAGAAAGAAACATTAACATTCAGACTGCAACCCAAACCCTGGATCTCTAACTCTGTGCATTTGTATGATACCAATTACACTATCCAAACTCTGATAAGAACATCAACAATTCTTTCCACTTATATAATTCTCTTTCATCAATAAAAACACTTTGAATAGAAATTGTCAGATATTGTTGATGGTAGCGATGGCTACCGGCCTTCTGATGAAAGAGAATTTTATAAGTGGAAAGAATTGTTGACGTTCTTATTAGAGTTTGGGGATGTAATCGGTATCATACTAACATGCAAAGTAAGAGATCCGGTTTGAGTCCTTGTCTGAATGCTAGTTTCCAATTCTGGAAAGTGTTAATTTAAAATATAACATCAAAACAAGCATTTCATTAAATCATGGAGTTAGATATGCACAACTCATCTCATATTTCTAGCTTTCTTGAAGACCTTGGATTTTGATGCTTTAAGCATCATTGTCAATTCTTTCTAAATTGACAAATGTGCTTAAAGCATTGAAACCCTGATTCTTCAAGAAAGCTACAAATAAGAGGTGAGTTAATGAGTCATTTTTTAACATCTTACCTCATATTTTATGTTTCTTCAAACACGGGAACTAGTTTTCGAGAGAAGGATCTCTCTCATTTTCAACCAACATTATGACTACTGGATTTTCGTTGGAATCTCCATCAATAACGTTGCCATCTGGTGTTGATTTGATGAACTTTGAGATGAGGTCACGTTCATCAGGAATCTCGAAATCAAATCAACACCAGATGGCAACGTTATTGATGGAGATTCCAAAGAAAATCCGGTAGTCATAATGTCGGTTGAAAATGAGAGAGATCCTTCTCTTGAAAACTAGTTCCCATGTTTGAAGAAACATAAAATATGAGGTAAGATGTTAAAAAATGACTCATTAATTTACGAAAAGAACCTCATAATGTTATTTCCCATATTTAACTACGAATGAGGTGAGTTGTGCATATCTAACTCCCATTAAAATAAACTTCATAGTGTCACTTCCTTTACATATTAAATTAAAGCATTTTATTGTATAATTGTTACGCATGCACAATACAGAATAGATTAGAATTTCAATTGTTTGAGATGGATGGATCTCCTATACAAGTTTTGAAGCATCAAAATTGAAAACCTGATAGAAACAAATTATTTTGAATGTTTTCAAACAGTTTAACAAAAAATATCTCACATTAGCCATTGAGGGAGGATGTGGTGAAAATAACAGCAGAATATACAGGTGTGCATGGAGCATAAATTCTGTTCGTAATGAAATTGCAAATAAAGGATATCTATTGACATCATGAAAAAAGTGTAAATGTCTGATTAGGTAGGCCCATATATAAATTTTTTGTCATAAATAAATAATAAATGGAAGGTTCTAATTATTGTTACCATCTTAGCTTGTATTCAGTCTTATTTCCCATAAAATACGATGTTGCCTAAGAACAATGTTTCTATCGATGACAGTTCTGTACATAATTCAGTCATATGGCGGGTAAAAGTAGCACCACAGTTCCTCCAATAGACGGAATTGTGGAGTAATACTTTATACAAGTTTGTTTGCAGTACAATTGGAACTTAGCTCAGATACAGTATATCAAATAACCTATCAGTAAATTAATCAGATTTGACATCTCACTTCACTTTTATATCCTTTCCAGAATAGTTTTAAGGATATTTCTTCTTTATCAACTGATATCTGATACCTTTTAACAAAGAGGGATATTTTGTATGCTTTCCAAGAACAATATAATAATCTAGAAGAATAAATATTAGGGTATTTATTTAACTTGCACAGGGAAAGAACACTATGGGGTTTAATTTAAGAATTAAATTAATGTTTTTATTACCTCACCTCATATCCTTTTTCTTCTATACTGCAGTTTCGGAGCTTATCTCCATCTTCAGTAGCCTATGGTCGACAGGTGTTATGTCGTTTCTTGGCAGCCGATAGAAGTAAGAAGAGAACCGCCAAGAAACGACATAACACCGGTCGACCAGAGGCTGCTGAAGATGGAGATAAGCTCCGAAACTGCAGTATAGAAGAAAAAGGATATGAGGTGAGGTAATAAAAACATTAATTTAATTCTTAAAAATTAGGGTATTCAGTAAGTAATGGCTACACTGCTATAACATCACAAAACATTTATTTAGGTTATATTTTTGACATTATTAACTTCATTTATAGTCTCTTGCCAAGTCAACTATACATTGTCAAATCCTTGGAAGATTGCACACTCCATCTGCAGCATAATTTCTGGATATCTCTCTCATCTGATCAATCTAGATTTTTCTGGATATCAACTCTTCAACTCTTGACTGAAATTGAATGCTTTGTAGAGGTTCTTTGATCTTTGAGAATAAGTTATAGTCACAAGGGCTCATGTCTGGTGAATTTGGTGGATGTTCTAGTATTCACAAAATATTGCTATTTTGATACTTTCAATATTACAGATTTATACAATAGAGACTACACAAGAACATACTACAAGATTACAATAGTCACCACTAGGATCGCTGATTTATAACAGTGTTGTCATTACTCATCTAATGCCCTAGTATTTAAGTAAGAAAATGGAAATTAAAATTTATATATCAGTGATACTGGGGTATTTCTCAGAGACTAGTTACTGGCAATTCAAGAACAAAACTAACAAGAGAACTGTAAACCATTGCATGCTGAAACCTACCTTGAAATTTCTCCCAGGAAAGTGTTGTGATTACCAAGGTCACGTCCAAAAAAATATCTGCAGCTTTTAACTGCAAGGCACTAAAATCCAGCGCCAAATCTCTCATTTAAACTATAGGGAAGTAATATAACTCCTGACTTGATGGATTAGATGACCCTCACTGCACTGCACCTGCCTCACTCCATTCTGCTCTAAAACAAGTAGGGACATCCATTTGCTTTGCACAGTGGGTTGCCATTACTGGATTCTGGTTTTGATTTATGTGCCTTGCAGTTAAAAGCGGCAGATAATTTTTTGGACATGGCCTTGGCACATCACAACACTTCTCTGCGAGAAATTTTAAGATAGGTTTTGGCATTCAATGGTTGACAATTCCGTTATGAGGCCATCTTCCAAGTCATCCACTCATCTCAATCTGGGCCTTTATCTTAGTCTACTTCCTTTTGACTTCATATTAACTAACTTGCTGGCACTATCAAACCCATTGGTTCATAGCTGTACAGACATAAGCTCTCCATACATCTCTATCCTGAGCTAATGTTTTAAAATCATCCATTGTATAATCTACTTTCCTCAAAACATAGTTAATGTTATTCTCCCACCTCATTCTTGGTCTACCAACTGAATGTTATACCTCTAGTTTTCCTACAAGAAGCCTTGATGTTGCTCTTTCATTTCCCATTCGTGCCACATGTCCTGCTCATTGCAATCTATGAGACTTAACTTTTCTTATTATATCTGGTTTCCCATAAAGATTGTGTAGCTCACTGTTATGTAGTCTTCTGCATTCCCCTGTCTGTTTGTCTCTCTTTGGTCCAAAAATTTTCCTAAGAACTTTATTCTTAAGTATTCATAATTCTTTTTCTTCTCCCTTAAAGTAAAAGTCCATGTTTCACATCCATATAATAAACTGGGAGAATAACAGTTTAATGTTTTTTTGAGAGAAGTTGGGACGACAAGAGTCCCTGTAATGCATAATAGCATGTGTTTCCATAATTGAGCCTATGTTTTAATTTCTTTCTGCACGTTATTCCTGTTTGTAATTATTGTTCCTAGGTATTAGAATTCTGCTACTTCTTCAAAATGTTGCTCATTTGTCATTTCCATTATATAATATGTAATACTAAATAAGAATATTTTTTAAATACATTTTTTCCTCAGGAGGACGAGGAGGTGCTAGGGGTGGAAGAAGAAGTCTGGAACGGAGACGTAGATTCCGCTGAGGAAGAGAGTGAAGAGGAAGAAGAAGAGGATGAAGCACAAGAACAGCACCAACATTAACATTTGTCTTATATCATAATTACTCTGTGCCAAACTCTAGTCTGCAAGGCTGACGTTAAAAACTGACTAGATGCATTAGTGTATATAGCTTTTTTAAATTAACTTTCTTATCCACTAGACAAATGTTATGCAGCAATTACTTACCTACAGTGTCTTCAGGCGAAAAACAACAAATGTCACAAAATTACAAATATAAAGATAATTCTGACATCTGGGGCCTAGTCCACAAAAGTATGATGTAATACGTTATGTATGTATGTAGCTAATGCTCTGAAGTTAACAATAAAGTTATTCTCCTTCTTGCTTCCCAATACTTGGATGTCACATCTTGATAATTTTGAAGAGTTACACAGTTTGTTAAATGTTCTCTGTCCATTTCCACACCTTGAGAACACAATGTACACTCAGGAGACATTAATACACCAATTCTATGAAGATATTTTCCTAAGCAGTCATATCCGGTAGTAAGCCACAGTATAGCAACTGCAGATTTTTGTGGTAGTTCCGGAATTATAGATAGGCTTTCTAACAGTATTTTTATATTTCTGTTTCCAACTTTTTCAATGAAATTGGAATTGTAACTATCTTTAAATTTATTCTTTATAATTCTTTTAATTAATTTATGAGAAAATGCATTTCTTAAGTCATGTAGGTAGGAAATAACACTATGAGGTTTATTTTAATTTTGTTTAGTGGTTTCTTGACTCACCTCATACTTCTTAACTCCCTCGAATATCTAGATTCCGTCACTATGATGAAATGTAGATATGTGAGGGAGTTAAGAAGTATGAGGCGAGTCAAGAAACCACTAAACAAAATGCATTTCTTACTTTCTGCTTAATTTTACTCCCTTTTTTTTTTTTGCATTAATACATTGTTAATTCGATCTATCTATCTATCTATAATGTTGAGCCTTAGCGTCTCTTTTGTTAGAAGTTACTAGATCAAGTTAATTTAGTCCTTAGATGTCATGAATGGCATGCAGCCAACATACCGACTCAATGAGACATCTAGCAGGCAACGGAGGTATTACTAGGATGTTGAAATTGGTAAATTTTGCTTAGAGGCCTTTTTATTCAGGCTTTGGACCCATGGCTTAAAGTCCCTCCCAGATGACTTGCTCCTTGGATTTTTCCATCCTAATAAAAATCCATCGACCCCAGCGGGTTTGACCCTCAGGACCAGATGCAAGGAGCATAACCACTAGTCCACCATGGCCGACACATTATTAATTACAGGTAAAAATATTTGTAAAGTGTGGAATTGAGTCTGCCTTACTAACTCAGATGGTAGCATCCCTGCTTCCTGACTAGCAGGCCCAGGCTCAATACCTGGCCAGGTTGAAAATTTTGTTAATTATAAAATTACAATATGAAGTAACATTATGAGGTTCTTTTTAATAAATAAGGTGAATGTGTTGTCATATTACCTCATAGAAATTGAGTTCTTTTAGGACATGTTTCAAAACACTTTTGTTTTATCTTCAGTGGACAATGTTGAAGATAAAACTGAAGTTTGTTTTGAAATATGTCCTAAAAGAACTCAACTTCTATGAAGTAAGATGAAAACAGATCCACCTTTATTTAACTTACGCAGGAAAAAAAAAAAAGCACTGAGGTTTAATTTAAGAATTAAATTAATGTTTTTATCACCTCACCTCATATCCTTTTTCTTCTAGACTACAGTTTCGGAGCTTATCTCAATCATCAGTAGACTCTCGTCGACCGGAGTTGTCGCCAAAAAACGACATAACGCCGGTCGACGAGAGGCTACTGATGATGGAGATAAGCTCCGAAACTGCTGTCTAGAAGAGAAAGGAGACTCGCCTTATTTATTTTAATTGTTATATTCATTTAATTACAAAATTTTCAATCTCGGGGGCCAGGTGTGGGTGGTGTACAATTTTTAATTGCTAGATTTTGCACCAGATTCCTGCATGATGACCTCAGGGGGATATGTGGATGGCGACCACAAGGTGCCCAAGCTGAGCAAAACATTTCTTCCACTTACTTGCATTTTGCACTCTTTTAACTTTCTAACCTCTCTTGGTTAACTCTTGTTTTTTTTTTTTTTCGACCTCGACACTATTAGGACATCCGAGGGCTAAGGAGTCTTTCCTTTCTTCTATTTCTTCTTTCCTTTATTTTCTTTTCTTCTCTAGAAAAGCCTGTCCAGAGGCTATAAGATGGCAGCCCCATCACTGGTCTTGCCTTCCTTTGGCCAGCAACCAATCGAAGGGACTATTATTATGCTTTCAAGTCTTATATGAGAATTTCCCGGTTCTGGAGGGAAAATTTTCTATAGGATCGTAACAGGCCTTGGCCTAATACTTGGAAGGAAGAAGAAGAAGAAGAAGAAATCATAAAGTTATACCTAGTATAAAATTTAACAAACCCTTATTGATTATTAGTCTTTGTCTTCCCAACCACTCCAAACTTAAAAAAATTGTTGCTTCCTATTGTAATTCATTATTAATACATAATTCTCAATTTTTGTGATATTCTTTGGTTTTTTGTCCTGAAGACTTCATGTAAGCATGTGCAGAATTTTTGAGTAAATCTAATGCATCTAGCCGTGTTGAAGATACGGTTTAACCGTGTAAACTACCATATCCAGTATTCAGGACATTGTTAGTAGAATGATCCTCTTGTGATATAATATCTGAGATCTGACCCACGAGGAAGACTAACCAGTGTGAAACATTCCTGTAATCCACACTGATGTACTGTAGACATGTAAATTATTACATAATGCTTTATAACATTACAGCTTTCTAGTTAAATGCAGGCTTTCACAGCCAGTAATCATAATATTAAGAGATTCCAGGCAATGTGACCGTGGTCCATGACTGGTATTTCTTCCAGACGTTTCTCCCTCGACTGCAGAGGACATCTTCAATGGTGAGTACTGCTAGGTAGTGTTCCCTAGTTGGAGGCTCGACTGTTAATGAGTGGTGGATTATTGGAAACCAGTATTTATACTAGAGCTAATCCCAGGATGGCTGTAGCAGAACATGCTATTATGAAAAATCAGATTCTGTATGAGGATATACAGGTTTTAGCCACATACATACATAATGTTCTGCCCAGGAAGCAGGTCTTTCACTGCAAACTCAGCATTCTCCACTCTTTCCTTAACTCAGCCTTCCTTTTTGTATCCGCATATAAACCATTTTTTTTTAATATTGTCTATCATATGTCTTTTTCTGCCTCTAACCTTTTCTGCCTCTAACCTTCTTTCTGTTGACCATTCCTTCTAGGGGGCATCTGTCAGCAGGCAGTTTCGCCAGTGGCCAATCTAATTTATTTTCTTCAAGTTCCAGCATTGTTCTTCCTTCACCCACTCTGTCTAGCACATCTTTATTTTTTATTTTGACTGTCCATTTTATACGCTCCATCCTTCTCCATATCAACATCTCAAAAGCTTCCAGTCACTTTTCCTCATTCCGTGTAATGTCCAAGTCTGCACCATGCAATGCTATACTCATCACAAAGTACTTCACTAGCCACTTCCTTAATTCTTTTGCCAAAGGTCTGCAGAAAATGCTTCTCTTCTTGTTAAAAGCTTCTTTTGCCATTGCTGTCTTATGCTTTACTTCTTGACAGCAGTTCATGCTACTACTGATAGTACTACCCAAATATTTGAAGCTCTCCACTTGCTCAATGACCTCATGTCTATCTTCCTTGTGGTGTCCTTCCTATAATCATGGCCGTCATCTTATTTATATTTATCTTCATCCCATAATCCTCGCATGTCATTTAGCTCCATGTTTTAGCCACAGTGCCCTATTATTTCCCTAGACTACACAGGTAGACTATAGAAATTTATAAACATAAGGACAATTTAAATAGAAAAGAAGGGATAAAACTGATATCACACATTAGACAATAGACTTATAAGCATAATCAATAACCAGGAGACAGTTCCAAACCAATCAGATGCTAGATTGATGATGACTAGCCAATCAGCTTTGAATTTGTCAGCCATCCTGGGACCAGCACTAGTATAAATACCAGTTCCTAACAGGCCCTTCGCCCGCCAACATATTGCAAGCCAGCCACGGCAAAACCGAGCATGGCAAGTACCTGTATGGGCGACCACCAAGGAACACCACGTTCTGAGCTGTGATGGCCAATTAACATACTTTTTAAACATCAATATATCATTAAATTTAATATAAATATCATATTTAAATCAAAATACACTATAGTACTAATCATTATTAACCATAAAAATCCCATTTTAACGGATTTAAATTATTTTAACATATATATATATACAGCGATCGGTACAGGTGGAAAATGATTGTCAGTGTTCTACATTTATTATAACAAGTAATTGCTTCGGCATTACTTCAAAATTTTTGGGGTTAATGGACTCAGTCTTCGTCCCCTGTCAACTCCGGTTGAACGGCAGCATGGTAGCCGCAAAACCAGCTGCATTCTGCGCTGTCCATCTTGATTATTTTTAGACTCTACCACTCATTCACAGTCGTGCCTCCGACCAGAGAACACTAGCTACAAGTACTCGCCACTGAAGATGCCCTCCACACTCGAGGGAAGAAAGTTTGGAAGAAACACCAGTCATGGACCATGGCCACATAGCCTGGAATCTCTTAATATTATTACAGCTTTTTGCTTCTCATGCACTTACATTTAGCTATAACTTTACAAAGCCTAAAGGACATGCTATTGAATTGATATTTTTAGGAAGTAACAACACTTTAACAAGCATTAAATTAATTAGATTTTACACCTCACTTCATGTTTTGTAATCTAGGACGAGTTTCAAAGGAATTTTTCCTCATTGTCAACAGGAATATGACATCAATATTTAATGGAAGTGACACTATGAGGCATATTTAGTTAATAAATTGAGTTAGATTTTGGCTAGACAAGTGTTGACCTATGGTAGTGAAGCATGGACACTAAAAAGACAACATGAAAGCAGAATAACGGCTTGTGAAATGAGGTTCATGCGCAGTGGGTTACATCAGATGGGATCGGAAAAGGAACACCGATATCTTAAAAGAATTGAAGACTACACCAATTATCGAATATATTAAACAGTACCAACTAAATTGGAAACACCATCTTGAAAGAATGAGTTCAAATCAGATCCCCAAAGCTGTTTATAATTATGTACCAAGAGGATGAAGATCACTGGACTGTCCTATGAAATGCTGGAGGGAAAATTTTCTATAGGATCGTAACAGGCCTTGGCCTAATACTTGGAAGGAAGAAGAAGAATTGAGTTAGATTTAACAACTCACCTCATTATTGTAGATTTTGTAAAGACTAGTTTCGATACAACCTCATATCATTATCACTTCCATCTTACATGTAAGTTAGATGGAATTGAAAATGATACATATATGTATTGAAATTAGTCTTCATTAAGTTGTTAAATCTAATTCAGTTTATTAATTGGAATCTGACAGTTGGTATTCCTTTACTCCTACCCTCTCTCTGTTCTACTGATCAGCAATTTTGATTTTAATATTATAATGATATTGTGAAAAGAAAAATTAATATCTGAACCAGGAATCGAACCGTGGACCTCTAGTTCTCCAGACTAGTGTGCAGCCCACTACACCATTCGAGACTTGGTACAAACATTAACAATTCCTTCCACATACACAAATCTATAATTCTCACTTTTCTCTGCTGTCAGGTAGGTGTCACTACCACCGTCGACGGCCGGCTTCGTTTAGAAGTATCTATATTTGAGAATTTTACACCACCACTTTTATAAGCAGTAAACGATGTTATTTAACATTTTCCAATACTGTTACTTTAACACAGTTCCAATAATGGATCATATTATAATGATATTGTAAAAAGAAAAATTGTCTGAACCAGGAATCGAACCATGGACCTCTAGTTCTCCAGACTAGTGTGCAGCCCACTACAAAATATCATTATATTATTTTCAGTCTGATCATCTTACCTCAATATTAATGTTGATTTGTTCTTGGGCATGTTTCAAAACAGTTCTGGACAAGCTGACGATAAAACAGAATTGTTTTGAAACATGTCCAAGAACAAATCAACATTAATAGAGGTAAGATGATCAGACTGAAAATAATATAATGTTAAACTAAATATAACATCAAAACAAAATAATGCATTTTGAAATTTCTGGTGAAAGAGATTTGATTTGGAGATTCATAAACAGAGCGAGGAGGAGTAAATGAATACAAACTGTTAGATGTAAATAGAAAATGAGAAAGAATTGGTTGAAACCAGCCCTGGAAAGATACAAAATATAACGTGAGTGTAAAATCTGATTAATTTAACGTTTGCTTCAATATGATATTGTATCTAGAAAAAAATATAGATATATATTATCAATGTTCTGTTTATTCTGGTTGAATTTTGAATAGTATAGAAAACAGATGTGTGCCAAATAATGTGACCTGATTGTTTATGTACTTAATCCCTTTCAATCATTTCATGTAAATGAAGGACAAATATTAAATATTGAATAAAATTACATTTAATATATTTTACAGGCTTACTAATAGTCCTAGTAGACTCTCCAAGTTATTATCCAAAACAAAGTAACCATAAATATCATGTAGTCTTCTCCATTCATCTGTCTGTTCATTTCTCTTTGGTCCTAAGAACTTATTCTCAACTACTCGTAATCTTTTCTCCTCCCTTAAAGTAAGAATCCATGTTTTGTATCCATATAATTTAAGTGGGAGAATAACAGTTTTATATATTTTCAGTTTTTCAAAGTTTTTTGATAGAAGTTTGGAATCATAACTAATAAAATTCATTGTTAAAACCGTTGAGGTGGATAGTCATAAAATAAGTTAAAATATACATTCTTAGGTAAGATCCGTCGTCCTCAACTTATAAAATATGTATTCTTTATGTCTATAGGCCTTTCAGAACATCTGTTCCATCTTCAGTAGGTCCTTCTTTGCTACATTATGAAGGACCTGCTGAAGATGGAACGGATGTTCTGAAAGGCCTACAGATATAAAGAATACATATTTTATAAGTTGATGACGATGGATCTTACCTAAGAAGGTATATTTTAACTTATTTTATTTTATAGAAGTTTGCATTTCCAGAATTGAGCCTTTGTTTAATTTATTTGTGCATCTCATTCCTGTTTGTAATTATTGTTCCTAGACATTTGAATTCAGCCTTACTTACTTACTCACTGGCACTATCGAACCCGTAGGTTCATGGCCACGCAGACATAATCTCTCCATACATTCCTATCCCGAGCTAATGCTTTTCAATCATTCCCTGTGAACCGAAAGTGCGTTTTTCGGCTCATTACTGCAGCGTCGTTCTCCTCCCTAGACTGGGATATTTATGAACTATGCCAATATTCCTT
The DNA here is from genome assembly GCA_030220185.1 of Diploptera punctata. Taxonomy (NCBI): domain Eukaryota; kingdom Metazoa; phylum Arthropoda; class Insecta; order Blattodea; family Blaberidae; genus Diploptera; species Diploptera punctata. The sequence continues at coordinate 913,271 of JASPKZ010007730.1, forward strand.
TCACCTTGCATCTACCCCCACTCTCCCTCTTTACCTCTCCTGCTGCGCTGTGTCTACGGCGCATCTCCCCTCTACCTCGGAACCTTCATATGCGTGGTGCACAGGCAGAACGTTATCATTCATTCAGCATTCAATGTTTGAATCATCGATCCAGTCCGAGATGGGATTGGAACTCTAATATGAACAATGTCGTCTGAAGCCGAGAAGCGGCGTAGTTTTAGTTGGTCCGGTAGACCAGGGAAGAAGCCGCCCCTGGCTTGGACTCTAGCATGAGTGTGGTATGATGTGGTTTTTTGTCTTCTAGAAATACTATTATTTATTTATTCACTTTATATTGTTTTTCTTGAATGATCAAATGTTTTTTCTTGATTTTGTTTTTACTTCAGACAACTTGTTTGCATTAAATATCATCTTTTATATCTGCTATCTGATTTACGGAAATTCACTCACTTAGGAAATCATTTCCAGCTCCCTTACTTTTGCTGCCTAGCTTTCCTGATTGATAATCATAGTGATAACAATCATTTTCAGTCACTCTGTGGATTTGAGAATCATTATTTATTTATGTCAATATATCTAGGAAAGAAAGATGAATCAATCCTTGCCTTTCATGGGCCCGAGGCAAGTAATTTTGTGATTAATAACCTTGGAGGTAATCAGATCTACGCTAATAGAGGCAACAGCAACAAAACATGATCCCGCACAAATGGTGGCGAGTAGTGAGGAGGTTCTCACCGCGCCCGTACACCTGTATAATCTATTTCCTGTTTGAATTCAGCTACTTCTTCAAAATTTCCTCATTTGTCATTAAGTGTCCATTTCCATTATATAATGTATTTCTATGTGTGATCATATATTTAGTTTTATTGATGTTTATTTTCAGCCCCAATTTCTTAATGTTACTGTCAGGCCTAAATGATGCAATATGTAAATTTAGTAGTCCTGAAAATTATTTATGAAGAATAGGAGGTACAATTGTCCGAAAAGAGAATAAAACTATGGTATTAAAATAAGTACCGTAGAATGGGGTGAATAGCAACAGTTTTGAACTTCAAGTTTAAATATCAAAAGTACTATAAGAGATATTGAATTGAGACCTACCTCGGTTTATGGGTCTTCCCGTCCTCTACAAGCCTGCAGCTTCATATTTTCTTTTTATGGCAAGGTAAAATTTAAAAAAATTGAAAACATGCTGTTTCTATACACCCCATCGAGCGGGGTCAATAGAAACAGGCATTGTTTTTCACGTTTGTTTCTATTTCAGAGTTTGTTGGGGCAATAGAAACAGTAAGCATTGTTAAGGGATGGATAGAAACACAAACGAGTGGTAATCAGAGCAAAAAATTTAATTACAATATATCGTAACCGATACCCAAAACAAAAAGAACAAAAGTGAGAATACAAAGTTTAGTCTAATAAATTATGAAGGCACTTAAGTCATCCTGAAAACAGATTTTGTCTTTCCAGCGAGAAGCAGACTTTGAGGTTTGAACAACTGGCATCAATTTTTTAATTACATCATCCTTGGAGAAAAATGATTCTTCATCAGTCAAGGAAAACATATTACTGCTGAGGTTTTCTTGCAAAACAGTCCAACATAACCGTCATCTTGAAAGTCAGTGACTTTGGAGACATACATTCTAAATACATTTTTAGTTTTTCCATATACCTTCAGATTACAAAATCGTCAGGTTGGATTAATCTGTCAAGTTCTTTTGAAAGTTCGGCATTTGCAGAAGAATCGGATAATGTGAGATCTGAGTCACTGTCTTGCACAGAATAGTCCGAATCTTCTGGTGATGATTCTGAATCGAGTTTTTTATTTTTCTTTTCCTGGCACTTACACTTTGTTTTCTGGTACCTGTGGAATTATCATTGTCAGTGCTTGTACCAGCAACAGATGTGCTAGGTCCAGTCTGATCTGGATCCGGTGGAAAATCTGCCACAGAAACACTTTTTCCTGGACCAACATCTACTTTCACTCGCTTTTTTTGAGCTGGAACTGTTTCTGTGTGTCTTAGAGCTGTTAATAGTTCCTTGAAGGAAGCATCAATAGCAGCAACAGGAGATAGTGCTGGTGTTGTGGCTCTTGAGGATTGGGTTGATTCAATAGACAAATCTGAGGAGGGTAGCATCTTTAGTACTTCCTTCCGATTTAGGGGCACAATACCACATTTTCTAAAGCCAGAAATTACATTTCCGATTTGCATGATTCACACAGTTTCTTTAGCAAACTAGGAAACTTGCTCTTTTGAATGGTAGCTTCATTCTTGCCGGGTCCTTTTTTTCCAATCTAGAAGGATTGAACGCCATGCCATTTTGAGAGGCCGAAAGAATGCCACGTCTAATGGTTGAGTGAGGTGCGTGGAGTTTGCTGGTAAAAATATAAAGTGGACATCATTTTCTGCACATTTTTTAATGAGATCCAAGGACAAGTGGCTAGATAAGTTGTCTCCAATCATGTACTTTTTGCCAGGTAAACGTCTAAGATAAGGAAGGGCTATGGTTTCAACATAATCAGAAAAACAAAAGTTGTCGAACCAACCACTTTTGGTCCTATTGTATCTGGACCCATCAGGGCCTCCTCCTCTCCAACTTTCATACAAGTGTAAAGATTTATAGACTACATATGGGGGTAAGAGGTGACCATCACCAGCAGCTGAAAACATGACAGAAATGGAGCATTTGGTTGAGTTCATCACCCTTTCTGGGTACTTACATCCACGCTTAGTTATTACTTTATGTTTTCCAGGATCATCAGAAAGGTTCGTTTCATCATAATTAATAATGTTTGATGAAGGAACGTCTCTGAGCTCTGCTTCTAGTCTGTCAAAGTACTCATTGATCGTTCTGGGGAGACACCTGCTCTGACCCGTTTAATGTTTTGGCATAACCTTTGTGACAAGTCAGCCTTATGTCTATTCAAAAAAGAATAGACAAAATCACGGCCAGGAAAGTTGTCTTTGAATTTTTTTATGGTTCTACCTTGGCGGTCAAGCGATTCTTTGACCAAAATTCGCAGAGTCCACGAATCAATTGGGTAGCCCCAGTCAGCACAAATAATAAGTCTACTCGCCACAGTTTTTTCCTCTTCTTCTGTTAAAGCGGTTTGCCCTCCTTTTTTCTTAATTTGATCACCTTTTTTCAAATGTCTGTAGAGGACACTATAATGGATGTCATATTTTGCCGCTGCGTTTCGAAGGCTAAGGCCATTAGTTATGTCTTCAACAGCTGCCTTAATAACCTCTGGATCTTGTACTTTGTTCGGTTTTAATCGTTTGTAACTCCTTGGCATGCTGAAAGAAAACGGTCACATTATAGCTTGTGCCAGCTAATATTCCTCAATTGGATAACTATTGGTTGTATATTATATATTTAATTGTCTTTCAGCTGTGACATTGGAAAATAAACACAAAATAAAAACTTTACGATTTGTGGGGTGAATAGAAACAGCAAAATAATGTGTTTCTATTCACCCCACAGATTCAAAATATGGATCATAACCTAAAACAAAAATTGAAACAAAGAAATGGTTTTGTTTACACTATATTAAACAATGTGATATCTTCTACAGGTATACAAGGTATAAAAAATAGTACAATTCAAACATGTGAGGTGATGAGGTATGGTACTTACATGTAAAGTTTGGAAAACGATGAAAATCGGCTGAAACAGAAGTTGCTTTGTCACACCACTGAATCTGAATCTCAGCACAAAATCACATTTCCCTTAAATCTTACCTTATTTCCATCTCATAAAAAAAAAATATCCCTGTCTGCTTTACTTTAACCCCCTATTACATAATGTTGAATTTTTTCAGAAGTTTCGTTTCTATTCACCCCACTGTTGCTATTCACCCCATTTTACGGTATATATTTTTATCATATTTCACTAATTTAGATAAACACAAATTTCACTTAAATTAGTACTTTTAATTCTCTTCATTGACAAGTCTCTCAGGCTAGTGGTCAGCATTTCTGACTACAGTTCATGAGGTCCGGGGTTCGATTCCTGGTCAGACCAAAATAATTTTTCCTTAAAGGGGATTATTCCTGTGGTTGTCCATGGTCTGGAATTTAGATTAAGTTTAGGTTTAAGGACTCTCCTGGCACTTCATTATCATTTATCACCCATCATATCATCAGGATAACGTAACTCTGCCTTCCAGGTGCCCCATCCTAAGAAATGGATTACAATTCCACCAATGCCAGCCAGAAATATCATAAAAGATATTGGATAAAAAAAATGTTTTTCTTCATTTTTCCTAAAATACCTAAGATTTTCTGAGGGTCGAAGAACCCTGATCCCACATATCTTGTGCTGACCATGTTGAAACTAAATGACTTCCAAACTCACGCCACAAACCAAGGAAGGTTCCAACTAAAACCCAGGTTCAGGCAGTAAATTGACTTTCCAGAACATTCTGTAAAACTGTATGTGCATACTAACTAATTCAGTAGCACTATCAAACCTTTAGGTTCATGGTAACTTGGACATAAGCTCTCCATACATCCCTATCCTGAGCTAATATTCCCTATATCATCCCCATGTATAATCCATTTCCCTCAAATCATAGTTAATGTTATTCTCCCACCCCATTCTTGGCCTGCCTATTCAGCACTTTCTCTCCAGTTTTCCTCTAACGAGTTTCCATGCCCCTCTTTCATTCCTCATTCATGCCACATATCCTGCCCATTGCAGTCTACAAGACATAACTGTTCTTATTACATCTGGTATCCATCCATGTAATTCTGCCTGAGGGCAGGTCTTTCACTGCAACCATAGCATATTCATGCTATGCTTTGCAGCTTTACTAGGGAATTATAGGTGTGGTAGCTTCTTGTTGCTTTCCACACTGTGTAGGATGATGATGATGGCTGGATGATTTTTGGGGACCGTTGTGCCCTAACCTTCCTGACACTTGTCTTACAGGTGAGGAAAAACCCCAAAAAAAACCTCACCCAGGAGCCTGTTCTGACTGGGAATCGAACCTGGGCCCACTGCATGACAAGGCAGTGGTGGATATATATATATATATATATATATAAATTATATTATACCCATTATATAAATTATATGCTGGGGTCCCGAGATCGAGTCTCGGTCACTCCGTGTTTCATGGTGGACGAAACAGAACTTGTGCAAGTTTTTCTTGGGGTTTCTCCCATTTTCCCCTGTCACAAATTTCATTCCACCATTTCTCCATACTCATCTCATCCATTTTGCTTCATTTCATTCATTCCCCCTGTGACGGTGCATCAGGAATGGTCGGCCGGCACCCTTGTAGTTCACAGACCTCTATAAATATAGGGGCTTCATCTCATCTCATTCCTTGACCTGACTCTCAGTTGGACAAGAGTTGAGGATATTTATTATTTCATTATATAAATTATATGCTGACATCAGTACCAAATAGCAAAGATACTATATCATTATTTAAAACATTTTAACTAATCATAATTAAGCAAGAAATGGTGCTTGAGGTCATATACAGGGTGAGAGTAAATTCCCTTACAGAATAATTAAAACATTTTGTCTGTTATTCTTACCTCTTAGAGTTGTTTTTTGTCGAACATATGTTTCAGAGCTTCTTAGCCCCATCATCAGTCTGTAACTGCTGATGATGGGGCTATGAAGCTCTGAAACATATGTTCGACAAAAACAACTCTAAGAGGTAAGAATGAACAGACAAAATGTTTTAATTATTAAACAAACCTCTTAATGTTACTTCCTATTGTATTTTAAAATCCCCTTACAGAGTTTGAGAACTTGTAGTAGGGACCAAGACAATTAAGTTTAGCATAGGAACTCATGTCCGGAAACATACCGATTTTCTACTACATGCAAAATCACCTCACACATTTTCTTGGCGCCACTCACTAGGATAGTCCATACGTCATTTCCTGCTCACCTGATATCCCATGTCCACTGCAAGTTTGTTTACATGCTATTTAGTTGAGTTTGTGATATGCCCAGAGATGTTTGTACTTGCACAGTACAGTAGTAATCCTTCACGACAGTACATAGCAGAATTCAAGGTGTATGTACTTCATTTGTACTGTGTTGCTGTTATCCATGGCATACACATTTACAGAATATGCAGACATGATGTTGTTGTACAGTGAAGCTCCGTGCAATGGCAGGTCTGATTACTTGACCCCACTAGACTAGTACCAGTGAGGTCACAAGAAAACCTTAATTTACGATACCTCTGTAGAATCCGTGGAAGACCTACTAGCACGAGTTATGGCTATAACGGATGTTGGAGGACCAGGGATTGATGATTGTGTGTATGAGAACATGCTACGGAGGTACCGCATCTGTATTGAAGTCGGTGTTGTCACATTGAGCCCTTCTTGTAAGTGGTTCCAGACGACAGGCAGCAGGAGTTGGAGAGAGCAACATGTGTTGTAGTGATATTTTGTGTGTAACAGAAAAACTGTACACTTCCGGACATGGGTTCCTATACTGTTTATTTTTTCTTTCACTCACTTCATACTTAATAACTCCTCGCAGACCCAGGGTTTCGTCACAAATGATTATTTGTTAAAAGGAGTTATGAAGTACGAGGTGAGTGAAAGAAAAAATAAACAATATTAAAAAACCTCATAGTGTTATTTCCTATCTACATAACTTAATGGGTTCCTATGTTAAATTTAATTGTCTTGGTCCCCTCTGTAAGGGGACTCACCATGTATAAATTCTTAAGCCAATAACTAGATTGGCAGGTATTAATACATTTAAACATTAACAGTGCCTGACCTTTCCAAAATGAAATATGTTTTAAAGTAAGTATGCTACGAGTTAGGGGTGAGGGATTACATCAGCTCCTTATGCATAAAAAAAAAAGCAATATATCGTTGCACAACTCCACCAACTGATGAGGTAAGAATCATGAACTCATCAAGAACTTAAAATCTTTATGTATAAAAATGAGTTAGAGTCACTTTTGGACACAAACGGCTTATGCTGCCTAAATCATAACAAATGCACTAAATTAATGTGCACAAAATTTAATATCTCAAAAAAATTCTAGAAAGAAGTCCATGAAAACATATCGCACTCTGGCAAGTATAACGTCACAACTAAAAAAATGGACGAATTTGAGTTAATCCCCAATTTAAAACAACACAATTTGTTTAAACTGTATAAAATAAGTCAGTAACTCAATTCCTAACTAATCAAGGTACAAGTTGCAGATAGCTATTCCTAAACCATTTGAACAGTCATGTAAGTGAACTTTCTTTTTTGCTGCACTGGAAAATAAGGTTTTTTGAGTTGTGACGTTATTCTTGCTGGGGTGCAATATGTGTATATTTTGTGGATAACTCACAATTACGATTAAGTTATGTAGATAGGAAATAACACTATGAGGTTTTTTGATATTGTTTATTTTTTTCTTTCACTCACCTCATACTTCATAACTCCTCGCAGACCTAGGTTTTGTCACATCATTTGTGACATTCTCAATGCTGTGTCAAGTTCACAACTGACGTCCAACAGTCTTCTAATCCTGCAGACTGACCTCCGTGCCATCTGATGGCTGACCAACGAACTTCCAAATCAATCCCCTCTCCTTATAACCGGGTATTTCAAAATTCATAGTAGTGTTTTCATTCTTGCAAATGTAAATTTTTTCCGAAATTCTGTGTTCCTTCGGTTTTTCCAAATGTTTAAGTAATTTTGTTTTGGTTTCTATTCTATGTTTTTCTGACCAGGCAAGTGCAGCTATTGCAGATTTTTTCGTTTCTCCATTTTTAACATTTCTGAGGTGTTCCTTTAATCTCGTATTTAGATTCCTTTTTGTTTTTCCTATGTATATCTTTTCACAATCTTTACAATTAATTTGATAAATTCCCGATTTTTTGCAGTCTTCAATCTTTTCATTTTTCAAAAATGATTACAGCTTAGGTAATTTAATAAAAACCAACGAAAATGAAAAGATTGAAGACTGCAAAAAATCGGGAATTTATCAAATTAATTGTAAAGATTGCGAAAAGAAATACATAGGAAAAACAAAAAGGAATCTAAATACAAGATTAAAGGAACACCTCAGAAATTAAAAATGGAGAAACGGAAAAATCTGCAATAGCTGCACATGCCTGGTCAGAAAAACATAGAATAGAAACCAAAACAAAATTACTTAAAGATTTGGAAAAACTGAAGGAACTCACAATTTAGGAAAAAATTTACATTTGCAAGAATGAAAACACTACTATGAATTTTGAAATACCCGGTTATAAGGAGAGGGGATTGATTTGGAAGTTCGTCGGTCAGCCATCAGATGGTGCGGAGGTCAGTCTGCAGGATAGAAGACTGTTGGACGTCAGTTGTGAACATGACACAGCATTGAGAATGTCACAAATGATGTGACAAAACCTAGGTCTGCGAGGAGTTATGAAGTATGAGGTGAGGGAAAGAAAAAGTAAACAATATCACAATTACCATTTTTGTCTTTCAGCTTGTTGATACCAAGATGATTGAGATAAGTAGATTCCCGGGCGATGCCAGATTATTATAAGAGGCAGCAGGTCATTGTTTGTAATGCCATAGCCTGTTAATGCTCTAGCAGCCCCAATTTTTGTTTCATGAAATCAAACTTTGCATATAACAATTGATTAAAAATGTCAGGATAAGTAGATTCCCAGCCAATGTTGGGTAATCAGCTAGTTTAATAATAAAAAAAAGACTTCATATTTGTATTGGAGTACAAACTAGCTGTAACCGTTTAGTAGTAGGCACCACATGTGGCGGTTACATTACCCGTAGAGAGAAAGTAGGTATAGGAAGGAAGGAGAAATGAACCCCTAGGCCTCGAATACTCTAATACCATCAGGGTCGAAAGAAACAAGAGGTCAGTCAAGGGAGACTGGATAGAAAAGTTGAAAGAGGGAATTGGTATGGGAAGAAGAAATAATACCAATTCGGTCAAAAAAAGAAAAACTTACCAAGCTGACCACTGCTTATTGGTGAGTAGCCCTTCCCTTTCGTTCATCATGCATAAGCATGATTACTAACAGCTGCACCACAAGAAGATGAGGGATTGGACACTAGGTTACTGTCCAGGTCGGTTCCTTTAAGCCTTCGATGGAAGGAATTAAAGGGTCTCCTCCCTGTTAAAGACAGTATCCTTTCTGCAGTAGCAACATTCAGACTGCTAACGCGACATGACTGCCTGAATAAACACCTGCACAGACTTGGCATAACAGATTTGCCTAAATGCCCTATTTGCGATTTAAATGAAGATATGGAAAGAAACCATCTCCTCCGTTGTCCAGCTTTTGTAGAAGAGACCAGCCTTTCTGCTAAATATTGGAGTGCAAGAGAGCGAATGATTTCATTATCAAGTGCTCGACTTTAGATACCAACCAACCATAAAAAAAAGTGAATGTGTTCTAATGCCACCCACTGCACTTTATGTGCTTCAGGTTCTGCGCTGGATGGACAGATGACATTAATTTGGTCTATTTTCAATTTATGCACCACTTCAGGAGACCACTTAATGTAGATGATGTATTCTTGTATTGCATACAGAGAGAAGTGTACAATGAGTGCATGTTTGTGTAGTGTAAAGTGCGTTATATGAGATATGATGATGAAGAGAAGGAAGAAGGTAAAACCTGTGCTGGCACATAGTCTACTCCTATCAAAAGCACCAAGGTGGCCGCCAGGCCTAATGTCCTCATCCGATGGATGAATCACAATTTTTTTTAAATTTTGCTTAGAGGCCTCTTTTTCCTGGCTTAAGGATCTTTTACAAGCCCGAAAATCTTCAGATCAAGACCCATGACTTAAGGTCCCTCCCCAAGGACTTGTTTCTTGGGCTCTTCTATGCCCATCTGTGAATATTTGATCGGAGAACAAGTGACTGCTAGCATAATGTTGGTGAATGTGATAACACGCTTTGCCACTAGAGCCAACTGCCAACATGTTTACTCATATATATATCATCCGGTATCATGGCAGCTGCTGCCGTCTTCCAGAAACCAAACACCATTCCTCTCTGTCCATCCATTGATCTTCCTCCAATCCTCTGATATTCATAGCTGCTTGCACCTCTTCTATCCAAGTTTTCTTCGGTCTTCCTCTCTTCCTCCTTTCCATTGGGATCCATTCCATAACAATTTTAGGCAATCTTTGCTCTGGCATTCTTTTGACATGGCCATACCACTGTAATCTTTTCTTTTTTATAATGTCTATGATGTTCAGCTCCTCTTGTACACCCATAATTTTCCTTATTTCTTTATTTTGTATTTTTTCCATTCTAGATTTTCCAGCTGATCTTCTTAAAACATCCATTTCTGTACATAAAATTCTTTTCATTTCCCTGGTAGGAATTTGCCAGACTTCAGCATCATATGTTAAAATGCTCTGAATTATGGTTTGATATATTTGTAATTTTCTATTTTTTGTAATATTCTTGCTCCACCAAACAGAGTTTAAAGCATTTATTGCTTGTTTTGTTTGTGCGATTCTATTTTTAATTTCCACTGTGTCATTGCCTGAATGGTCTAATTTTGTTCCTAAATAAGTGCATTCAATACTAGGTTTTAGTACTTCTCCATTGTTGAAATTTATATTTTCCATTTCTTCTCCTATTCACAGATACTTAGTTGTCTCAATGTTTATATAAAGTCCCCATTTTTCATATTCTTCTTTTAGTTTTTAGCCATATATTCTATTGTCATCGTGGTCTTGTGGTATTAATACCTGGTCATCTGCAAAATTTAGTGAATATACATGTGTATTTTGGATTGGTATGCCCATTTTTTCCTCCAGTCTCTTAGTACTCTTTCGAGATAAATTTTGAATAGAGTTGGAGATAAACTGCAACCTTGCCTTAAACTTTTTGTAATAATAAATCCCTCTGTTATATGATTTCCAATTTTTATTTTCGAAATAGATCCTTTGTACAATGCTTTTATAGCTTCTATTAATTTTTTGGTAACATTAGAATTGTCTAAAGTTTCCCATAACATTTTTTGAGGAATACTATCATATGCCTTGGTTAAATCGACAAAAAGCAAATGTATATCTCTGTTAGTAGCTCTTTTTTTTCTTCTATCTTTGTGTTATGCAAAATATATTATCTGTGCATGACCTACCATTTCTAAAACCAGATTGTTCTTCCATTTCTTTAACCTGGTACTCTGAATCAACCATTTTACTTAGTATACGTTCATATATTTTACTTAATGTACTTGTTACTGATATGCCTCTATAATTTTCACACTTTCTCTTGTCTCCCTTCTTATGTATTGATGTTATAATAGCGACTTTCCACTCTTCTGGCACTTCTTCACCATTTATTATTTTATTAAACAGTACAGTGATCATTTCCAATAACTTCTGACTTCCACTTTTAATCAATTCTACAGGAATATATATAGTATATATATATATATATATATATACACACACACACACACACACACACACACACACACACACACACACACACACACACACACACACACACACACATAAGGGGAGTCAACCTACATTTAGTGGGCAAATTAGTATTAGTTTGGGCAAGTTATGGTTAGAAAATGGGCAGATTAGTTTAGCATTCACTTTTTCTTAGCGTGTTTTTGTTATAAGTTAGCTACACAGTCTGAGCAATGACTAATACATTTTTTATTGTAGATATGACAATTTTAGGTTACTTTTAGTTCAATTTCTCACTTTATTTAAAGTACTTCTCACATTTTTTGGAAAAAAAAAATCAGCATATATATTTCTCTGAGGTAATTATTTACATACTTCAACAATTAATTTGTGTTTTTTCCATGTTTTTATTTGAATTTATGTACGTGGTCACTGGCATAGAATCCTCACAATACATAACCACCATTCACTGAAATGACCTACAGGGCATTTGGTATTTCTAATATAAGGTCATATACCTGTCATCTCCAAAACTATTTGGAGCGACTTGTTTCCCGATGGCAATTGACACAACGTGATTTTTGTCACTGTTGTGAAGATGTTTTCCATTCTACAAGCCATTACAGAGAAAAACTGCACTTAAACTAGCATGAAATATTTTCAAAGTCCTATAGAACAACAGTATGCATGCGCCAGAGTTTATAGAGCCAGCGATAACCCACAATCGAACCACGTATCGATTATCATCCTCAATTACTATCCATCTATGAAATTTAAATTATCAATATTTTAAATAAATCCTCAAATCTATGTTAAAAAAATATATTAATAATATTAAAATTACCAAACGTTAAATAAAAATGGGTTATCACTCCCTAATGCTGATCCAACCAGTGATAACCCAAAATAGCGATAGAAAATCATAGACTAAGTAATATATTCTGTGGAGAAAATAGCGGTTAGCATCACAATATTGTCTAACAGTGTCATAATATTGTGATTTGTATATTTAAATAAATACTTCAAAATTGTCTAATAATGTTATAAAAATTGTTTGAAAAAGTTTAAAATATTAAATAATGTTAGCAAATACAGAAGAAGAGCTATAGTTTACAACAATATAACTAAAAATCAAGCGCTAGTAGAAGTGCAGTTGAGCCCATTATAGTTATAAATGTATTTCTTTCTTTCACTGCATGACCTTAAATGATAAAGTAATACCAAACACCCTCAGGTTCATTATGAAATTAGTTATGGCCAGATTGTTGCATTTTACAATTTTATTTCACATATAACATTAAATATATAAAGAGCCATCTGCAGGACCCAAATAATGTAAAGATATCAAAATAACATCAATTAATGTCCAAACTCCTAGTCCACCAAAACTAAACAGTTTTCCAATTCCTTCTTGCCAATGACCAAGATAAAATCTATCTGCACCAAAACCACCCAAAGTTATGCTTAGCACAAGCGCTGTACTCCATTTATACCCTCCAGTCCAATTACAAGGAACATTTTTGAGAAATTTTCGATTTCCCAGGCATAACACATCATTCTTTACAGTACAGTTGGTTCTATACAATTGTGTAGGCGATGAAACAGAATTGCATTTTGCATTGAAGGCACATGAATGTTCCCAATGTTCTGTTTGATAACAGTACCGGCAAAGCAATGTTCGATTAAATTTTCTATCGCCTGTACAATTCACTTTTGGCTTAGCTTCACATGTTGCATTAATTGGGCTACCATAAATACATGAATTACTAAATGTGCAGTTAATGCAAGGTTCATTAAGTTTGTAACATTCTATACCAGTTGGACAACTTTTATCTTCCACATTTGTGAGTTTTCCTGATGTTTCTGTTTTCTGAATCAGCTGTAGAAGATTGATTCATTCCAGTCAAAAAAATACACATAATCATTATTATGACAGATGTGACGTTTAGCTTTACACAGTTCATTTTTTTTTTTACCTTATTAAAAACTTTTGCATCTCAAAAATCTTAAAAATTACATCGTAGAATTTTTTTTCTCCATGATGTTCTTTCCTTTTTGTATAAAGTTCCAAAACTAGATATTCAAAATCACTGCACGGTCTACATTTCTGTCTTCTATATTAACCTTCATGTTAACCACACGAATTATATTACCATATTAACCAAAACACGTTCTCTATGCCAAAACACGGCATAGAGGCAGGGTCTATGATAGAGGTATCATTCAAGTCTTCGTTCTCTATGCTCGGACCGACCAGCGATAATCAACTCGACGTAGCCCAGAACAGAGATAACCCAAGCTCTGGACCAGAGAGAATCCACTAAACGTAGCCGCTTGTGTTAATGATCTTGCTGATCTCACTGCCACCTGATGCCCACCCATCTATGCGAAAAGCAAACTTTGTAGTATAGCTCTCACACATAGATGACAGTGAGATCAGAAATAAATAATAATTACATTTACTGATAGATTATAATAAATCAAATATACATATATACGAATTTATCATAAAATTCTCGCTCTTAATATTTGGTTTGAATAGAGTGACTAAAACACTTGAATTTGATATCACAAAATTTATTACATAATATTTTGAAGTAAAATTCCAGCCGTTCTTCATAGTTGCCATAGTATACGCAATACATGAACTATAGTCTGCCGCCACTTCCTACATATAACGGAAAAATTTTAAACCTCATAGTGTAATTTTTTGTATTCGGTTTTTGGGTCTTACCTTAAAACCGACAAATATATGTATAAAGATACAGGGATAGTACGGACTTAATAAGTGGAGGTTTGAGCTTTGACAAATTGTGCTGGCTTATGATTTTTTTATGCATGTGACAGGTATTTTTTTAACACGTGATGTTGAAGTCTGGCAACAGGGATTATTTTTATCTATGTCTGGCAAATTCTATCGGGGAAATGAAACGAATTTTAAGTACAAAAATGGATGTTTTAAGAAGATCAGCTGGAAAATCTAGAATAGATAAAAATTAAGAAATAAGGGATATTATGGGTGTACAAGAGGAGCCGGACATTATGGAAAAAAAAAGTGGTATGGCCATGTCAAAAGAGTGCCAGAGCAAAGATTGCCTAAAATTGTTATGGAATTGATCCCAATGGAAAGGAGGAAGAGAGGAAGACCGAAGAAAACTTCGATAGAAGGGGTACAAGCAGCTATGAATATCAGAGGATTGGAGGAAGATCAATGGATGGACAGAGAGGAATGGCATTTGGGTTCTCGGAAGACGGCGGCAGCTGCCATGATACCGGATGATGATGATAATGTGATATGTAATTTCGTTGTGAGAATATAACGGCGGATTGACCAACATAGAAAAAACTTGTGATTCTAAAAAAAGCAAATGAAAATATAAACAAAATTGTAACCGCAAGATTATTGATTCTCCAAGGTAATCATTTCTTCCCAATCAAGATGTTATCAACATTTCTTGCACCTATCGTCGTTTAAGGTGTAATCGAATTTTTTTTTTTTAGAATGTTTTCTTAAATTTTTATATGAGTGATGAAATTCGCCATATTTTTCCTCTCTATTTACGTACATAAAGAACGAAGGGGTTGTGAACAGTATTTTCGCCATTTACAATTTTTACAAATAATTTAGCTAATGAACTTTCAAGGATAATAACTTCTTCAGAATAATACAATTTACGTATATGTGAACGGAAAATCATAAAATAAATGCGAACATTAATGTGCTCTATTGTGAAGTATTTGAACTAGAAATGTTTCCTCACTTTTCAACGTCGCTCGAACATGAACACACCCTATGAAATTCAAGTCATCTATATTTAATGAGAACAAGGACAATTTATACTATAATATTTACACACCTAAGTACGAATTCTGAGATCCTAAGTGGATATAATCCATTTACATTTTGGTAAAGAAAAGTTATAAAAATATTTTACATCTCGAACTAATCATATGATTGCACGCCACAGTAAAGATATAGTATAATTAGATTGGAATGAAACGCGCAGAATTTGTGTAGTTTAGTAGCTTCATAGTTCAGCTCTTCCACATAGATGGCAGTGAGATCAGAAATAAATAATATTTTAGTTTACTGGTGGATTATAATAATTGAAATACACATATACACTAATTTATCAGTAAATTCTCATTCTTAATATGTTGTTTGAATAGGGTTAGTAAAACACTTGAATTTGATATCACAGCATTTCTTACATTCATATTTTCAATTAATATTCAAGTCGTTGTTTATAGTTGCCATATTGTACGCCATACTTACAACTATGCTTGTGCGCTGAATATTTTTATCTCACCTCATATTATAATTTTTGAAATCGGTTTTGAGCTGTTTGCATTGAAACCGACACATCTGATTACAAATATTTACCAATCCGTTAAAGTAGGTTATTTTTTTAACAAATGGGATATTTAAATATTAGAGTTGATTTATGGCTTGATTGTTACGGGTTCTCTGTGAATTGTCATCGACGTTGTGAACTACTGTAATTTCTATTCTATATCTTTTCTGAGTTATGTTCCAGTTGTAATGCAAACAAACCAGATTTTTTATTACGATTTCATTGACCGAAAATGGTTTCACTTTTAAGCATGTAAAAAATGTAGTTCCCTCTCTAACACTTGAAATAAAGAAAATAAAAATATGTATTATCTAGCACATGTCCTAATCTGTGACATGTCTATATAAATTATAGGGAGAATCTTAAAATATATAATTTTATCTTTGAACAATGCCAGAATCTTAAAATATATAATTTTATCTTTGAACAATGCCAGAAGGAAGATTTCCAAAAATATTGCTAAATTATAAACCGCACGGAAGGAGAAATGTTGGACGCCCACACTCATGAGTGCTCTGAACATATTATACATGAATTCTAGCTTCCATTGACAATCCGCGAACGAGCCAAGAAGGCCTTAATCCCTGGATGATGATGATGACGATCTTTCAAAAATTCTCTGTATTGTTCCACACAATCTGAATATTATTTATTTTGGGATCAATTTCTCTTTCCATTTTGAAGCTAATATTACAGCCCAAATATTTAAAACTAGACACTTGGTTTTCTAAAATAAATACCTAAGCATTTAATTCAAGCAATTCAAAGCATTTATCATAACATACAAATTCGAATA
Organism: Diploptera punctata; assembly: GCA_030220185.1. Taxonomy (NCBI): domain Eukaryota; kingdom Metazoa; phylum Arthropoda; class Insecta; order Blattodea; family Blaberidae; genus Diploptera; species Diploptera punctata. The sequence goes on from JASPKZ010007730.1 coordinate 929,810, forward strand.
AAGATTAATAATCAAGTCAGCAATTAGGAAAGACTAATAACCCAAGGTGTAAAACAAGCCTGTCCACTTTCTCCTCCTCTATATAATTTATATATGAATGAAGTCATAAAATTATGGCAAAACCAATTACAATCACTTTATGATTGATAGCCAATCCCTCAACGCATTAATGTATGCAGGTGATTAAATAATATTGGCTACTTCTGAGAATCACCTACAGAGAGCAGTACATAGAAGAAGTTTAATAACTTATTTGAGGACGACTGACTTACCAGGTAAAAAATTTATATAATTAACATCTTATTACATAACCTCAATGGTGCTTTAACATGAATTTCAAAAGTGTTGATTGAGTACAAAGATTGTCAAATATAACCCAAGATTATAATTTACAAATTTTGGTAAGGCAGAAACTATGGTATTTCAAGTGTAAATACCGATACAAACTAATTTTTTTTTAACAGCAATATAATAGAACAAGTTAATAACTTCAAATGTCTGATTAGATAGGCCCATATATAATTTTTGTCATAAATAAATAAGAAATAGAAGTTCATGATTATTATTGGTACCATATTACCTTGCATTCAGTCTTATTTCCCATTAAATATGATGTTACCTAAGAACAATGTTTCTATAGATGACAGTTACATACACAATTTAGTCATATGGCAGGTAAAAGTAGCACCACGATTCCTCCAATAGACGGAGTCGACTAAGTAATACCTTATGCAAGTTTGTTTACAGTACAACTGGAACTTAGCTCGGATATAGTATAACTGACAGACTGCGCATTTTACAAATAAATAATATTTTATATAAATTATGGTGTCCACTGCTGTGGTCTCAAGGTAGTGTGCAGCCTCGTCACGCAGCGGGCCTGGGTTCGATCCCTGGTCGGGACAAGTTTCCTGGATGAGGTTTTATTCGGGGTTTTTCCTCATCTGTAAGATAAATGTCAGGAAACTTTAAGGCTCAAATGGTCCCTGAACACCATCTGATCATCAATATCATATTCACCCTATTGGATTAAATTTTGTTTAAGACCTCTCCTGGCACATCACACCATCATCATCAACTCCCATATCATCGGGGCAGCATAACCCTGCCTTTCAGGTGCCCCAACCTCAGATGTGGGTTACAAGTACGCCATGCCAGGAGAGAACATAAGAAATATCGAAATGACAACCTGGAGCATTGGAATATATATATATATATATATATATATATTAGATATTATAAATATATTTTTGACATTTGACAATGAAGGCAAATATGATATGAAAAGAAAAAAGAATGCTTGAGTCGGGATCCTGACTCAAGCATTCTTTTTTCTTTTCATATCATATATATATATATTATGGTATTGCACTTATTTATGTATATATTATGAAGTTCTTTCATTGAGTTAATTTATACATCTCACACCATCAACTGAAGATGTTTTAATAATTATATAAATCATTTTATGACATTTTTACCATGTGAAATTGCTAACATATTCTGTGCACTATGTTAATTTATACTTGAGCATTAAACAATTTTATATAGGCCTATCATATATTATTATTATTATGTACTATCCAAAATTTAATAAACTCTTATTTCACCTCAGGTACATTAGGATTATAGTTTGTTACAAAGTTGTGAGTCATTATATAATTTTATCTAAAATTGAAGTTTTTAATGAACTTTATTTTATCAAAAGAATTAAAAAGTCTGTAGTTCTTTTCTGTCATAAGCACACAGTAATGGGTGGTTCACTTGAACAGACCGTGCTGTTTAGAAGACATGAGAATTCAAAACTTTTGTTCCAGAACAAGGACAATCAAAGATAATACGTTCAATGCTTTGGTTGCTAATGCCACAATTACAACTTGCATTTTCTCTGGATGTGTTAAGACCCCGCTGGTTTCCTTAGGCTTAAAGGACCTTTGGGACTTGGAAAATCTGGTAGCGTGTTTATCTAGCCGAGCATTAGTATGAGGAAGAACAGTTAATCATGATACGTTTTGAAATAAACAATGGATTCTTATTTTAACTATTTTATTTCTAAAGTATAAATAATTACAATCCCTAAGTATTCTAGCCCTAAATAACTAATCTAAGCCTATATTAAACACTACAGTACTTCCTGGGGTTTGAGAGAGTGGGAGTTGTGGAAGTTATAAATCTACCCTAATCTACATGTTTAAAAATGTTATATGCCTTTTTGAAAATTTAATATCAAAATAGTTAATTGTACTTGATTCCCTTCCAAAAGTCCAGAATACATATTAAGAAAAATGGTCGGAGACTTACCCTTCAGCACTTTACACAGATAGACACGAGACCCTCACTTCTCAAGTATTATATAGGCCTACTCAATTTGACCTCTAGTTACCCTAACTGTACTCACTAACATTCCAATAAACTAAATGTAGAGATTTTTACAGTTAGCTAAGCAAAATGTTGCTCTGAACTATATCATGTCTAAACTCTATTTCAACAGACTTTGCATGTCTAAACTCTATTTCAAAAGACTTTGCTTGAATAATTAAAATAATCTGTAAAACAATTAAAAATCTATATAAAAGACTATGTATTCATAACAGGATGTATTGGCCAAATTTACGGTGCCCAGTGAGGAATTGCATTAGTATAAAATTTGAAACAACGTGTTTGCATTTTATTCTGTCATAGATATTTGGAAAGAATAGTTGTGTCAATATGCTTGTGGTATCATTGAGCCACACATTGTTCCATCTTGCAATTATATGTTTCTTTATATTGTTTCCTATATAGCATATAGGAAACAAATATTTCATTTCCATTATCTACTAGCTATTAATTTAATAAGCCACAATTTCATAAAAGTAATATATACAATTGTCCTGTAATGAATAATCGTTTTCCTGAATATGTGACTTCTGTAGTAAAAATAAATTTTATTTTATTTTGGTCCAAAATTTTCATTTCATTATATTTCAACAATATAAATTTATAAAAAGAACATAGGAGAAAATGGTATGAACATGTCTGCAGGATGGATACCAACAGATTGCCTAGGAAAAGTCTGAACTATCAACCAAGAGGATGAAAAAGAGATCGAGGGTGCCCACAAAAGAGATGGACACAGCAGCTATAATACTTGAAGCTGGAACGAACCAAATAGATTTAATCCTTGCAAGAAGAAGAAGAAGTTCATAAAATTTCCACCGCAATGGTCTCATTGCCTCAGATGAGTAGGCCCAGGTTCAATCTCTGTTCTGGACAAATTTCCTGAGGTTTATTCAGTTTTTTCCTCACTTATAAGACAAATGTTGAACAATTTTAAGACTTAAATAGACCTGAACACAATTTTACCTTCATAAACACCACTCTATCATGTTCACCTTATTTATTACAAATTTATGAATGAATGTATTTCTTGCCTTAAATGTTTGTGTTGTCTCGAAGATGGCTCTGGCATTGAGCTTATCACTCATCCAGGGAGGCCCTCCACATCCTTGTGTGATATATAAATGATCCAGAGTTTGATAAGTCAAGTTCCTGAAAGACGGGGCACATAAAAATACATACAAAATGAGCGTCTATTCTAAGAAATAGAAAAATATAAAATGTAAAACTACAGGCGTTCACGCTTTTTGAAAGTCCCTGATGCCCATATGAATCATTAGGATACATAATAATAATAACAATAATAATAATAATAATCTTGTCTTGTAAGCCCATGTTTCCCTTAACAGAGATTTAGGCGCTCTCCCCCTACAGGGATGAATTTGAACCATACTAATTTAGTTATACTTGTTTTCGTATAGATGTCATTTGAGTGGTCTGTGGTCAGCATTCCGCCTCATACTGACATCTAGGAAACCAAGGTATTACTAGGACAGGAAAATTCGGTAAATTTTGTTTAGAGGCCTTTTCATTCAGGCTTAAGGATCTTTTACGAGCCTGAAAATCTTCAGACTCGGGACCAACGGCTTAAAGTCTCTCCCGGAAGACTTGCTCCTTGGATTTTTCCATCCTAAAAAAATCCATTGACCCCGGCTGGGTTTGAACCCGTGACCCTCGGGACCAGAGGCAAGGAGCATAACCACTAGTCCACCGCGGCCGATAATAATAATAATCTATATATTGATATGTGAAGAAAAAACTTTGTACCCCTTTTCAAACACATTGCGCGCACGGAGGAGTGTGATATTTGACATAATTAAAGTTCACGTAGAGGAGTGCAGAAAAATAACATTTTTAATTCAGATGATCTCCTCATAGTTGTAGAGGGTCCAATTTTGAATCTAAACTATCGAGGGATCCAAAGTTGAAGTAATCATTTATACAATTGAGTTTCAAAAGAGACGATTTCCAAATGTGCTCACATTTTACTCTCTTTAAATGAGCAAGATATAATTGTAAAGGCTACCGATATTGATAAAGTTGTATCTGCAGAGATTCCTAACATTCAAACACATTCTACATTACATGATTATGTTGTAAACACATGATGCATGGTCCATGCAGCGTACTTAATCCAAAACAATTTGAGGAATTTACATGCGAATCATGAAATGGATATCCATTATACAGAAGGTGTGACAATGGTATTCATGCTGAAGTTTGTGGTAGTTGCCTTGACAATCGTTATGTTGTACCATACCATACAATCCATATTTACTTACCATATAAATGTTGAAGCAAAAACACAGAAATAAATTATTAGTCACAGAAATGGATTTTTTAAGAAGATCGACAAGAATATAAAAATTAGGCAAAATAAAAAATAATAAAATAAGAGAAATTATGAATGTAGAAAAGGATATTGTACAAGAGATCTTGAAGAAATCCAACTAAGATGTTATGGATATGTAATGAGAAGAAGGGACACAGAAACAAACAAAGAAATATTAAAATGGATACCTCCTAGAAAATGGAAACATGGTAGAATAAAGCCAACGTGGATTAAGGGAATTCAAGGCAACATGAAGAAGAGAAATATGACAGAAGCAGACACACAAGATTGGGAAGTATGGAAGAAAAAAATTGTATATTTTGGTTGAGGATACCAGTGTAAATAACAGAAACAGTCCTGAATATATATATATATATATATATCCATCCATAGTAATTCTGCCCGAAGGCAGGTCCTTCACTGCAATCATAGCATTTTCATGCTATGCTTGCAGCTTTACTAGGGAATTGTGTAGGTGTGGTAGCTTCCCATTGCTTTCCACACCGGTGAAGGATGATGATGATGATGATGATAATGATAATGATAATGGTAAGGATGATAATGATAAGGATGATGGCCATATGATTTCGGGGACCGTTTGGGCCTTAAAGTTTTCCTGACATTTGTCTTACAGGTGAGGAAAATCCCCGATAAAAACCTCACCCAGAAAAACTGCCCCGACCAGGGATCGAACCCAGGCCCGCTGCGTGACAAGGCAGCATGCTACCTCGAGACCACAGCGGTGGAAAAAGGGTCCCTCTGCGTTATTAATACCAGATAATATAAAATAATCAATTAAAGGACAAAAACTTGTTTGAGAACAAAGGTATTGTATATGATTCCTTTAGTAAAGTGTGCAAAACATTTCTTCCACTTACTTGTGTTTTGCACTCTTTTAACTTTACTATCTAACCTCTCTTGGTTAACTCTTGTTTTTTCGAAACCCGACGCTATTAGGGCATCCGAGGGCTAGGGAGTCGTTCCTTCTTTCCATTTCTTCTTTCCTTTATTTTCTTTTCTTCTCCAGAAATGCCTGACCAGAGGCTATAAGATGGCAGCCCCATCACTGGTCTTGCCTTCCTTTGGCCAGCAACCAATTGAAGGGACTATTATTATGCTTTCAAGTCTTATACGAGAATTTCCTATAAGGAAAAATTTTCTATAGGATCGTAACAGGCCTTGGTCTAATACTTGGAAGGAAGAAGAAGAAGAAGAAATCCAAGTTAAGTCAAGCATAGCAAGTCATAGTAGATAACTGTCTGCTTTCGAAGGATAACCATATATTGAATTTATATATATTGTAACTTGAACCTCAGAATGTGTACTTGAGACTGACATATTATATTAATTAAAACTTAAAAAAATAATGAAGGAATATTTAATTGTAAATAGGCCTACTTGTTATATAATTTTTTATTTCAGCTAAAGAACTGATATTTCAGATAGGAGAATGTTTGTTTTCTACCATTTCTTTTATAGTTTACTTTATGGTTATTCTGTTGAAATAATACGTACTGTAGGATTTTTGTATTTTTTTTCCTGTTCATATAACTGTAGTATGTTTATAAAGATTCAAAAATATATGTAGTGTCCATTACAGTACGTACTTTGTATAACTTTTTTTTTCATTTAAATGTGCAAATGTCCAGTAATGCTGCTCTTTGACCTCCATCTGGAAAGGTGATATTCATAACTGAATTCACCACCAATACAGTGAAAAATGGTTTATTGTAATTTTTAATGCGTTGTTTGATTGAGATTATCTTACGTTAAGATCAGTAAGGTAGTAAAATATGTAATTTTAAACATACCATTTTTGTTAGGGACCAAATCTTGTTGGCAAAATATGTAGGGAAAGAAATTTAAAAAAAAAAATTAAATGAAATATGCAGTAAATTTGAGTCTGGCATATAAACTCTGAGGGCAGAATAAGCTTTTGATAACCTAAATCCTTGAATGCTCAATGATATACATGTACATTTCCCCATTTTTTTCCCTTTACATGCTAGTCTGTATAATATAATCAGTTTTCTTTGCAGGTCATCTCAATGCATTAATTCATCATAATTACTTAAATTCTTTATTGTTTATTATTTTTGTTCATATGTCTAAAATAAATAGTTATTTGATATCTCTATTTTTATTTGAACCTTTCTTTGAAAATCAGGGTCATCCTTCCTTTGATTCTAAGAAAATGTAATGCAAAGAATAATGTTATTTCTAAGAAAATTTTGAACAAAAAACCAGTTTACATGAATATTAAAAGAATTAATTGAATTATTCCCCTCAGGGGTCCTCATCTAGGGGATATGTGGATGGCGACCACAAGGTACCCAAGCCGAGCAAAACATTTCTTCCACTTACTTGTGTTTTGCACTCTTTTAACTTTACTATCTAACCTCTCTTGGTTAACTCTTGTTTTTTCGACACCGACGCTATTAGGGCATCCGAGGGCTAGGGAGTCTTTCCTTTCTTCCATTTCTTCTTTCCATTATTTTCTTTTCTTCTCCAGAAAAGCTTTTGACCAGAGGCTATAAGATGGCAGGCCCATCACTGGTCTTGCCTTCCTTTGGCCAGCAACCAATCGAAGGGACTATTATTATGCTTTCAAGTCTTATACGAGAATTTTCCGGAAGAAGCTGAAGGGAAAATTTTCTATAGAATCGTAACAGGCCTTGGCCTAATACTTGGAAGGAAGGAAGAAGAAGAAGATAAAATATTTTTCCAGTTTTCAAATACTAATCAACTGTTTTTCTGATGTTACAAATATATTCCTTGTATTGGATAAAAAGTAAGTAGAGGGTCTTGGAAATTAAGAAGTAGTTCTGAATTGATATATTTATAACACTGTGAGGATTTATTTAATAATAATTGAATTAATCAAATTTTACAGCTTGCCTCATACTTTTGTAAAACAAAGGACCGGTTTCGAAAGACGTTTCCATTTCCAAACTAGTCCTGAGTTTTTCAATAATTTGAGGTGAGCTGTAATTTCTGATTAATTATTATTATTCTAGAATTATTTGAAAAGTGGTATTACAAGCGCCGAAAGTGACGACTGAGCCACCGGGTTCAACATTAGTTAGTTATACTTTCATCGATAGATGGTGCACATTGTTCTGCCGATAATACAGTAAACTGTAATTGGTTAGTGTTTTCTGCCAACGCTTGAGGTCTCTGGAGTCTAAGCATCACTGAATAATATTGTCGTTGGTCTTCTAGGGTCAACTCTATAGTGGGTTATCTCTGGTTAGCCGCTCCCGCTTGTCTGACTGACTGACTGTTATTGACAGCTGTTTGCGCTGCCCAGTGTGCCTTTTGCTGGGACTGTTATCTGTCCCTTGACGGCGAATTCGCGTAGGTGTATGCAGTATTGGGTTTCGCTGTTTTTCCCTAGCCTATACGGCGGTTATATGGGGATTAATTCTATTTTAGCATGTGCTATTGCTATTGATATAATGTGGATGTTTGATTCCAAGGCAGATAGATCTCGCTTAATTGGGGCATCGGAAACCGTGTCGCTGATAACTTTCAGGACCGGAATGAGCCACGCCAATCTGCGCTGACCCCTCTGATCTTGGTTATTTCATGCTGAATACTACGGGTGGTTTAATGTGTCGAATATGTTTCTATGTGTAGTACGCCATTGTGGAAGGTGTCCTATATTGCGTACTATGGGGTTTTCATGATCATTTATATTTCGGAGCATGGATGTAACCCTTTAAGTTATGATAGTATCAATATATGGTACCTTCGTGGCCTCGTGCATCTCCGTTATCCTTGTGTAACGCGGTGCCGAAAGTATAATTTTGAGACATTTGTTCTGCAGTATCTGAAGTTTCTTTCTGTGGCATTTCGCAAGGATACTCAGAGATTCGCAGCCGTACAATAGCATACTACGGATCACGGCCACGTATAGAGTGACCTTGATCCTTCAGGACAGAGATGGCGACTTGAAAAACGGATATAATATAGCTATACCTTGCTGAGCTTTTAAAGTGATATGGTCGATATGAGCTCTTAGTGTGAGTTTTTTTATCCAATATTAGGCCTAAATATTTGACTGAAGTTTCTACTGGTAGGGGTTGCACACCCATAGTGAGCTGAATTGGACAGGGAAAGTTTGATTTGGTGAACAGGACGACTTGTGTTTTATTTGCATTAAGTTTAATGTTCCAGGAGCAAAGCCATTCATATATTATGGTTATTGCTCGCTGGAATGTTGCAAGTCTGTGAGGAATGGATTTGAGTTTCGATTGCATGAAGAGACAAGTGTCATCAGCAAAGGAGGCTATTTGGAGTGATGGAGGTGAAGGAAGGTCCGAGACATATAGTGAGTACAATAAGGGTGAAAGGACAGCTCTTTGTGGAACTCCCGCCAGTATGGACTTCATGTCCGATTTATTACCACTTACTGAGACGTAGAAGGTTCTATTTCTCAGATAAGTGGAGATAATTTTAACTAAATTTGGATCAATTTGGAATTGTATTAGCTTGTAGATCAATCCGTTTATCCAAGTTGTGTCAAACGCTATCTCAATGTCAAGGAAGACAGCTATTGTACTACGCTTGGCGTTGAAACCAGTGACAATTTGGTCTATACGCCTGGCCAGTTGTAGCGGTGTGCTGTGTGAATTTCTGAATCCAAATTGATGGTTAAGAATTAGTTCCTTGTTTGTAACTTGAATTTTGAGTCTTGCCAAAATGAGTTTTTCTAGGATTTTTCCTAGAACTGGCAGGAGGCTTATTGGTCGCAAATTGTCTGGATTATTTGGATTTTTACCTGGTTTCGGTAATACAATAACTTTAGCCATCTTCCAAGCTGCAGGGAAATGGTTAAGTTGTATGCAGGATTTAAATATGGTGAGGAGACGTAGTAGCGCTTTGCGCGGTAGGTGCTTTATGGCTAGATTACTGATACGATCATGTCCTGGTGCACTTGTAGTGCGAAGGGCCTGGACATGAGAGCGTAAGTCAGCTAGATGGATATTGGGTCTTTCATTAGGGAAGTGAGCAGCTAGAAAGGTGTCTACTCTGTCATTGACTTCAGCTTCGTGAACTGGCGTCGTTAGCTCTTGTGGTCTGAATCGGTCTGCAAGATTTTCCGCGAGAACTTGTGCTTGATCGTAAGGATGATAAGCCCAAGTTCCATTATTCTGAATTGCAGTCGGTTTAGAAGGTCCGCGGTTTGACTTTATTCTTTTTATAATCTCCCAAGGTGGGGTCTTTTTTACATTAAAGTTAGCCAGGGAATTTTCCCATTGCGCAATTTTGTGATCTTGCAGTCGTTCTTTGACCAGTCGAGCATAGCGATTGTAATCCTGCTTTGTTTGAGGTGCTCCATAGAGTCTGTACTGTTTGAGGGCTCTCCGCTTATGCTCCAGGAGGTCGAGAAGTGTCTGATCTGTTTGTGTAGGACGTGTAGTGTTGTTGCGTGACGTGGCTGTGTCAAGTGCGGTTTGAATAGAAGCCTGGAAGTCATTTATGGAAGTCTCCAGTTCTTCAGTGGAGTTGATTCTCAGTCGAGGATTAATCCACTGCGAAAGGAGTCTTGAATAATGATTCCAGTCTGTATTCGTCGTGTGTGGCCGGAAGGGGGCTGAAGTAAGTACCTAGTGGTGAGCTTAAAGGTGATGGGGACATGATCTGAGTTAAGCTCACCAGGTAATGTGCCTATTTGTGGAGAGATGTCGATATTTTTGGATAGTGCAATATCCAGGATATCGGAGCATATGCCTTGCTGTGTGTTTCGAAAGAAGGTGTGTTCCCTTGGTGCTGAAATTTCAATGTTATGGTTGTTACAGAAGGTTTGTAAAACCATACCAGAAGCGTTGTGCACTCGACAGTTCCATGCGCGATGCTTAGCATTGGAATCGCCTGCCAGTAGGTACCGGGGCGAGAAGGATGTAAGGATGCGCATGTCATGTCGCGTGAGTGGTCTGAGTGGTGATTTGTATATTGAAGCTATGAATATGTTTAAGTGTGGTGCTATAGGAAGGATAATGCTAGTGGCTTCAATGAAGTGTAGCCCTGGGACAGAGATGTGTCTATGTGAGATGGATTTTTTAATACAGATTGCTGTACCACCAAGGGGTCCATTAATGCGGTCTGTACGATATATGTGGTAATCAGCGAGTCGGAATTTATCCTTTGGTTTCAGATGCGTCTCGCTGATTAGGAGTATGTCGATGTCGTGTGTGTGTAGTACAATGTCCATTTCATGGATCTGAGGTAATTCCGTTGGCATTAAATGCCATGACATTAAGAAAGTGTCCCTCAGCGTGTCTATACATCGCTGAAACATAACGACATCATTTGAGTTAGGAACATCATACGTTCCATTGGGTTTTTTTTATAGTATTCAGCATGGGGGCCATGCTTTGTGCCAGGTTTTGTAGGTTAGGTGTAGCCATTGTGCTTGGGCCGAAGCAATGCGTTCCTGTAAGTTTATTTGAGGTTTAGATGGGATGCCAGAATTTACTGCAGCACTATAGGATATTTGGGGGTTTATTTTTTGGGAACTAAAATTGCGTGCAGTAGTACTTTTTGCTTGTTTGGGTTGCCTGCTTCTCAGGTAGGCCTGATTAGCCTCCTCATACTTTGGGCATTTCCTGTATGAAGCAGGATGACCTATTTCTCCACAATTTGCACACTTTAGAAGAGAGGAATCAGATCGTGCTTCTTCTCGGACTGGACAATTTTTATGGCTATGTTCTTTTGTACAGTTAACGCATTTGGGAGTAAGTTTACAACAAGCAAATGTATGGTTGAATTTCTGGCACTGGAAGCATTGCTTGAGGCCAGAGCGAGGACGGTATGGCTCAAAGGAGACCACTGTACTGTACAATTTATCGAGATGATAAATTTGTTTGGATTTTTCATTGTTGGCGAGCTCTATTACATAAAGAGGGAATCTGTGGATAGAACCATCCTCATTTTTCTTCGATATTTTTTTGACACTACGGACTTCATATTCTAGTTCCACGAGTTCACTTTTAATGTCTTCGATATCGACATTAGAGGGAAGCCTTTTCAGCATTACTCTCAGGGGTTGGTCTGTTTTATATTGGAAGGTATAATATTGCCTTCCAATAGAGTCGAAATATCGCGTTACAGTACTATGGTCTTCTTTGGTAGTGGTGTAGTACCTGAGACCTTCGTTAGTGTTTGACTATTTTGATGCCGTTTGATATGAGTGTTTTCAGGGTTTTGTATATTTTAACTAGGTCGGCATGGCCTATGAGTGTTATTGGAGGTGGCCTAGGACCTCTTTTGGGGTTAGAGTTGGCATTATGAATAGTATTTGAAGGTCCAGTTACTGGTGACTCTTCGTGTGTGTTGTCTGTTTGTGAGTTACATGTGGATGGGTTCACCTTACTGGATGGACCATTGTCCACATGAATTGTCTGTGATTGGTTTTGTGTCATTTGTATATTTCTGTCTGTGGATGGTTTCTCTTTTGATTTATTAGAGTCACTCACCGTACCATGTTTGTGCACTGGTTTTCCCTTACCTGACACACTGCGTGTAGAGGAAACCGAGTTCACGTCTTCATTAGCCAGAATTGCGAATTTGTTGGACAATTCAAGCTGAAGGGTGTCCTCGCTGGCTGTTGTTTGCCGTGGCATTTTAGATTCTGTCATTTTTTTGTGGATTTTTCCTTTTGTGGCTATTTTTGCTTTCGCTAATGGACGGAAAGTCTTTTGATTTATCCGCGGTTTTCTTAGTTTCACTAATGGACGGAAAGTCTTTTGCTTTGTCCGCGGTTTTTTTACCTTTTCCTTTTTTGCGTAGGCATTCATTTTGAATTTCTTTGAACGTGTCCTGAACTATGTTAGTGACTGTCTCTAGATAGTAGCTCAGGTCACGTGTTGCCACTTGAATCTCATCTATTTGGTTCCTGCATTGCAAGGCAATGTCTTCAGCCAGCGAGGAACCAGCGAAATGGGGGAAGGTATCCAGGAAATTCATGAGGATTACGATAAATCCTCGTATTTCAGAGGCTGTTTTCAAGTGAGGTGAATTTTGATACAGATTAGTACTGTCTATAAGTGTCTCGAATTCCCTGAGAACCTCCGCCCATATTTCGTCTGATTTTTGGTTTTCCTCTACGACATCCATCATTATATCATGCAAATTATTATTATTAGACATGCTGCTTGGCATTGCAAGACTTAGTTCCATAAACTTAATTACTAGGAGGTAAGTACACGACTTACCAGCGTGTTAAAGAGCACTTGCACTATCACTTTTACACTAATTACATCGAATTATCAGCTAAGCCGAACACTGAACACACAAGGGTGGTTTATTTTTTGGATGGCCACTATAGGCCGACAATATTTTGGGGACTTCGCTCTATAATTCGCGAAAGCACACTGCACAACACTAAAAAATAATGTCACGATCACTGCTGATCCTTTGTTCCTGCCACCGGATGCCACGATGTGCAGCCGCTGAAGGCTGCCGCTTGTCGACCTAGCCGGTTCTCTATGCTTGTTGACAGAATAAACGTTTACTCTATGATATAATTAAATTGTGTGATGGCTACTTCTGGCAAAACGTCATTGAAAAATCAAGAGTTGCAGGTTAACATGGGCATAACACTTGAACAAAATACAGAATCTGCATCTCAACATTCAAATTCAATAAATTCAACCGAGCAAGTATTCGGGGAAGATTTTGAATACATGGTAAGAAATCAAATAGTGTATGCCTATTTACTGTATTTATACAGATTATCATGTTTTGATGTAAGCCTAATTTATAATAATTTAATTTTCACTAACAAGCATGACATTTACGTATTAAGTGCGTGAGATACAATATGGCTATATTCTATGCCAGGTGTCTACCTATACTCATTTTATTTTAGTACATATGAAATTCATGTTTAAGGGGAAAATGTAGTTTCTCATCATGCGTTTTTGTTTTGCATAATAGTAGTGCACATGCGCTAGGGTTAAGAACTTGCTCCATATATAGCAGGACTATCTGTACAATTGGTACGACCAACCTTTGCCATACATTTTCAAACATTCTTTTAAAGCAAATAATATACACTAACTTATAATTTTGCAACCTAACAACGTAAATCATCTACATATTATTTCAGTAAACTATAAACTAATTCAGTGTGTATTAATGTATCCCTTCTTCATGACCATGCAGACATAAGCTCTCCATACATCCCTATCCAGAGCCAATGTTTTCCAATCATCCCCTGTACAATCTACTTTTCTCAAATCACCTTAGGATTATTCTTGGTCTACTACTGGGCACTTTCTCTGGTTTTCCTACAAGGAGCTTCAATGCATCTTTCATTTCTCATTCGTGAAAAATGTCCTGTCCATCACAGTCGATGATTCTTAACTGTTGTTATATCTGGTTTCCCATAAAGATTGTGTAGTTCACAGCTATGTAATCCTCTCTATTCACCTGTTTTTGTCTCAGCAGAAGTTTCCATTAAGTGCAGTGAGAAATTTAAGTCCCAGGCAGATGCCATGCACATGCACCAACAGGGTTTTATTTTCAAATTTATTTACCAGCATTTACAATAAATTTAACATTTTTTCTAGCAATTATTTCAATATATTTTTTTATGATATTTAACTAATACGTAACATAAAGACAATGACAGTCATATTGATTTTAACGAATATTCTATACAACACATGTTCCAGTGCAGCCAACATAGAGTATGTACTTCAGAATTTTAGAACTATTTAACTATTTATTTTTGGGCATTGCATTCTTTCACAGGTTGGAGTGCTTAAATTGTGTTAGGATGGTCTTTCACAGGTTAGAGTACTTAAATTGCATTAGGTTAGCTTTTAGATTTGTTAAATATTGTATATATTTTGGCAGCATCACATGATTTCATAGTGTAAACCAATTTGTGTTTGTTGGTGCATGCACATAGTGTCTACCTAGGAGTTAGAAACATTTCTTACCTCATTTAATGGAAACTATCCGTTTGCCTCTCTTTGGTCTAAAATTTTTACTAACAAGGGAACTGTCAAACATTGCATTCCAAAACCTACCTTGAAATCTCTTCCATAGAAGCATTGTGATGTACTAATGCTGTGTCCAAAATATTATATGCCATTTTTAACTGCAAGTCACTAATCTCAGTGCCAAATCTGTCATTTCCCAACAGTCTATGACAGACTTAAATGCCTAAATTTAGTTCCCAGTTTCATATTAACTCAGTTTTTAACCGGACATAGACAATTTCAGGCATATTTATATAAATTTAAAATATCATCAAATGCAACTTGTAAATGTGGAGAAGATATTCAAACAGTCAAACATGTTTCATTTAATTGTCTAATGTTATGGTTTGAATGTTACAAACTTGAATCATATTTGAATTTTAATGAAAAAGATTATTCCAGTCCTCTTCATCATATTCTTAACAACAAAAAATATTATCTCTAAATTTGTTTTGTAAATAGTATTTATTCACAATTATAATTTTATTTTGTTCTTTCATCTTTGTTATAATATTGTTATGTAATTGTATTTTGTTCTACTGTTTTATGTTTATTTACTTCATAATGTTACAGGATTATAACCCTTATATACCGTAAGGTAAAAAAAGGGTTTTCATATATTTGAAATAAAAATCAAAGGGTACGGCGCAAAAAGTGGACATCCGAATTTTGAGATAATTTTGATTTTAAAATGAAGCTTAGAAACATCGAAGATGAAAACATGAAAAAAATTTGCAGATCATCCAGAAACAAAGCAGGAAAATAACAATTTATAAAGCACTATTTCCTTTCTTACCTGAAGGAAGTGATGGGCATTGTGATTGTGATGTCAGATTCGATATTCAGACGTTAGTCCAGGGTGAAAACATGTTTTCTTCAATAGAGATGCGAAAGTAGAATAAATATTTTTATTATAATAAAAGTGCATTGCTATTTTTCCAAAATTACATCCTCATATAGAGTTTCTTAAGAAAAAATGGTTTATCTGAATTGATTGTCGATAATAATTGATGTCATTGTACGTATATCTTGAAAATGAACAACGGTAAATTAGCCCTTACAAAATATTCAATAATTAGATGCCACTTATTTGTAACATAATCTTCATAATTTGTAATATAATTTATTAGAACACGTGTAGAATAACCTAAAAGCTAACCTAACTTATTTCAATTACTCTAACCTGTAAAAGTAATAAATAGAATGGCATTTAGACAATATTAAATTACAGGAATATAAATAAATTATACTGTATGTATAAGAAACTAAAAGCTAACCTAACCTAATTAAATTACTCTAACCTGTAAAAGTAACAAATGGAATGACTTTACACAATAAATTACGGGAATGTAAAGAAAATATACTCCATGCAAGAACCTTAAAGCTAACCTAACCTAATTTAATTACTCTAACCTGTAAAAGTAATGAAAAGAATGACATTTAGACAATAATAAATTACAGGAATGTAAAGAAAATATTCTATATGTATAGGAACCCAAAAGCTAACCTAACATAATTTAATTACCCTAACCTGTAAAAATAAAGAATGGAATGACATTTACACAATAAATTATGGGAATGTAAAGAAATTATAGGTAATACATGTAATACAAGCTAAAAGCTAACATAACCTAATTTAATTATTCTAACCTGCAAAAGTAATGAAAAGAATGATATTTTGATAATAATAAATTACAGGAATGTAAAGAAAGTACATGTATAGAAACCTAAAAGCTAACCTAACCTAATTCAATTACTCTAACCTTTAAAAGTAATAAATAGTAGTAAATATGTTTATAAAACTTGTTCAAATTATATTTCTTTTTGTTGTACGTGGTTAAGTTCAGACATAAATTTTTGTTACTGGCAGAGAAGCACTGTTATTTAATTTAATAACAATTGAGCACTAATGTGCATATAATATCATATTATATGTTGAGTAAAATAAGATAAATATATTTAAATATCAGGGCTAAATATTAATATTTATCTAAATTCACAGCTTTGTGTTATATTGTAGCAAGGAATGCGATGAAACATATAGTAAATTAATGGGATGTGGATTGTGTAGTGCTTAAAAAATGTTATTTTATAGGTTTGTTCTGCAAATTTTTTCCCTGTTTTCATCATCTGAAGCTTCATTTTAAACCCAAAATAATATCGGAATTGGGACATCCTGTACAGTAAATTAGTTAAATGTATAGGTCTATTGTCCACCACTGTGGTCTCGAGGTAGCATGCTGCCTTGTCATGCAGCGGGCCTGGGTTCAATCCCTAGTAGGGGCAATTTTCTGGGTGAGGCTTTTATTGGGGTTTTTCCTCACCTGTAAGACAAATGTCAGGAAAACTTTAAGGCCCAAACGGTCCCCGAAATCATATGGCCATCATTGTCATCCTTATCATTATCATCTTCATCATCATCCTTCACTGGTGTGGAAAGCAACGGTAAGCTACCACACCTACAATTCCCTAGTAAAGCTGCAAAGCATAGCATAAAAAATTACTATGAATGGATGGATAGGTTTATTGTGTAATGCTTAGAAAAACATTATTCAAAAAATATTATTTTATTAGTTTCTTTAGTGATGGTTCGCAGATTTTCTTCATGTTTTCATCTTTGGTGATCCTAAGCTTCATTTTAATGCCGAAATTACATTGAAATGGGGATGTCTCGTACAGTAAACTAGTGAAATGTGTATCTTACAGTGCTCATAAAATGTTATTTTACTGCTTTGTTTCTGGATGGTCTGCAAATTTTTTTTGGTGTTTTCATCTTTAATGGTCCTAAGCTTAATTTTAAAACCAAAATTACACCAAAATTCGGATGTCCACTTTTTGGGGCGGGGGACTCTCATTGAAACTGTAGAGAAACCATGGAAACTGAAAATGAAAGACAAATCCCATTTTTAGATCTCACTTTAAGAAGAAATGAAGAAAACAAGATAGAATTTGGAATTTATAGAAAGAATACACATATTGACAACTATATTAAAGCTTCAGGATTCAACCATTTTGCTCACAAAGAGGCAGTATTCAATAGTTTGACACATAGATTGGTAAATACACCTTTGAGCAAAGAAAACTATGAAAAAGAACACATAATTAATGCTGCAATAGATAACGTTTATGAAGAAAATATGGTACACAAGAAAATAAATAAATTTAAAAGACAAAAATTAATAAACGAAAGCACACTTGTAAAAGAAACTGAAAAAATAAAATTCAAGAAATTCACTTAACATCCATTGAAACACTATAAATTTCAAAAAATTTTCAAAAAGTTTAATATAAGATTAGCACCAAAGAATGAATACAGCCTTAATAGGATAATTAAAACCAATAAAAATGAAAGAATTGAAAATGAAAACAAATCAGGAATTTATCAAATCAAATGCAGGGATTGTGACAAAATTTATATTGGAAAAACGAAAAGAAATTTGAAAACAAAATTTATATTGGAAAAACGAAAAGAAATTTGAAAACAAGGGTGAAAGAACACCTTAGAAACATCAAAAATGGAGAGTGGAAAAGTCAGCAGTAGCTGCTCATGCTTGGTCTGAAAAACATTTAATTGAATCAAAAGCCAGTCTAATTAAACAAATAGACAAACAAAAGGAACTCACGGTTTGGGAAAAGATCCACATTCAGAAAAACAAAGGAAAACTTATGAACTTCGAAATTCCCACAAATTTTGACCTGATCCAGAGGTTCATCGGTCCACCAACAGAGGGAAGAAGAAGAGTTTCCTCCAATCGACATAACACCAGTCGCCAACGAAGTTCTGATGATGTGACAGTTATAGTCTCGAAGTAGCGATCAACTTAGAAAATTTATATGAGGAGAGGTAAGAAACATTTAATTTCAACATGTAGAGAAGTAATACAACTTCTGAATTAATAGATTGTATAACCCTTACTACCTTCCATCTGAGCCATGCTCAGCATCACTTCACTATGCTCTTACTCATGTAGGGAGTCCATCTGCTCTGTACAGTGGGTTGCTATTGCTGGAATCTGGCTTCAATTTCTGTGTCTTGTAGTTAAAAACAGCAGATAATTTTTTGGACATGGCCATGGCACATCGCAATGCTTGTGTGTGAGAAATTTCAAGGTAGGTTTCAGTATGCAATAGTTGGCAGTTCCCTAGTATGAACTTTATTCTCAAATACTCGTAATATTAATCTCCAAGGCTGATACTGTATAATATTTGGACATTTTTATAAATTCATTTTTTTCCTCCATAGAATTCATCATGTTTCATTTGCAATGGATACTACGGTCCTTGCTTTGAAGAGCCAGTTTGTGCTACATGCCACGCCTTTTTATTTCCTGAGGATATGAGTCATTCTGAGGCCATTCCTATATCAAGTGAGGTAAGTGCCATAATATTTAAATTTAGGAAAGTGATATTTTGAGGTTATTTTAATTATATTATTTTTAGTCTGATCATCTTACTTCAATATTAATGTTGATTTGTTCTTGAACATGTTTCAAAACAATTCTGTTTTATCGTCAGCTAATTGTCAGAATTGTTTTGAAATATGTTCAAGAACAAATCAACATTAATATTGAGGTAAGATGATCAGACTAAAAAATAATATAATTAAGTGCCATAATGTTTTGAAATGTTGTATATTAAAAGATTTTAAGCTTGAAATTTAATTTACAGGTTTATTATTATTATTATTATTATTATTGTTGTTGTTATTATTATTGTTGTTGTTGTTGTCGTCGTCGTCATAACACACATGAATCATGGGGTCTAACAGTAAATATACAAAAAACAGAATATCTGACAATAAATAGCAATGAAAGAGAAAATTTCATATTGGAGGAAGGAATCCAAATAAAGCAAGTGAAACAAACTAAATATTTGGGAAAATTATGGATAACATTGAAGGTAAAGAGAGTATAAAACATAGAATTGAATTGAGTAGCAAAATAATATCATTGTTAAATTCCATAATGGAAGTAGAAGAAAGCATAATTGAAAGAATTGTGGAGAAGGAATTAAAGTGGTTAGGACATGTTTTAAGAATGGAAGATGAGTGATGGCCAAAGCAACTATATCAATGGAATCTGACCAGAAAGAAGAAAAGAGGGAGACCAAAGTTAACATGGAAGGAAAACATGAAGACATTAATGCAAGCAAGAGGGCTAAGCATTGAAGATGCCCAAGATTGTAGGCTTTGGAGGTTTTGCACGGGAAGACGGCAGCAGCTGTAAAAACCCAAAGATAGATAATTATATTTAATTTTAGGAAGTTATATTTTGAGGTTATTTTAATTTTATTATTATTATTATTATTATTATTATTATTATTATTATTATTATATTGTGAAAGACAATCAAATAAGCATTCTAATTCTTCATAGAACTTATCCTTGTTCTTGTCATCCTTTCTTCTGTGGGACCATGTGCATTTATGATTTACAAAATTATGTTGTTTACCCTTTAGAATAATGTATGATATCCTTTCGCTGACAAATTAATATTTTGGATAGCAGAGATGATTCTCTTTCGGACTAAAAAAAATGTTCTGAATTCAGGTCTTGCTGCACCCCCCTAAGTGTAATGCAAAGCTTCCTGATTTCTGACTATCTTTTCCTGGCCATCTAACTTCCTGTAAAGTAACTATATCCACAGGAAATTTATGTAATTCCCGCGCTAATATTTCTAGTGCCCCCTACTATATAATGTCCCAACATTCCATATTCCTAGGAACATGTCTCTATGCCTTTGCCATAGATTCTTGAAGTAGTCCCTATCAAGGAATCCAAATGGAGGACTATTTTATTAACAGTAATCTAACAAGAAGTTGTGTTTTTCTGAAAAAATCGCGAGTGACAGTCACGAGTGATTTTGTCTAATGAAAAAATCAACCTCGCTTTGGATTTGTAGTGACTATTTAGCGAATAATACATCATCAGAAGCTAAAAATAATTATGGTTGGTTGGTTGGTTGGTATCTAATGTCGAGCACTTGATAATGAAATCATTCGCTCTCTTGCACTCCAATATTTAGCAGAAAGGCTGGTCTCTTCTACAAAAGCTGGACAACGGAGGAGATGGAGTACAATAAACTAGTTGTAACCGTTTAGTAGTAGGCACCACATGTATAAATACCACATATAAAAATAATTATAATGTTTAATATTTACCAAGTGTGTGGTTATATATTCTGATTTTACTTCTGGGCAATTTCTAAGCCGGCTGTATAGTTATAAAGCATATCTTTACTGTTAAATCTCTTTGGGCTTGAGAAAAAACAATAACAGATGATTGTATGAGAAATAACTTAACAATAATGCAGTTTCATTATAAAACATTTAATACATTTTTTAGAGCATCAGAACTAACTTTTTTTTTGGTAATTTTTGAAGTTTTTTCTTTTGGCATTTCTTGCTGTAGCATATCGATCGTACATTGTTGAATCAATATCCTTGTCAAAGAAGTTAATTTGTGGAGATATCTCTCATTACAAACGGGAAGAGGCAATTTTATCAACAGGAAGAGGCAAATGATCGGTCTATGAGATAAATAGTCTCCATAAAATTTTGTCCCAGTGGAACCCATGTCTGCCTTCCTTGACGATTGTATTTTTAATGTGAAAGATTGTCACTTTTTTGACCTAAGTACTTTTTTCCTTTGCTTGAAGTTGAGGATCTATAAAATGCCTATAAAAGACTTTTAAAAAGACCTAAAGCTATCCTACAAAAGACCTAAAAACTGGAAAAGGACATAAAAAGTGATGAAGTTGCTAACAAGTGGATAAAGACAACCTTGCTGCCTTCATCTTCTGCTCGAGGTAATTTTCACAAAGTGGTAACTTCTAAGAAAATTTGAAGTCGGAATACAATTGTTCAGGCGATCAGTTAGCTGGTGGTTAAAAATAATGGAATATTTTGTGAAAGTTCAATAGTTTCTCACAGAACAAGAGTGTTTGGAATGTGAAACGTCTTTAGAAAGTAAAACTAGAGAGTTTTTTTAAAAGAAGTTGGAATTGAGATTAGACTCTGTGGATTCTTGAATTATACAAATGGTATAAATATAGTCAAAAGAAGATGAAGTTGCAAAATAAGGCCATTAAAATTAAAAAAAAGTCTAAAAAAGACCAATAAGACAAAAAAAAAGTAAAAAAGACAAATAAAAACCCACCATTTTCTGGCCTATAATGACCCAAAATGTATATATATGTATATATAGACTATATATTATGTTGGGTCTCGCCTTCAGACATAAAATAAAAAAAAGGGATTTTTCCTTAACTTCCGAGCCCTATATATCACTTTGATTTGTCTAGCATGGGTGACCCTTTTTGGCAGCAAACCTGCTGTGTGCATTGCTCTCATGATTACTTAAGTACACAAGCCACATCCACCAAGTCAAGGTAAAAATACCATCAGAGAGATTATTATTATTTATGTCGATGGAAATGGATTTCTTGAGGAGAGCAGCAAGATGTTCAAAATTAGACAAAATAAGAAATACTGTCATAAGAGAAAAAATGAATATTGGTTATTCAATAATAGATTATATACGGTATAAGCAATTAAATTGGTATGGGCACATACGACAAATGCAAGAAGAAAGATTACCCAGAAAAACATTGGAATGGTGTCCATCTAGAAGGAGGAGGAGAGAAAGACCTCGAAACTCGTGGATGCAGGAAATAAGAACTGGAATCAGAGCAAGAGGGCTGGAGGACATGGATTGGATGGAGGGAGATGAGTGGAGAAGAAAAATAAAACTTTAGGCACAGAAAGATGTGTAAACATTAAAATTCTGTATATAATAAAAAAATTATTATTATTATTATTATTATTATTATTATTACTACTACTATTATTCATTGATGATTGATCCCCGTTCGTCCCACTATAGGACATGAGTGCTTCTCTATTGGAAAGTTTCTTACCTGGACTAATTTAATTATGCTTATTTTCCTACAAAAGTCAATGAAAGACATGTGGTTAGGACATTACCTCAAAAAAAATGTGTAATAGGAAACTAAGATATTGCTTGGATGAATGAAGATCCGTTAAATTTTGTTCATAGGTCTTTTTATTCAGACTTGAGGTTCTTTTACAAGTCCAAAAATCTTCAGACTTGGGATCCATGGCTTAAAGTCCCTCCAATAGGACTTGCCTCTTGGATTTATCCATCCTAAAAATCCATTGACCCCAGCCAGTTTTGAACCCGTGACCCTGGAGATTAGAGGCAAAACATATAACCACTAGACCACCGCAGCTACATGCATAATCGTAAATTATCACCTATTTGCATATTGTTATGTAGTCTTCTTCGTATGTCTGTCTGTTCATCTCTCTTTGCTACAAAAAATTTCCTAAGAACTTTATTCTCAAATACTTGTAATCTTTTCTCCTCGCTTAAAGTAAGTGTCCGTGTTTAACATCCATATAATATAACTGGGAGAATAATAGTTTTATATATTTTTAGTTTAATGTTTTTTTAGAGAAGTTGGGATGACAAGAGTCCCTATAATGCATAACAACATGTATTTCCAGAATTGAACCTATGTTAATTTCTTTGTGCATCTCATTCCTGTTTGTAATTATTGTCCTAGATATTTGAAATCAGCCACTTCATCAAAATTTCCCTCATTTTTCATTAACTGTCCATTTCTATCATATAATTTATTTCTGTGTGTGTGTGTAATATTTAAATTTGTGTAGAAAACTGATGATGGAGACTCTGGGAATGATGAGCCGACAGATCTGTATTATGGTATGGAACGAAGGCAGAGCCAACAGCCACCCCCACCACCGCCACCACCTCAGCCACCTGTCGCTGCTCCTCGTCCAAATTATCTGACTGAAAGATTGGAGATGTTGAGCAACCCGCGTGAACCCGACGATCTTACTCCAGGACTCGTTGAATGTCTTCCACCTGAAGGTTTGTTATAACTAACTCACTCACTGTCTCTATCGAACCTGTAGATGCATGACCATGCAGACATAAGCTCTCCATACATACCTATTCTGAGGTAACATTTTACAACATCCCAGTATAATCTACTTCCCTCAAATCATGGATAATGTTATTCTCCCACCTCATTCTTGGTCTACCAACTGGGTGTTTTCCCCTCTGGTTTTCCTACAAGATGCTTCCATGCACCTCTTTCATCTCTCATATGTGCCACACATTCTGCCCATCGCAGTCTACGGGACTTAACTGTTCTTATTATATCTGGTTTCCTATACATTATTATATACAACTTTCCTCATTAGAGGATTGCCTCAAGGACAATGTGATACAATTAATTTTTGAAATTGATGAAATACATTTTGTAAATACATTAAAAAATTTCAAATTGTAATTGAAGTATACACACTATAAAGTAGAAATGACTATTAAGTAGTTTTCTCCATTCACCTGTCTGTTCATTTCTTTTTGGCCCAAAAATTTTCCTAAGAGCTTCTTTATTCTCAAATACTTGTAATCTTCTTTCCTCCCTTAAAGTAAGAGTCCATTTTTCATATTCATATAATAAGTATCACTGTGAGAATAACAGTTTTATATATTTTCAGTTTAACATTTTTTGAGAGAAGTTGGGATGATAAGAGTCCCTGTAATGCATAACAGCATGCATTTCCAGAATTGAGCATATGTTTAATTTTTTTGTGCATCTCATTCCTATTTGTAATTATTTTTCCTAGGTATTTGAAATCGGTCACTTCTTCAAAATTTCCCTCACTTGTCATTAGTTGTCCATTTCCATTGTATAACACATTTCTATGTGCGAACATATATTTAGTTTTATTGATATTTAATTTTAGGAGGTGATATTTTGAGGTTATTTTAATTATATTATTTTTAGTCTGATCATCTTACCTGAATATTAATGCTGATTTGTTCCTGGACATGTTTCAAAACAATTCTGTTTTATCGCCAGCTTGTCCAGACTGGTTTGATTTATGTTGCATTATGTTGCACACCCTGGATGTTGATGTCAGCTCCATCCTGTGGTTGGCTGAAGAATCTCGAAACAAGGTCACGCTCCGTTGGTATTTCAAAATTCATAACTGTGTTTTTGTTCTTCTGAATATAGATTTTTTCCCAAATAGTCAGCTCTTTTGTATTTTCTAACTATTTTTATAATATAAATTCAGACACTTTTCAGTTGTGCTGGAAATAAACTTCTTCTTCTGCTTCATGAAATTAGGCCTTTTGACCTGTTTTCACATCAAGTGGGATTTAATGAATCCTCCCATCTAGTAAATGGGCGTCCAACATTTCTATGTCCTATTGGTTTGTACTTTAGTAACAGCTGAGGGATTCTATCTGTAGGCATTCTCTTGACATGTTCATACCAGTTGTTTCTCATGTTGTCAATTCTATTTGTTAAATTGAAAATATTTAAGTCCTTCCTAATATCCTCACTTCTTTTCTTGTCCAAAATTGTCACACCCGCTACTGAACGTAGGAACTTCATTTCTGCAGTTTCTATTTTCCTTCTGTCTGAACGGTTAAGAGTCCAATTTTCACTTGGGAAATAAACTTGCATAAGATATTACCCTGTCTATTGATGGAACCAAGGTGCTACTTTTATGACTAGAATTGTGTACAGAACTGTCATCAATAGAAACATTGTTATTAGGCAACATCATATTTGGCAGGGGAATCAGACTGAATACAAGGTAAGATGGTACCAATAATTAGGAACTTTCTCCATTTCTTGTTTATTTATGACAAAATTATAAATGAGGCTACCTAATTAGACATTTAGGTTTTTTTCCACGATGTCGATCGATATGCTTTATTTACAATTTCATTACGAACAGAATATATGCTCCATGCTGACTCAACTGTAAATTCTGCTGTTATTTTCACCACATCCTCAATGGTTAATGTAGGATATTTCTCACTAAACTGTTTGAAAATAATTAAAATAATTTGTTTCTCTCTGCTTTTCAAATGGTTTCTTTTACAATGTTTTAGGAAATTCTACAGAAAGCAGCCATTTTGAAACAATAGAAATCCCTTGTGATTATATTTTAAAATTCTCCCACATGACTTACACAGATATTTGCTAGATAATATATATTTTTATTTCAAGTATTAGAGAGTAAGCTGCATTTTCTTACATGCTTAAAGGTAAAACAATTATTTGACTAATGAAAATGCAGTCATACATCTGGTTTGTTTACATTACAACTGGAATTTAGCTCGGAAAGATATAGAGATAGATTTTTTTTCTTCCTATTATGATTTAGTTTTTATTATTTTTTCTCAACCAATTCTGCTTAAGAAAATAAGATTGAGAAGTTATATCTTGAAATGTGATGTCTTGAATTAGACACGGCTGTTGTATGATTTATGTTTTGCAGTGTTACTGGCCGTGTTCTCATATCTGGATGACATGTCTCTCTGGAGTGTAGGGAATGTTTGTAAACGTTGGCGACATTTGTTACGTACTCATGTAGCTGGTGATCAGTGGAGAGTTTACACAATGCGTCGATGGCCTCTTTTTAAGCCACTCTGCGCAGTGCAAGACTGGTTCAAAGTTTACACTCAACTGTAAGTTTACTTTGTAAGTGTTATTTTGGGAAGAGCAAAATGGTTTCTGGAAAGGAAGATCATGTTGTGATGGATACTGTTGATTAAAATTATTAATAGAAAAACAGGGAATTCAATGTGGAAACTCATATCGCTTTTCTAGATTTTAAAAAGCCTTATGATAGAGTATATAGAAATAATCTGTTAAAAATATTGGGGATTCTATGTTACCATAAATTAAATACATAAATTCAAATAAAAATACAGAAAAACACACAATTTATTAATAAATAGGAGCTAGAATATTCATGACTCACCTCATATTTGTAGATTTCTTGAAGACCAAGGTTTCAATATTTATGTATCATTATTAATTCTTTCTCACTGTTGAATCAGCAGTTGGTGATCCTCTAGATTGATTTCTACTCCCTCTGTTGGCTGACCAATGAACTTCCAAATATAATTTTTGGATATGTGTAGGTATGTGGACAATGTCATAGCAATAGTCAATCATAAACAGTTGGAAGATGCTGTAAAACTTTTGAATATTCAAAATAATTCAAATTTACTATTGAAGTTTTTATTATTAATTTAACATTTCTCAATGAAAGATAAATTAAATTTGAAGAGAAAAATTTTCGCCTAGACCGGGACTCGAACCCGGGACCCTTGGCTTTCCGGGCCAAGTGCTCTACCAACTGAGCTACCGAGGCAAGTTACGATCTAGACGCAAATTTTTCTCTTATATACGTTGTAATTCCCTATTGCCAAATGCTTTTGAAACCATTGTTTCTATCTTTGCAAATGGCGGCTTCTTAGTTAAGAAGACATTTATTGGAAATTTAACATTACTTTAAAAGCCAGTAAGGCCTCTAATGATGTTTTTATTATTAATTTAACATTTCTCAATGAAAGATAAATTAAATTTGAAGAGAAAAATTCTAGATCGTAACTCGCCTCGGTAGCTCAGTTGGTAGAGCACTTGGCCCGGAAAGCCAAGGGTCCTGGGTTCGAGTCCCGGTCTAGGCGAAAATTTTTCTCTTCAAATTTAATTTATCTTTCATTGAGAAATGTTAAATTAATAATAAAAACATCATTAGAGGCCTTACTGGCTTTTAAAGTAATGTTAAATTTCCAATAAATGTCTTCTTAACTAAGAAGCCGCCATTTGCAAAGATAGAAACAATGGTTTCAAAAGCATTTGGCGATAGGGAATTACAACGTATATAAGAGAAAAATTTGCGTCTAGATCGTAACTCGCCTCGGTAGCTCAGTTGGTAGAGCACTTGGCCCGGAAAGCCAAGGGTCCCGGGTTCGAGTCCCGATCTAGGCGAAAATTTTTCTCTTCAAATTTAATTTACTATTGAAGTTGAAAATAACCAACAAACACCATTTTTGGATCTAAAATTGATCAGAAATGGAGAAAAATAGAATTTGGAAATAATAAGTTTGGTCTTTAACTTTCATATGAGCAAAGAAAACTATGAAAAAGAAAAAGAACACATAATTAATGTTGCAGTAGATAACGGTTATGAAGAAAATATGGTATACAAGAAAATAAATAAATTTAAAAGACAAAAATTAATAATTGAAAGCACACTTATAAAAGAAACAGAAAAAATAAAATTCAAGAAATTCACTTACCATCCAATGAAACACTATAAATTTCAAAAAAATTTTCAAAAACTTTAATATAAGATTAGCACCAAAGAATGAATACATCCTTAATAGGATAATTAAAACCAATAAAAATGGAAGAATTGAAAATGAAAACAAATCAGGAATTTATCGGATCAAATGCAGGGATTGTGACAAAATTTATATTGGAAAAACAAAAAGAAATTTGAAAACAAGGGTGAAAGAACACCTTAGAAACATTAAAAATGGAGAAGTGGAAAAGTCAGCAGTAGCTGCTCATGCTTGGTCCGAAAAACATTTAATTGAATCAAAAGCCAGTCTAATTAAACAAATAGACAAACAAAAGGAACTCACAGTTTGGGAAAAGATCCACATTCAGAAAAACAAAGGACAACTTATGAACTTCGAAATTCCCGCAAATTTTGACCTGATCCAGGGTTCATCGGTCCACCAACAGAGGGAAGAAGAAGAAGAGTTTCTTCCGATCGACATAACACCAGTTGCCAACAAAGTTCTGAGGATGAGACAGTTATAGTCTCGAAATCGTGATCAGCTTAGAATATTTATATGAGGAGAGGTAAGAAACATTTAATTTCACCATAAGTTTAGTCTGTTTAATTCTTACCTCATATCGTTGTTTCTGTAGACATATGATTCAAGGCATGTTAGCCTCATCTTCGATAGTTACAGACTTACAGTATCTAATTTGTAGATTTCTTAAAAACCAAGATTTTGATGCGTTACACATCATTATCAATTGTTTCCAACTAATTCCAAATATGAGGTGAATCTGAATATTCCAGCTCCTATTAATTAATTAAACCTCATAGTTACTTATTTTAGAAATTCACACTATGAGGTATATTCATTTAGTTAAAATTTTATCACTCGCCTCATATTTTTCTTCTTTTCTTAATTTAAACTAGTTTTGGAACTTTACACTTCATTTCCATCCTCAGTACTCCGCCGTTCTGTCGTCTTGAAGAACCATCTTTCACTCCCTCTGTTGGAAGACTGAAAAACCTTGAAATCAGGTCATTCTCCCCGAGAATTTCAAAGTTCTCAATTTTTCCTTTTTGCTTCTTTGAATGTAGATCTTTTCCCAAACAGTGAGTTCTTTTGGTTTTCTATTTGTTTTAATAATTTAGCTTTCTTTTTGATAAGATGTTTTTCGGATCATACATGGGCAGCCACTGCAGATTTTTCTACTTCCCCATTCTTGACGTCCTGAGATGTTCTTTTACTCTGGTTTTCAAATTTTTCTTAGTTTTTCCTATGTAGACTTTCCTGAGATGTTCTTTCACACTGGTTTTCAAATTTCTCTTAGTTTTTCCTATGTAGATTTTCCTGAGATGTTCTTTCACTCTGGTTTTCAAATTTCTCTTAGTTTTTCCTATGTAAACTTTCTCACATTCTTCATATTTAATCTGATATTTTCTCATTTTTGTTAGATCTAATTAATCTACTGATGTTATAGTCATTTTTGGGTATTTGAAATTCCTGGGGAGAATGACACCCTCAGGGGTCCTCATCTAGGGGATATGTGGATGGCGACCACAAGGTGTCCAAGCTGAGCAAAACATTTTTTCCACTTACTTGCATTTCGCACTCTTTTAACTATCTAACCTCTCTTGGTTAACTCTTGTTTTTTTCGACCCCGATGCTATTAGGGCATCCGAGGGCTAGGGAGTCTTTCCTTTCTTCCATTTCTTCTTTCCTTTATTTTCTTTTTTTCTCCAGAAAAGCCTGACCAGAGGCTATAAGATGGCAGCCCCATCACTGGTCTTGCCTTCCTTTGGCCAGCAACCAACGAAGGGACTATTTATTATGCTTTCAAGTCTTATACGGGAATTTCCCGAAGGGGAGAATGACCTGATTTCGAGGTTTTTCAGTCTACCAACAGAGGGAGCGTAAGATTGCTCTTCAAGACGACAGAACAACAGTTGCAGGGGTACTGAGGATGGAACCGAAGTGTAAAGTTCCAAAACTAGTTTAAATTTAAAAAAGAAAAGAAAAATATGAGGTGAGTGATAAAATTTTACCTAAATAAACCTCATAGTTTATGTTGAGTTTTTTTGACCCACCTCATACTTCTTAACTCCCTTGCAGACTCGAGTTTCTTCACTGCATTTGTGACATTCTCAATGCTGTATCACATTCACAACTGACGTCCAATGGCCTCCTTTCCTGCAGCTATCTGATGGCTGACCGACGAACTTCCAAATCAATCCCCTCTCCTTATCACCGGGTATTTCAAAATTCATAGTTATGTTTTTATTCTTGCATATGTAAATATGAGGTGAGTCAAAAACAATTCAACATAAATTAAAATAAACCTCATAGTGTTATTTCCTACCTACATAACTTAAACCTCATAGTGTTACATAAATTAATGAGTCAATTTTTAACATCTTACCTCTTATTTTATGTTTCTTCAAACATGGGAACTAGTTTTCGAGAGAAGGATTTCTCTCATTTTCAACCAGTCATAATGTTGGTTGAAAATGAGAGAGATCCTTCTCTCGAAAACCAGTTCCCGTATGTTGAGGCTTTCATGGCCGGAGTTACTATGATGATTTTGCAGAAGTTTTCCGGGCTGTGCACCGTGGTCTTGAGGCTGATGGAGTTCTACCCAAACGTTTCGCCAGAGACTGCGTCCGGCATCCTCAAGGGTTGTCTTGAGACTGGCAATTTTGTCGACTACCTGCTCTATTTATACATGTATCCGCGACGTGTTCTCTGCGCGGTCCATTACTTTGTAAATTGTATCTGCCTTCTGGTTGGTTAGCCTTAGGGTCTTCCATTGCACCCTAAGGCTAACCAACCAGAAGGCAGATACAATTTACGAAGTAACGGACCGCGCAGAGAACACGTCGCGGACACATGTATAAATAGAGCAGGTAGTCGACAAAATTGCCAGTCTCAAGACAACCCTTGAGGATACCGTACGCAGTCTCTGGCGAAACGTTGGGGAACTACAAGCCTCAAGACCACGGCCAACAGCCCGGAAAACTTCTGCAAGATCATCATACTAGTTCCCGTGTTTGTAGAAACATAAAATATGGGGTATGATGTTAAAAATTGACTCATTAATTTACGAATTAAGAATCTCGTAATGTTATTTCCCATATTTAACTATGAACTCATAGTGTTACTTCCTTTAAATATTAAATACATTTGACTACTCAAGTCATAAGGAAGACAAAAAACAACGTAAGTTGTTAATAACTGCTACAAATATGAGGTGAGTCGTGAATATTCCATCTCCTATTAATTAAAATAAATCTCATAATGTCACTTTAAATATTAATTTAATTTGATTACTCAAGTCATAAGGAAGATGAAAAACAACGTAAGTTGTTAATAACTGCTACAAATATGAGGTGAGTTGTGAATATTCCATCTCCTATTAATTAAAATAAATCTCATAATGTCACTTTAAATATTAATTTAATTTGATTACTCAAGTCATAAGGAAGATGAAAAACAACATAAGTTGTTAACACATTTGTTTTAGGT
Organism: Diploptera punctata; assembly: GCA_030220185.1. NCBI lineage: Eukaryota > Metazoa > Arthropoda > Insecta > Blattodea > Blaberidae > Diploptera > Diploptera punctata. The sequence continues at coordinate 961,191 of JASPKZ010007730.1, forward strand.
TTAATGCTCAATGCATTTTCCCAGAAACCGAATTTAAATCACCGTAAATTATATTGTCTGTTTTCAGACATTCAAAACGAACAAAAGCTAGCAGTACTCCAGTTCCCAGTAAGGATGAAGGCCAAAGCATATTCCTATGCTATTCATAAATATTAACAAAAGATTACCCTGCCATGGGATGTACAAAATATTGTGAAATATATAACAGGCAGAATTAAGCGAGTGTACCTCATCTTCTGAGTTGAAGGCCATTTAACAGCTGTTGAGTGTACCTTATTTACTGAGGCAAATGGGTTAATAAGTGCAACAAATATGAGGTGAGTTGTGAATATTCCAACTCCCAAGAATTAAAATAAACCTCATAGCATCATGAGAATATATTAGGAAGTAACATTATTAGGTTCTCTTAATAAATAAGTTTGGTCTGTATTTATCTTACCTCATAAATTGTTGTTTTTTCTAAGATGCATTTCAAAGCTTTGCTGCTTTATCATCAGTTGGTACAGACTGATGATGAAGCAGAGAAGCTTTGAAACGCATCTTACAAAAACAACAATTTATGAGGTAAGAAGAATACAGACCAAACTTTTTATTTTATTTTATGTTGAGTTGTTTTTGACTCACCTCATACTTCTCAACTCCCTCGCAGACTCGAGTTTCGTCACTGCATTTGTGACATTCTCAATGCCACGAGGGCGGATCGGAAAGTAACGCACAATAATTTTTTTCTGCCTTGGTATTGCAGCTAGAATGTTGAAATTTCACAGAGATATAGTTTGAAGTTTTCACTACAGATGGTATTTTTTTCTCAGGTGCACCTCTTGCGAGAGAAGCTTGAACTATGCAACAAAGATGGCGCGCATGCTACAGTCGTCCACCTGTGAGGGACGGATCGGATCGGAAAGTAACGCACAATAATTTTTTTTAAAAAAGTTTAATAGTAAAAAAAAGGGAAAAAATCACAAATGAACTTACATCTTTTACCTACTTTTCGACATAGTCACCAACTTTCTCAACACATTTTTCCCATCATGTTACCAGTTTCAATATGCCCTGTTCGTAGAAGTCCGTTTGGTTGGAGTGTAGCCATCTGCACACTGCTGATGCCTGCTTTGTTTCGGGCGTGTAGTGGTACGCCCACGACTCATCACCTGTGACGATTCCTTCCAGAAAGTCATGTCCTTGTGCGGTGTACCGCGTTAAGTGGTCCAAGCTTGCCATCATTCGCTGGCCCTTGTGGTCGTCTGTCAGGTTCTTAGGCACCCAGCGAGCACTAACTTTACGGAATTTCAAATTTTCATGAACAATATCGTACACCGCACCATAGGAAATGTTTGGCCCACAAAAATCGAACAACACTTCTCTGTTCCTCACAGGTGGACGACTGTAGCATGCGCGCCATCTTTGTTGCATAGTTCAAGCTTCTCTCGCAAGAGGTGCACCTGAGAAAAAAATACCATCTGTAGTGAAAACTTCAAACTATATCTCTGTGAAATTTCAACATTCTAGCTGCAATACCAAGGCAGAAAAAAATTATTGTGCGTTACTTTCTGATCCGCCCTCGTATATCACAATGACAACTGAGTCAAAAACAACTCAACATAAATTTTTAAATTTGAAGAGAAAAATTTTCGCCTAGACCGGGACTCGAACCCGGGACCCTTGGCTTTCCGGGCCAAGTGCTCTACCAACTGAGCTACCGAGGCGAGTTACGATCTAGACGCAAATTTTTCTCTTATATACGTTGTATATAAAAGCCAAGGGTCCCGGGTTCGAGTCCCGGTCTAGGCGAAAATTTTTCTCTTCAAATTTAATTTATCTTTCATTGAGAAATGTTAAATTAATAATAAAAACATCAACTCAACATAAATTAAAATAAACCCATAGTGTTATCTCCTACCTACATAAATTAACAGATCAATATTTAATTTTAGGAAGTTATATTTTGAGGTTATTTATTTATTCACAGTGTCACTTCTTCAAATATTAAAAATGTGTGTTTATAATATTTAACTATAGATTGAATTGTTTGTAAATTGTTTCAGGATGAACAGTTGTCCTTGTAAGACGTGCTTACAGCAAATGGCATTACAAACACAACCACCTGGTGAGGAGAACTCATGGAGAAGGAATCGACTCAGAAATGAACTTAAAAGTGAGCCTTCTTTATAATTAGTAAATAAAATAAGTAGTGATTATTTTAATTATATTATTTTTAGTCTGATCATCTTACCTCAATATTGATGTTGATTTGTTCTTGAACATTAATATTGAGGTAAAATGATCAGACTAAAAATAATATAATTAAAATAACCTCAAAATATCACTTCCTAAAATTAAATATTAATAGTGATTATTTTACCTCATACACTCTGTGTTCTTCAAAGCACAGGACCAGTTTCATGAAAGGTCATTCCTATCTTCAGCCATGTTTATGACTGTTGAATTTTTGTCTTCACTTTCATCTTCTAAACTGCCATCTAGTGTTGATTTGATGAACTTTGAGATCAAATTTTGCTAGAGATTCATGAAATGGAACATTTGGCAAAACCCTTGGAATTGACTGTTTGGGAAAAGATATACATTCCAAAGAACAAGTTTAGATTCAAGAATTCTTAAATTCTCAAAGTTCATCAAATCAATACTAGATGGCACTTTAGAAGATACAGGCGAAGACAAAAATTCAACAGTCGTGATGGCTGAAGATAGGAACAACTATATTAAATTAATGTTGAGAAGTAAACATTATGAGGGTATAATCATTGAAATTCATTGGAAAACATTTTTTGACAACTCACCTCATAGATTTCATGTTTTTCACGATACTGCAGTTTCAAACGAAATCATGTTTATCTTCAGTCATAATTCCGACTGAGAAAATTCTCCGGCCGTCAACTCTTCTATTGTCACAATCTTCAGTACTGCCATCTATGGTTAAATTTATGAACTTCAAAATCAAATTCAATTTGTTAGGAAGATATACATTCAGAAATATAAATATAGATCAATGAAATTTGAAGAGAAAAATTTTTCGCCTAGACCGAAAAATTTTTCTCTTCAAATTTAATTTATCTTTCAGTGAGAAATGTTGAACCAATAATAAAAACATCATAGATCAATGAATTTTGATATTTCTAACAAACTAAATTTGGTTTCGAAGTTCATGAATTCAACCATAGATTGCAGCGCTGAAGATGGTGACAATAGAAGAGTTGATGGCTTTAGAATTTCATGAGTCGGAGTTATGGCTGAAGATGAATGTGATTTCGTTTGAAACTGCAGTATCGTGAAAGACATGAAATCTGTGAGGTGAATTGTAAAAAAATGTTCTTGATGAATTTCAGTAGGAACGACTGTTCCTGAAACCATGGTCCTGTGCTGTGAAGAACACAAAGTGTATGAGATGAGATAATTATTAATTTTATTTATTAAGTTACTAGACTAATTTTATATATTAAATTTGGGAATTTTTAACATTATGAGGATCAGTTAATAAGAATTAAATGAATCGTGATTTCTTCTTACCTCATACTTCTATGTTTTTTATTAAACATAGCACTGCAGTATTGGTGACCCATTATCACCATCGTCAGCTATTTTCACGACTGTCAATTTTTTCTTTTTTTGCCGGTAATTATCCAAACTGCCATCTGGTGTTCTTTTGAAGGAATTACTCTCCAAACTGCCATCTGGTGTTCTTTTGAATGAATCATTTTCTAAACTGCCATCTGTTGTATTTTTTAAGAACTTTGTAATCAAGTTCAGTTTGTCCGGAATCTCGAAGTTCATGGTTCTAGTATGGTTTTTTTTTAATATATATTTTTTCCTAAAGTTAATTTAGTTACACTTATTTCCTTAAAGATGTCATGAATGGCATGCGATTAGCATACCGACCCAATGAGACATCTAGTAGGCAACTAAGTTATTACGTGGACAATGAAGGTTGGTAAATTTTGCTTAGAGGTATCTTTTTTCTTTCAGGCTTAAGATTTTCTTATGAGAATGAAAATATCCAGACTCGGGATCCACGGCTTAACGTCCCTCTCAGAGGACTTTTCCATCCTAAAAAAAATCTGTTTATCCCGACCGGATTTGAACCCGTGACCTTCAGAGCTAGAATTTTTGTTGTTGTTATTCCTTTGTCCACTGTATATTGTGTAGCCTATGTCTATTATGTATTATTAATCAAATTGTAGGTAATTCATAATTGCTAAAATCTGTATAATTTAACCTGGTGAAGTGGAAGAGAAGACCTTATGGACTTAAATCAGGTAAAATAAAATAAGTTGTGAACGTGATACAGCATTAAGAATGTCACAAATGCAGCGATGAAACCCGGGTCTGCAAGGGAGTTAAAAAGTATGAGGTGAGTCAAAAACAACTCAACATAAAATAAAATAAATAAATGTTGTAACTAAGATTTAAATCAAAATTCTTTATACCTCACCCCATATACAGTATCCTAATTAAACCAATTTGGGAAAAAATCCATATTAAAAAAAAACAAAGAGAAACTTATGAATTTTGAAATTTCTGGGGAATTGTGGAATTTGATTTGATTTAGAGGTTCATCGGTCCATCAACAGATGGAATAAGAAGCAGTTCTCTTGAACGACAACATTGGTCGAGATATTACTGATGATGAAACCGCCTAGGTTTTGAAACCGGTTTAATTAGAAGACTGGATATGAGATGAGGTGTAAAGAATTTTAATTAAAATCTTAAATTAAACCTATAGTGTTTTTTTTTATAAAAGTTCAATGTTGTAACTGTTTTGTGCAGACTTACGAACAGATCCACCGGAAGGGATTGAGGCAGCTCCACTCGATCAGAAATGTTGTCACTGGCAGGCAACCATCACGGGACCTGTGGGCAGTCCATATGAAGGTGGCTTGTTCTATCTGTATCTACAAGTTCCATACAGTTATCCAATGTGTCCGCCGATAGTGAGGTTCCTGACACACATCTTCCATCCCAATGTGTCTCGCCATGGTGACGTTGGCATAGATTCCATACAACACAACTGGAGTTTAGCTCTCACCATCTCTAAAGTACTCATTTCTGTTCAGAGCTTGTTAACGGATCCGTATTGCCAGGTGAGTAGTTAATTATTATAGATAGATAGATCGATTGATTAATGTCTTTGATATCGTCCAATTACTGAGATGTTCTTTCACTCTTGTTTTCAAATTTCTCTTAGTTTTTTCCTATGTAGAATTTCTCACATTCTTCACATTTAATCTGATAAATTCCTGATTTGTTTTCTTCTTTTATTTCCTCATTTTTATTAGGTCTAATCAATCTACTGATGCTGTAGTCATTTTTGGGTGCTAACCTTATGTCGAAATCTTAAACAATTTTTTGAAACTTGTGGTGTTTTAATGGATGATATGTGAATTTTCTGAATTTTACATTTTTATTCTTTTACTTTTAGAAGAGTGCTTTGATTAATAAATTTTTGTCTTTTGAACTTGTTTATTTTCTTGAGAATTAGTCTTTCTGCAAAACCATTTTTCATGGCTATGTATATACCTCATAGTGTGAATTTCTAAAATAAGTTGTGTGGGCAATGTTTATTAGTTGAAACTACAGGAGGCTGTGAGACCAAATTAGTGACAAAATGGCAGCAAGTACATATTTATTGTTTTATATTGTTTGAAATAAAGTTCAGTTCATTTAAAATGCAGTGATTTGTTTCGTATAATGAATATTAACACTACCTTTTGGATATTTTTTTATATACATTGTATGTAGTATACATAGAGGGCAGTGGTTTTACTTCCCACACACATTTTGTAACATGTAATGTTACAGTATAGTTATTTTATTACAGTATAGATATTTAGGTTGACAACCCCGTAATGTAGGAAGTTGAACTTTCAATCATGGTCGCCATTGCTGTAAGTACGACAGATCACACTATCATGCAAAAAATATTATTTATATAACTAACTAACTAACTAACTTACTGGCACTATCGAATCTGTAGGTTCATGGCCAAGCGGACATAAGCTCGATCCTGAGCTAATATTTTCCAATCATCCTCTGTATAATCTACTTCCCTCAAATCATAGTTAATGTTATTTTCCCACCTCATCCTTACTCTACCAATTGGTTGTTTTCCCTCTGGTTTTCCTACAAGAAGCTTCCATGCACGTCTTTCATTCCCCATTTGTGCCATATGTCTTGCCCATCGCAGTCTTCGAGACTTAACTGTTCTCATTATATCTGGCTTCCTATAAAGGCCATGTAATTCACTGTTATGCAGTCTTCTCCATTCATCTGTCTGTTCATCTCTCTTTGGTCCAAACATTTTCCTAAGAACTTTATTCTCAAATACTCGTAATCTCCTTTCCTCCCTTAAAGTAAGAGTCCATATAATATAACTGGTAGAATAATAGTTTTATGTATTTTCAGTTTAACGTTTTTTTGAAAGGAGTTGGGAGTCAAGAGTCTCTGTAATGCATAATAACACGCATTTCCAGAATTGAGCCTATGTTTAGATTCCTTGTGCATCTCATTCCTGTTTGTGATTATTGTTCCTAGGTATTTGAATTCAGCCACTTCTTCAAAATTTCCCTCATTCGTCATTAGCTGTCCATTTCCATTATATAATGTATTTTTATGTGTGACCATATATTTAGTTTTATTGATATTTACTTCCAGTCCAAATTTCGTAGTGTTACTCAGTAGTGTGTGCGTGTTGGCCTTTAGTATCTCCTCGCTATCGGCCAATAGTACTACATCATCGCATAAACCAACAGCTTATTAATACCATTGAGTTGTAGGCCTTCTTCATCCTCTAATATTATTTATATATGATAACATAAATTAATTTCAGGTTTGCATGGAGCCAAGTGTTGGAGAGCTTTATATGAAGGACCGTTCTACGTTTGAAGATGTTGCTCGATCTTGGACGTGGAGATATGCTATGCATGATACGTTATGTCCAGTTTGAAATTGATGTTTATGATGCATAATAAGAATTTTATGTTAAATGTGTCAAAGCAAGTATCTTTATGTTAATGTGTATTGATATTTACTTGTATGTAATTTGTGTTCAGATTTATCAGAAAATTACATTATTAGCGTAGCTATTCCTCAAAATCTTTTTTTTTTTCACAAATTTTTTTTGCTATACCTCTTCTGAGCCAAGTTACAGTTGTACTGTAAACAAACTTGCATAAGGTTTTTACTATTAACTAGCTAATACCCGGCATGTGCTGCTATGCCTAAATAAATGAAAATTAATGTGCTTTTATGTTTAGTTGAATAAGTGAAAGGAAAAATTTGTATCGTAATTATTTTTAGATGCCCCGTGCTGTTTATCCGGCGTTGTCCGGGAACCAATTCATCCCAATTTTCTTGGCATAAATGAGCTGAAGAACAAAAAATAATGTACTTCTTATGATTAGTTGAATAAGTAAAATGAAAAAATAATTATAAATGTATATCGTAATTATTTTAATATTCCCCGTGCTGATTACCCGGTGTTGCCCGGGAATCTACTTATCTTGATCTTCTTGGCATAAATGAGCTAAAAGAAAATATTGTTATTGTGAGTTATCCATGAAAGAATACCCGCTATATGCTGCTATACTAGCACAGGATACGTCTTGTCTATCTTCTTCGCATCAATGAAAGACAAAAATAGTTATTTGAGTTATCCATAAGAGATAAACATATGCTGTCGCAGACTTTTTTTGTAGAGCTTTTTTGAGATATTCAATTCTGTGTACATTAATTTTGTGTATTTGTTATGGTTTAGGCAGCATAAGCCAATTTAAGCGTCCAAAGAGCTACTTTTTCAAATTTTCCACTACAAAGGGCAATTTTTAAGGGTGTAGGAGTTGAGTATCACAACTCTCTTATAGCCTATGTTCATCCCGGGAATCTCCTGAACATTTTGCAAAAAGCCCCATCACAATCGGATCAACAGTTTGGCCGCTCATGAAGTACGAACAAACAATCAAACAAACATTAATTTTTATATATTAGATTTAATACTTCTCACTGAAGGACAAATTATATTTGAAGAGAAAAATGTAATTTGCATAAGGTATTACTCTGCCGACTGCATCTATTAAGGGAACCGTGGTGCTACTTTTACCCGCCATGTGACTGAATTGTGTATGGAACTGTCATAGATAGAAACATTGTTCTTAGGCAACATTGTATTTCATGGGAAATAAGACTGAATACAAGGTAAGCTGGTACCAATAAAATTAGTAACTTCATCCATTTCTTATTTATGACAAGAAATTAATTAGATGTTTATGTGCTTTTTCCATGATGTTGATAGATATTCTTTTTTTACAATTTCATTATGAACAGAATTTATGTCCCATGTTGACTCATCTGTAAATTCTGCTGTTCACATCCTCAATGGCTAATGTAGGATATTTTTCACTAAATTGTTTGAAAACATTCAAAATAATTTGTTTCTCTCCACTTTTTCAATGGTTTCGTTTTCAATATTTTAGTAAATTATACAGAAAGCCGCCATTTTATAACAATTGAAATTCCAGTGTATTCTGCTTTGTGTGTACATAATAATATAACATTTTTAAGTTATGTAGGTAGGAAATAACACTATGAGGTTTCGTTAATTAATGTTGAGTTGTTTTTGACTCACCTCATACTTCTTAACTCCCTTGTAGACCCGGGTTTCTTCACTGCATTTGTGACATTCTCAATGCTGTATCACGTTCACAACTGACGTCCAACGGCCTCCTCTCCTGCAGACTGACCTCCGTGCCATCTGATGGCTGACCAACGAACTTCCAAATCAATCCCCTCTCCTTATCACTGGGTATTTCAAAATTCATAGTTATATTTTTATTTTTGCATATGTAAATTTTTCCCCAAATTGTGAGTTCCTTCGGTTTTTCCAATTGTTTAAGTAATTTTGTTTTGGTTTCTATTCTGTGTTTTTCTGATTGGGCATGTGCAGCTATTGTAGATTTTTCTGTTTCTCCATTTTTAACATTTCTGAGGTGTTCCTTTAATCTTGTATTTAGATTCTTTTTGTTTTTCCTATGTATATCCTTTCACAATCTTTACAGTTAATTTGATAAATTCCCAATTTTTGGTGGTCTTCAAGCTTTTCATTTTTGTTGGTTTTTATGTATGAGGTGAGTCAAAAACAACTTAACATTCTTATTTAATTTATTAAAATTGTAATTATATCATTAATGAGTTGTAATTATATATTTTAAGATTCTCCCATATAACTTATATGCTAGGAGATACACATATTTTTATTTTCTTTATTTCACAGTCCTGTGCTGTGAAGAACATGGAGTGTACGAGGTGAAATGATGTACAACTCATTTTAATTTTATTAATTTGAAAGGCTTGTAATGCTAAAAAACATATACATTGAGGGCTTTCCTTTCTAAAGATTGTTCCAAATATTTAGCATCACTTATGGATTTCAGTAAGATCCTGGTTATTCAGGTCAAGACTTGTGAAAGAGTCATAAGTCCATTGACCGATAAATTAATAAATTACAATAGGAAATAACCGTTCCAAGGAAAATACCATGTATGTAGCAAAATTTGTATAGATTCAAATACTGGAAAGACTAAATTCATTTACCTACTTTGGATATACATTAACATATTTGGATGAATTAGACATAGCAAATAAAATTATCATCATCATCATAGTACATTCACAAATTTAGGCCATTTGTTGACCTGTTTCGGCCTCAAGAGAAACACCATCCAAAAGTCTTTTGAGTGGACGTCCTGGTCTTCTTCTTCCTGCAGGTTGATATCTTAACATATGTTTGTGTATTCTGTGATCTTCCATTCGATGAACATGTTGTATCCATCTTGACTTATAATCAGAAATTTTGTTTTCTAAAGATTCCATGTGTAATTCTTCTAAGATGTCTTCATTTTTTTGTGATCTAGTAGTGTGTATCCTGCAGTCCTCCGAAGATATCTCATTTCAGCAGATCTAAGTCTCTGTATATCCTTCTGTTTCAACGTCCATACTTCGCTACTATACAAAAGAGTTGGAAGAGCCAGTGTTTTATACACTTTTAATCTTGAATGCTTTTGGACTAACTGTGGCTTGAAGATAGAATTTATTAACCCTAAAATTCTTAAAAATTTAGATATTTTTGCATTTACATCCTTTTCTTGGGGGGCACGCCGTAGCGTAGTGGTTAAGGCACTGAGCTACAAGCCGGAGGGTCGAGGGTTCAAGTCCCGTTGGGGTCAGGATTTTTAAACTGACCCAAACCCTCTGGTGGCACTATGGCCCTGTGGTCGACTCAGCCTCTAACTGAAATGAGTACCAGACGCTTGTTCTGGGGTAAAGGCGGCCGTCACGCAGGGCTGACAACCCGGCTGACATAAAGTGCCGATTGTCTAGAAAAAGTGGGAGCCTTAACCTCCTACTACCCCAAGGGCCTCCTGAGGCCTGTTGTGGGATCACTTTTACATCCTTTTCTTCTTCATATGAGATATTGCATCCTAGATATGTAAAATTATTCACCTGCTCCAAAATTTTATTGTCCAGTACAATTTTTACCTCTTATTAATCTTAATAAAACCATGGGAATAATAAATTCAGTAATGAAACCTTCGCTAGTCCAGAGAGATACCAGAGTATGATTAAAATACAAAACCTTAGAAAACCCCGCACTTTGCTATGGCAGTGAGGCATGGAGAAAGGAGAAGAGAGCAGGACAACTTCTAATGAAATGAGATTCATGAGATATACAGCAGGATGTACCAAATGGGACCACAAATGCAATGATAATATTTTGAAGGAATTATGTTTAGAACCGATCCATCAACTTTTCCAGGCTGTTGAATCTTATATTTTCGGCCCTAGATGTTGACCATCTTTTAGTTGACCGAAAAACTTTGTAAATCAAATCTTTTTCCCTTGAGAATTTCAAAATTCATAATCTTGTGCTTTTGAAGGAAGACAATCTTCCACGACTTACGTTGATAATGGGTGTAGTGGAAAGTGTGCATCCTGGTAAGGACAGCCTTATAAGTGTCCTAACTATACGCACAAGAACTGGCACGTTTAAAAGGCCATCAATTAAAGTATGTCTTCTATCAAAGGATGAATAACATTTGGCAATTGTAAAGTGTTAGTTTGTTGTTATATGCAATCTTTCGGACTCAAAGATGGGGAATATGGAGACTATTTCAGTCTATTATGTTATTGTGAAGATATTATATTTTTCAATAAACATAATAGACTGAAATAGTCTCCAAGTGTTTTCTCACTGTTTTAATAATTTAGTGTTTACGTTGATTTTATGTATTTCTGACCGGACATAAGCAGCTACTGCAAATTTTTCTGTTTCTACATTTTTTACATTTCTAATGTGTTCTTTTGTTCTAATAGTCAAGTTCGTTTTACCTATTAAATCTCCTTTTCGTTTTTTTAATTTTTTGAAATCAATGAATTTTGAAATTCCCAGAGAAAGTGAATAATTGGGGAAGGACAAATCTGCAGTAGCTGCTCATGCATGGTCAGAAAAACATCAAATTAAAAAAAAGGCCAAATTCCATCCATCCATAGTAATTCTGCCTGAGGGCAGATCTTTCACTGCAATCGTAGCATTTTCATGCTATGCTTACAGCTTTACTAGGGAATTGTAGGTGTGGTAGCTTCCTGTTGCTTTCCACACCGGTGAAGGAGGAGGATGATGATGATGGCCATATGATTTCGGGGACCGTTTGGGCCTTAAAGTTTTCCTGACATTTGTCTTGCAGGCGAGGAAAAACCCCGATAAAAATCTCGCCCAGAAAATTGCCCCGACTGGGGATCGAACCCGGGCCCGCTGCGTGACAAGGCAGCACGCTACCTCGAGACCACAGTGGTGGACCAAATTAATAAAACAAATAGAAAATTCAAGAAGCTGACGGTTTGCATAAAAAATCTATGTTAAAAGAAATGGAAAGGTGAAATGGTAGCAGAGTGCGTGGTTTTGTTTCTTTCTGTTTAGAAAAGAATGTTGTATTATATTGGCAGTAGTTCAGGTGGTCGTCGATTCAAAATTTTTGAACTTAAGTTTTGGTTCTGGATTCAAGTACCAGAACAGAGAATATACTCTGAGTGATCTTAAATGGTTTTTGGAATTCCCAGGGAAAATTATTTGAAATGGGGTTCTTCAGTCTACTAACAGAGAACAGGAGTTGGCTCTTCAAGAGGATATAACAACGGTCGTAAAGTACTGATGATGGAACCTAATTAGGTCCTGAAATCATTTTAATAAGGAGGAGGATATGAGGTGAGGTGATACAATTTTTCTTAAATAAATAATACCTCATAGTATTAATTCCTAAAAAGTCAACCACAAAAATTCCTTTCTTTTTATTAATTTTATGAGAAGACAATATGGTGGAATGAGGTTATGGAATGAAAATTACATATTACATTGATGAAAAATGAAAGATGGTAGAGTTATTGATATTGAAAGTTTATAGTCACATTTTCTAATGAATATTAATATATTTGTAAATACATAATATATTGAAGAGCAATATTTATTAATATAATAAATTTAAGATCTATACATTATGAGGTTTTCTTAATAAGAATGAAATGAATCTTGAATTCTTCTTACCTCATACATCTATGAGATAAGAAGAATTCATGATTCATTAGCAATATTTATTATGAAGTCTGATATTTTGGATATGCAAGTCATTGATTTTTTGGTATAATACTGTGTATAATTTATGATAATTATTTACTGTTGTCAACCAATGATTTTGTTCAATCTGAATCTTCAAATTAACAAATAATCCAGATTGGAGTTCAAGTTTAGAATACCTTGACCCACGATTTTCCATACTATATTCTTGTAATTCTGTTGCTCCATGTACCTCTTCCATCTTTACTAATTTCTTACTATTTTAAGAATTTTGCAACAATACTTGTAACTTTTTTATAATTATTAAATATTTATCTATATATGCAAATTGTTGCATTTACTCAAATAATAATTTTTTTCGAAGTTCTATAGAATCACTGATGTGTATGTGTGAATGCTTAAAGAAACTTCCACTAGATGGCAGGGGTATCTGTGAAATTGGAATGACAAACATTTAAAAATATATTTTAATAAATGGTTGTTCACTCACTTCTTTTTTCTTAGGTTCCAATGTGATAAATTAGTGTACATCAGTTTAGTTAACACTTTTTCTTCCTTCCAAGTATTAGGCCAAGGCCTGTTACCATCCTATAGAAAATTCTCCCTCCAGCGTTTCATACGACGGCCCAGTGATCTTCGTCCTCTTGGTATATAATTATAAACAGCTTTGGGGATCCGATTTGAACTCATTTTTTTAAGATGGTGTTTTCAATTTAATTGGTACTGTTTAATATATTCCAAAATTGGCGTAGTCTTCAATTCTTTTAAGATATTGGTGTTCCTTTTCCGATCCCATCTGGTGTAACCGCTGTTCTGCGCATGAATCTCATTTCACAAGCCGTTATTCTGCTTTCATGTTGTCTTTTTAGTGTCCATGCTTCACTACCATAGGTCAACCCTGATCTAGCCAAAGTGTTATATAAACGTAATCTGGTGTTTTTTTGTACAAGGGATGGTTTCATAATACTTCACTAAATAATATGGATTAATTAATTTTATTAAGTTAGGAAGGGGAAGTTGGTGTACATCCATTTCTTATAAACATGTTTGGGAATTTATTGCGAAGGTTGGTCATACCGATATCACACGTCTGCCTTCTAATGGAAGTTTCTTTAAGCATTTGTGCATGCACACTATGATTCTGTAGAACTTAAAAAATTCATTGGTCGAGTTAATCTAAACTTTTCCCCACTTCAATACTATACTTGCCATAGCGTGATTTGTACAAACCTATCTTATTGTTTTTATAGGTGAAAAAATGGCACTGGAAAATTTCAAACTTTCTAAAGACATTTACAGGATTTGCCTATTATTAGCTATTACTTATTTTTCACATGCTAATGTCTATTTACTTACATTCAGATTAAATTTGAAAGGCAAAAGAACATCCTAATAATGGACATAACCTTCTAATATCCATTTTATCAACTGATTAATATCAATTATTTTCATGCAATGATTTGATTAGTTGAGACAATCTATTTTTGTATCTCTAATTAGGAAATTTAATAATTTTAGATACATATGTGAATATATTTAATAAAAATCTATTAGAGCTTTATTTATATTTAATTAATGTTGGGAAGTAAACATTATGAGGTATAATCATTAAATTTCATCGGAGAACATATTGTTTAAACAACTCACCTCATAGGATTCATGCTTCCATGATATCGCGATTTCAAACATAATCATGTTCATCGTCAGCCATAACTCCGACTGATGAAATTCTTCGGCCGTCAACTATTCTATCGTCGCCATCTTCAGTGCTGCCATCTATGGTTGAATTTATGAACTTCGAAATCAATGTAATTTCGTTAGGGATATCAAAATTCATTGATCTATTTTTGTTTTTCTGAATGTATATTTTTTCCCAAACTGTCAATTCCAAAGGTTTCTCTACTTGTTTTAAAAGTTTAGCTTCTCTTCCAATTTTATGATGTTCTAATAAACTATGTGCAGCAATTGCAGATTTTTCAATTTCACAATTTTTAATATTTCTGAAATGTTCTTTTGTCTGAAAATTTGGAAATTCGGACAAAAGAACATTTCAGAAATATTAAAAATTGTGAAATTGAAAAATCTGCAATTGCTGCACATAGTTTATTAGAACATCATAAAATTGGAAGAGAAGCTAAACTTTTAAAACAAGTAGAGAAACCTATGGAATTGACAGTTTGGGAAAAAATATACATTCAGAAAAACAAAAATAGATCAATGAATTTTGATATCCCTAACGAAATTACATTGATTTCGAAGTTCATAAATTCAACCATAGATGGCAGCACTGAAGATGGCGACGATAGAATAGTTGACGGCCGAAGAATTTCATCAGTCGGAGTTATGGCTGACGATGAACATGATTATGTTTGAAATCGC
Source organism: Diploptera punctata (assembly GCA_030220185.1). Classification (NCBI taxonomy): domain Eukaryota; kingdom Metazoa; phylum Arthropoda; class Insecta; order Blattodea; family Blaberidae; genus Diploptera; species Diploptera punctata. Next base: position 976,204 of record JASPKZ010007730.1, read on the forward strand.
GATATCATGGAAGCATGAATCCTATGAGGTGAGTTGTTTAAACAATATGTTCTCCGATGAAATTTAAGAGCTTTATTTATTAAATACATCATGGGTTTTCCTAAAGTGAACACCAAATCAATTGATTAAATATGTTAATTATTACATTTTTTAAAATTGATAAAACTTTAAAACAATTTCGGGGATTCAATGCCACGGTACCACATATATACATTAAAAATAAATGGAAAACATATAATGTATTGTTATAGTATGTGAATAATTACCTAACACACACACACACACACACACGCACGTGTGTGTGTATATCCATCCATAGTAATTCTGTCCGAGGGCAGGTTCTTCACTGCAATCATAGCATTTTTCATGCTATGCTTGCAGCTTTACTAGGGAATTGTAGGTGTGGTAGCTTCCCATTGCTTTCCACACCGGTGAAGGATGATGATAATGATAAGGATGATGATGGTCATATGATTTCGGGGACCCTTTGGGCCTTAAAGTTTTCCTGACATTTGTCTTACAAGTGAGGAAAAACCTCACCCAGAAAAAACTGCTCCGACCTGGGATCGAACCCGGGCCCGCTGCATTACAAGGCAGCACGCTACCTTGAGACCACAGCGGTGTGTGTGTGTGTATATATATATATATATATATATTAATTTTTTCTTAAAAATGTGACATGTCTTAAAATGAAATAAGAAGTTGAGCTCAAAGTAACCTAAAAGTACCATTTTTACAATGTAAATATGTATTAGTCATAGATAAGATAGTCAACTTATCACAAAAACTCGCTTATAAACGAGTGAATGCCTAATTAATCTGGTGTACTAACTCATCCATTTTCTCAACCTAATTTGCCCAAACTAACACTAACTTGCCTATTTTCTTACCCTTACTTCACTAACTCAACCAAACTTGCCCATTTTCTCACTCTAATTTGTCCAAATTAACACTAACTCACCCATTTTCTCACCCTAAGTTGCCCAAAGTAACACTAATTTGCCCATTTTCTCATCCTAAATTGCCCAAACTAACACTAGCTTGCAAATTTTCACATCCTAATTTGCCCAAACTAACACTAATTTGCCCACTAAAGTCTCCTGGGATAGAATCCACTTATATGTGATTAAACATGTTGGCAATTTGGCTCTAGCAGGAATGTGTGTTATGTTGGCCAACATGATGCTAGCAGTCACTTGTTCTCTGATCGAATATTCACAGGTGGTACCATGGCATAGAATAGCCAAGCATTCTCTATACCAGGTTTATTAATAAGTGCTCACTAGGGGTTAAAAGATGTTCCATACTTCCTATTCAACCCTACATCAGACAGGCTTACAAGGTAAGACACTGCTGCTCATTTGTCAGTTGGGTTGTTTCATTGTGAGTCCACCTGTTGCGGGTAGGAGGAAGGGGCCGCCTTTTCATACCTAGTGAGCACTAATTAACAACCCTGCTCTATATCTATAATACTGTATTCATTGAATTTTAAAATGTTTTTGGATAGAAAAATTACATTTACGGGGTGAATCATAAATATGGCTATACGTTTGAACGCGTTGTGTGATGAAAATATTACCATTACAGGAAATATTAAGTTACCGTTGGAAAGGCAGTTATTCAAATTACAATGGAATAAAACAAAACAGTGTAGAACTTACGTCATTAGTCAAAATGGCATTGAATATGCAGCAGCAAATTACAATTTCTGCATGGGCAATAACGTATGTTAATGATCATGAGGCCGCAAGACGTGAGTTTAACGTAGCATTGCAGCCGTCGATTGTGGGGAAGTGGAGAAAACGACTGCTGAAAACGGGAAGGATGCAGAAAATCAAACCTCCTGGAAGGCCTCGCATTAGCACGGATGCAGTAACAACGAAGAGAATTGGGAGGCGTTCGACGCTAGCCCACAAAAATCAACCGGCCAAGCTGCACGTGAGGAGTGATTTGTTTTGTTTTATTGTAATTTGAAGGATTCCCTTTCCAATGATAACATCATATTTCCTTTAATAATAATGTTTTCGTTACAAAATGCGATCAAACGTATAGCCATATTTCTGAATCACTGTATTTCATGCTACGACAAATTTGATATGTTTACGTTATTAAAATGAGTGTGGAAAATTAACTATATCTTATAGTGATAATGTCCTACAATATTAATATTTTCTTTTTTATGATACAGAAAAAAATTGTCATTCTTTCTAGCTAGATAACTAATTTTTCACAATTTTGGAGATATCCCACTTTACCCACCCAAGATGGAGATCTCTCTCTCTACACACCCACCCGAGATTTCTGATAGAATCTCCAACCAATTATGTATTTATACCCAATTCATTGAAAATTATGCAGGGTGTCTGTAAAGTCACTATCCATTTCTTTGAAAACGCTATTTTTTTCTTTTCTTTGCATACTGTACACTGTTGTTTAGTGCAACATGTTTAGCACGGATGAATGGGTTGTTATTGTTTGTGCACGGGTACGCGGATTGTTATATGTGGACGCCAGAGCTGAATTTACCCATAAATAACCCCCAACAAAGTTATACATTCATCTGCTTGTAAACAAATTTAAGCGTGCCAGCAGTGTGTGATAAGGCACGTCATGGACAACCACTCGTATCAGCAGAAACAGTAGTAGGTTCAAATTACCAGTGATAGTCCAAAAGTATCAACTTGACGCCTCAGTAGGGAGTTGAATGCCCCTCGCAACACAGTGTGGAAAATTCTACGTTTCACTCTACGAAAACGCCCTTATCACGTCTGCTTGATTTACGGAATAAGTCCCTGGCAGACACCACGCGCATGCGCTAACAAACGCGAAGCTGTTTCTCTATGGAATATCACGATGCAGCCAACATTATACATGCTATTTAACGAACCTAAAAGCTAACCTAATGCAATTTAGGTACTCTAACCTGTGAAAGGATGCAACTACAAAAAAAAACTAAAATTCTGAATTGCATACCCTATCTTGGCTGCACTGTTGTTGTGTAGAATATTCTTAAAAATCAATATGGCTTCCACGTCTTCATGTTGCGTATATAGTTATTTATCATAGAAAAATGTGTTCAAATAATCGTTAGAAAAAAATTAAAATTTGTTGTGAATGGTGGGAAATAATTTGAAAATTAAACCCTGTTGGTGCATGCGCATGGTGTCTGCCTCGGACTTTGAAAGAATTCACACTGCGTTTAATGGAAACATAAGCCTTCAATTGCCTTATTTGCTTATAGATGGCATGCGGTCAACACACCGGCTCAATGAGACATCTAACAGGCAACCAAGGTGTTACTTGGACATTAATGTCGGTAAATTTTGCTTAGAAGCCTCTTTATTCAGGCTTAAGGATCTTTTACGAGCCTGAAAATCTTCAGACTCGGGACCCATGGCTTAAACCCCTCCCGGAGGATTTGCTCCTTGGATTTTCCTAAAAAATCCATTGACTCTGGCCAGGTTTGAACTCGCGACCCTCGGAACTGGAGGCAAGGAGCATAACCACAAGTCCGTGACCAGCGGTCATGTAGAAAGGCAGTGGAATATGTGTAAACTTCACAATAACATTGATTTTTCAATCATTGCTTTCCTTCATTGAAATGGACAGTGACTTTAGAGACACACTGTATTAATTTATCCAGTAAAACAGTTGTCCAGGTACATTGCAACAGTTGGTAATATTGTACTATTAACTAAAGGCTGTCCGCTCTTAAAGTGACCCTTATCGAAACAAAACCATGTGACCTGCTCGCTTTTCATTGGTTATGGATACCGAACGTATGATATAGAAGGGGTAAGTACACAAAAAAAGTAGTTCCCTACATTAAATTAATATTTTTGTTCTCTGAATGTCCTTGTTATTCTTCGTGAATGAAAATAATAATATTCAAAACATGGACAATATTCCAAAATATGCCTGATCAATAATTACAACTTTAAATACTTAATTATAAATGGATGATGTATTTGAGTCATGCTTCAGTCGATTATGATGCAACAAAATGGCTGAAGATGTCGAGCCTTCTATTGCTGTATCGCCATCTAAAATTTTAAAACAATTCTGGCAAACTTTTGACTAGTGGTCAAAACACAATTAATTTAAATATATTTCACAAGTTCAGTGAAAAATCTCACCTGTTTTCTTGTAATCTACTCTATTCAACGATCACATGCCTTACAAAGGTCTATTTCACACGTGCTCCCTGTCAGTGTAACGGTAATTGTGGCGCGAATGGCGGAAGAATACAATTGGCGTTTGTTTATATTAGGATCACTCCAAGAGCGGATAAGGTTCATTGTTCTTCTTCAGTCTCTAAATTTGGCAGCGAGTCCATTGTGAGACTTTATTGGATGTGATGACGACGAAGCCCATCGCAATTGTGATAAATGTGCTATCACTATTGTTTCCATTAGAATTGAGACAACGAACCACAATGGAGCATATTCGAATGTTATAAGTCCGTATACATTGTAGGAGAACTGGGAATAATCCCACGGACAGGCGTTGAATTGTTTCAAAACTAGACCCGTAGAGAATTCCCATAAGTAGACCCACACTAGATAACACACTCCACGAAGGAAGAGAGGCAGTTCCGATTGCTTGCATGTTGCGTAAATTCGTTCCATAACTATTCCTGATATTCCATATATAGGCAAGGACCATATACTGGTGTAACCTGCAACAAACAAACAAAAATATGCATCATCGTGAACAAATCCGTTTTAGGCCATGTGACCTGTGACGGCAAACTTAACGAAGATGGTCTTAATCTTTCCACCGATGTTTTGGTCTTCCTTAATCCCTATATCCAGTTGGAGTATGTTGCATCGCCAATTTTGGAGTATCTTTATGCAGTAAAAGCTCTTATTCGCGGGGGATATGTTTCGCAAATATACCGCGAATATGGAATAGTAATGTGTATGGGTATGTAGGGGATACGTTCCAAGGTTCCGAAATAAAATAAAAATTATCATAAGTAATGCCACGAGTGATTTCCAAATTATCGATAAATTCACGACTCACGAAGTGAGGAGTGAATTTATCTAGAGAATTTCGAAATCAAGAGTGGCATTTGTTAGGACTATTTAACGAATCAAATTAAGCTGTTTATTCACAAATCATTATTTAAATGTAGTTATTTTAAAACGTTTATATATTTAATGTAAACGGCTATGATTGAAAACAAATGAGAAACGATTGGTACGCTTCATTTGCTTCTTTTGTTCATCACTGCAACCAGATCATATTATTTATTGCCAAAGGAACGCAATATTGTGAGAATGCACTCTAGTGGAGAAAAAATGAAACGCATCAAACTGTGTATTAATTCATTTCTGATGTCGTATGATGTAAATATAATTATATTTTTCTGGAATGTTATTACCTGGGAAAAAAATGCATTTAAGAAAGTGCAAACAGTGGTTTATTTTTTTGGTGGTATAATCAATTGCTACAAATGTTTTTATATTAACTCCCGCATGCGCTATGTGTTGACATTCATGCACTATATATACAATCTGGTAGCCGTATTTCTTAGAGAGTCAGTCACTAAAAATAATGCTATGGCCTATTCAGAATGTTAAAAACGGAGGTGCTTTCTTTATTATGATAAACTTTAGTTGGTAAATTCTAGGCGAAACACGACCATGATTGGTTGTAAATAAAAAATCATTGAAATGTGATTGGTCATTAACTCCCATTTGGGGCTTAAATAGTCAAAATAAAATCAATCAATTAATGAGAGATTTTGAACAATTTATATTAATTATTACTGTCAGGCTTAGACAAGGGCTTAAAGAACTTAGTAATTTTTTCCTGCTGTTTGCGGTTTTATAAGGTCTTTCAATTCAGCGATAGAATTCCTTATTTTGTCTTCGGATTTCTTGATGAATCGTACAGTTGATTCATTAACATTGAAACAGCGTGATATAGATGCAAACGACTCGCCAATGGTCAAGCATTTCTATTTTTACTTTAAGCGGCAACAATTTTTTTCCTCTATGAAACTAATTTTTTTTACTCGATATTATAAATTGACAACAAAACAGCAGAGACACGTGCTATTCAATCAAAATTATTGCAACGAATGACAAGTTGAAACAATAAAACACCGATCATGGCGAGGCCGGCATTTATCAACGGACATACCGGCGGTGGCTTTTAACAACAAACTTTAGGCTTAATGACAATAAGGCTTGTTTTACTTTGATATTAATTTGTCCATTTGGTTTGAATCGCCCATTGTAAAAACCGTCTTGATACGTGCCTGCAGTACAAAAAGTTGCCGATGTGTTAATAAAGGTTACTAATCCTTATACCGACTACTGGATCCGCGAATAAAGACATTTTTAGCCGCGAATACAGGATCTATGTCGCAAATTTTTAACCCGCGAATATGGGAATCGCTAATAAGGACATTTCACTGTATATAAAAATGTGTGTTAGTCTGTCCCTTATGGACTCAAAACTACTTGACTGATTTGCATGTTATTTTTCTCATCATTTAGAGAATTTTTCTAGGACAATATTAACGTATATAACATATTACCCTACGAACTCTAGGGCCGGAGCTAAAAAGGGGAGGGGGAATCGGTGCACTAACAAAATCGCTTTTTGAACGCTTGAAAAATCCAAGGAGCAAGTCCTCCGGGAGGGACTTCAAGCCGTGGGACCTCGAGTCTGAAGATTTTCAGGCTCGTAAAAGATCCTTAAACCTGAATGAAAAGGCATCTAAACAAAATTTACCTAGTTTTACTGTCCTAGTATTACCTTGGTTTCCTAGATGTCAGCATGAGGCGGAACGCTGACCACGAACCACTCAAATGACATCTATACGAAAACAAGTGTAACTAAATTAGTATGGTTCAAATTCTTCCCTGTAGGGGAAGAGCACCTAAATCTCTGTAAAGGAAACATGGACTTACAAAATTACAAAATAAATGGCTTTCACTGCCTAAACAATAACAAGTACACCAAATTAATGTATACAGAATCGAACATCTAAAAAAAAATATACAAAAAAGTCTCCGACAGCATATGTCTATCTTTTACGGAAACTCACAATAAGCATTTTCGTCTTTCAGCTCATTGATGCAAAGAAGATATAAGTAGATTCCCGGGCATCGCCGGGTAATCAGCACGGGGAGCCTAAAAATAATTATGATATAAATTTATAATTAATTTTCTTTTTACTTGTTCACCTAAATATAAAAACACATTTAATTTATTTTGGCGCAGCAGCGCAAGCCGGGTATTATAGTAGGTACATAAAAATACACGAGTATTCGAATGCGTCGTTGCGTCAACATTTCAAAGTAATCGGTAAAGAACTTTCGGAGATTTAAGATTTTGAACAAACTAATATTTACATTATATATATATATATATATATTTGGGAAATTCTTTACTGTGAGTAGGTAGTTAAGAGATGTACCTGGAAGCTTCCAGTTGCCGCTGACCACAAACTCCCAGCCGGCAGTGAAGAGGACTTCGATGAAGAAACCATGCAGTCCATATATGTACAGTCTGAGCCACAACGCGAGTTTTGAACCCTCATGATGCGCTTGTGACCTACGAAGCATCTCTGCTTCTGCAATAACATTCAAACAATTATAACTGCATTGTCTTGGGTGGTAAATAATAATAATAATAATAATAATAATAATAATAATAATAATAATAATAATAATAATAATAATAATAATAATAACTCACTGACACTATCGAATCCATAGGTTCATGGCCGCTCTCCATACATCCCTATCCTGAGATAATTTTTTCAATCATTCTTTGTAATGTCAGCCCAAATCATGTTAATAAAATTCTCCCACCTCATTCGTGGCATGTCGACTGGGCGCTTTCCCTCTGGTTTCCTTACAATGAATTTTCATGCCTCTCTTTCACTCCCCATTCGTGTCACGTGTTCTGTTCATCGCAGTCTACGAGACTGAGGTAAAGAGAGGAAGAGATTATTATTATTAGGGACCTATTATTATTATTATTATTATTATTATTATTATTATTATTATTATTATTATTATTATTATTATCACCATAATTAAAACTTTTGTAGGAGGAGAGATGAACAGACAGGCGAATGGAGAAGATTGCATAACAATAAGCTACATTATCTTTATGAGGAACAAGATATAATAAAAATGGTTATGTCTCGTAGACTGCGATATGCAGGACATGTTGCACGAATAGGGAATGAAAGAGGGGCTTAGAAGCTTCTTGTAGAAAAACCTGAGAGAAAGCGCCCAGTAGGAAGGTTGAGAATGAGATGGGAGAATGGCTTTATCTATGATTTGAGAGAAGCAGATTATACAGCTGATGATTGGAAAACATTAGGTGAGGATGTGGATGTGTGGAGATCTTATGTTCGCGCGGCCTTGAGCCTAAGGATTCGATAGTTCCAATAAGTGAGCGAGGATAGATTAGATAGGTACTACTTGGCGATCTTAACATTTTGTTAGCGTGTTTCTGATAAGTTGGCAATTTTGATTTAGCAATAATAAAAACATTCATCCAATGATAAACCGGAATATTTTTGGGTTTTTACATAAATTTGTCGTTTATTTTCAAGGTGTTTATTGCATTTATTTCGAAAAAAACATAACCTATATAGATTCGTCAAATAATTATCGGAACGGGCCAACAGGCCCATACCTTGAAGATGATGAATTATTGACATAGGCCTACTGCTACAGTAATTTTTGCGTTTTTTGTTTTTATTTGATAAGTGACATAGTTTCCCCTAGATGTTTTCGGGAGGTTCCGTGTTCAAACCTCGGTGCGAACCAATCCGATTGAGATTTTTTCCTGTTTTTATCAGTCAAGGCAATTGCTGGGTTTGAATTTTCCAGAACGCATTTCATCATATTCATTACTTCATTGTATTATTATACATAAATAAACATTACCTTAAATGTTAAAGCATCTATAAATAACTCAAATTACAAAATTATATTGTTGAAAATCGAGTTATTGTGTATTGTCAATTTGGTAACATCTTTTTGTTTCGTCTTTGTTTATAATCAAGTGTTGGCGACATTGTTTATAGCCAAATAATATATTTCCTTCACTTCGTATTTCTATTATACCGCACGGGTTTATGGTCGCAGTGTGTTTACATCAATTTTGAATCGAATTAGGTCTATTTCTCTTTTAATATACTATATCGTGTATTTATTATATATCGGTATATTACGTAGTTATATAGGCTAAAAATTCAGTGAAATGTTATTCTTAGGAACGATGCATTTTATGCGTTGTGCGGGTGTATTAAGAAAGTTGTGCAGTGTTCAAGTTTTTGTTGCAGCCAAGACGAATGTTTTTTTCCCCACGCGTATACGTATCACGTGATAACAAACTAAGGTGAGTTTATATGAAAGATATATTCAGTAATTTACTAGTTCATGATTATTGTAAATGTTTACTATTAAAGTAACTACAGATTAGTTTACTAGTAATCTTGTACTCGTTGCTTATGTCGGCTTGTGTTAAACTATTGTTAATGTTCATAACTAGGGCTCTTAAGTTGAGGCCCTATAAAATACCTAAAGATATCCTAAAAAAGGCCTAAAACTGAAAAGAAGGACGCAAAATGGCAATTTAAATTAAATAATAGTTTTAATTCCAACTAGGCTACATGTTTAATGAATATAATAAAATAATGTTTAAAAAGTACAAAATTCTAGTGATTTGCAACATACACTGCGAAATAAAAAAAAACTGATGAATGAAATACTTCTTCTTTCATACTGTATATATATATATATATATATATATATATATATATATATACATATAATGTTGAATTAATACATATATATATTTTTTTTAATTCAACATAGTTTGAAAAATAATTCTGTGTTGGTTAAAAAAAGTTCTTGGAGAATTTAGAAATAATTTTTTTTCCACCTACGCTACGTCTCGCGCCGTAGCCGAGTTATTAAGGCAAGAGGCTTGGCGCAGAGCTACGGGACTTGCTCTGGTTCGAGTCTCCATGGGGGGGGATTTTATCATGAGATTTCGGCCAGTATGGGACCGGTGCCCACCCAGCATCGCGAGACATTTGGGTAACTACAATAAGTAGCGGCTCCAGGTTGAGAACACCTGCTATAATAGCTGGGGGACCCGACATGCTGAGCACATGTCAGCCCTATAGTGGCAGGATGATCGTCTACCTGTGTGATTAACATGTAGATGTGAGGCCAGCAGCCGGATGGTAGGCCAAGGGCCTTCTGGGCCTGTCGCATACAATGGGGCTTTTTACAATGAATTCAGCGGACCCGCTATTGACATCCTGGAGAAATAAATTCAAATTCGTATAACTAGAATTATATTTGGCTAGAAGCACAACTAGGCTATACAAATGATGTAAATATAATCGAAAGAAGGTAAATTTGCAAAAAAAAAGCCTCCAAGGCCCAAAAAGACGCTAAAAAGGACCAATAAGCCAAAAAAGTCATAAAAGGAAAGAAAGGACATATAAAAAAAACATCATTTTTGACCTACAATTACCCAAAATGTAGGCCTATATATTATGTTGGGCGTGGCGTAGTGGTTAAGGCACTGCGCTACAAGTCAGAAGGTCGAGGGTTCGAGTCCCGGTGGGGTCAGGATTTTTAAACTGATCCAAACCTTCTGGCGGCACTATGGCCCTGGGGTCGACTCAGCCTCTAAAGGAAATGAGTACCAGGCGCTTGTTCTGGGGGATAAAGGCGGCCGTCACGCAGGGCTGACAACCCGGCTGACATGAAGTGCCGATTGTCTAGAAAAAGTGGGAGCCTTAACCTCCTATTACCCCAAGTGCCTCCTGAGGTCTGTAGTGAATAATTACCAGAGAAAAAAAAATATATATTGATTTTTCCCCCAAAAAATGTTAAAAATGCCTTAAGGTATAGTGAGAAGTTGTGCTGAAAGTAACCTAAAATCAACATATTTACAATATAAAATATGTATTAGTCATTGTTCAGATAGTGTAGCCAACTTATCACAAAAATCCGCTAACAAACAAGTGATCTGGTGTACTAACTCGCTCATTTTCTCACCCTAACTTGTCCACTAATGTAAATGGACTCTTGGGATATAATCCCCATATATGTGAGCAAACATGTTAGCAATTGGGTCTAGCGGGAACACGTGTTATCACATTGACAACGCGACGCTGAAAGTCACTAGTTCTCCGATCAAATATCTACTGGTGGCCGGTGGCATAAAATAGCCAACTAAAACAGTGATTTCCATAAAATAGAATCTTTCTGTTCCTAACCCAATAGTTGTATAAATAAACTTGAAATAATTGCTTTTGATTCGTGCAGTCCATTTAATAGAAGATTCATGTTTTGTAAGATATAAAGTAATCCATCTCTCTAGTAGTGCCTGCTTGTACGTAGTACTGCAAACCCGCCCACACGCTATCTATTGTCTTTAGCTCGCCCAACAAATGTTACGCTAATTTTTCAGTACAGTAAATGCCCCTTATTCGCGGGTTAAACATTTGCGGCATAGATCCTGTATTCGCGACTAAGAATATCTTTATTCGCGGATCCAGTCGGTATATTAGAACGATTAGCATCCTTTATTAACGCATCGATAGCTTTTTTACTTCAGCCACGTGCCACGGCGACTTTTACAAAGAGCAATTCAAACTAAATGGACGAATAAATATAAAAGAAAAACAAGCTTTATTATCACTAAGCTTGAAGTTCGTTGTTAAAAGCCACCGCCGTCGTATTCCACGTGCCGCTATGTCCGTTATAAATGCCGCCTTCTCCACGGTCGGTGTTTTATTGTTTCAACTTGTCATTCGTTGCAATATATTTGATTGAATAACACGTGTCTCTTCTGCCTTGTTGCCAATTTATAATGTCGAGTAAAAGGAACGAAAATTAATTCCGAAGCGGAAAAAAATTATTGTTGCCGCTTAAAGTAAAAACAGAAGTGCTTGACCGTTTACGCGTTGGCGAGTCGTTTGCGTCTATATCACGCTGTTTCAATGTTAATGAATGAACTGTACGATTCATCAAGAAATCCGAAGACAAAAAATGAGGAATTCTATCGCTGAATTGACAGCTGAATAGCAATCTGAATTGAAATACCTTTTAAAAGCGGCAAAACAGGAAAATATTACTAACTTCCTTAAGCGCTTGACTAAGCCTGACAGTAATAATTTATAGAAATTGTTCAAAATATCTTATTAATTGATTTTATTTTGATAATTTTTATTTATTTTAGAGTCTTGGAACGTATCCTCTTATACCCATGAAAAACAGTCTTCTCAATAATACATTCATTAAATCGCGTAAGAAATTGTCTACCATTCGCTCTTAGGAAATGTTAGTAGAAACACTTGCAGTGCCCCATTTTGATTATTGTGACACTCTTTTTACAGACTTAAATATTATTTTCACTCAAAGACTTCAACGTGTTCATAATTCTTGCGCACGTTTTATTTGTGGTATTCGCAAATTTGATCATGTTACACCGTCCCTGGAACAATTATCGTGGCTTCGTCTAAGAGATCGTAGAACTGTCCATTCTCTATCCCTTCTATATAAAATACTTCACACATCATCGCCTAATTATTTATCACGCCGCTTCATCAGACTATCCGACACACATAATCTTGACACTCGATCCCATCAGCAAATTGTCCTTTATATCCCTTCTAATCACACTGTATACTATTCATTATCTTTTACGGTCTCACCAAAACATGGAATTCCCTTCCGCCCTATGTCAGAGACTGTCAAACTATAACATCCTTCAAAAACAAACTAAAGAATTGTTTAATAACAAACTGACGTATACACCTCACTGATAGTATTCTTTTAACAATTAATATATTTAATTATTTATGAAAATAATATTAAGATTAACAAATATTTTCTTTTGTTTTAAATAGGCTATTGTATAATCGTAAAATTAGTTTTATATATCTCATTATTTTTCTTTGTTTTTTATATACATTAGACAGGGACAATTTAATATGTCTTGCTTGTAGCCTATACATTTTATTGTTAGTTTTAGTCTTAATTTTAACTAACAACTTTATTTTCAAATACTCGTAATATTTTCGCCTCTCTTAAAGTAAGAGTCCACGTTTCCCAATAATAGTAATTTATTAATTTAACAGGTTTCACAACATCTTGTGTCCAATAACAACAATAACAATATAATGCATATTTACATTTTTAATATTTGAAGGAAGTGACACTATGGAGTTTATTTTAAATAGCAGGAGTTGGAATATTCATGACTCAACCTCATATTTGTAGATTTCTTGAAGACCTAGGTTTTGATGTGTTAAGAATCATTATCAGTTCTTTATAACTGTTGAATCGGCGGTACAGGATCACCAACCACCGATTCAACAGTTAGAAAGAATTGATAATGATGCTTGAAGCGTCGAAATCCAGGTCTTCAAGAAATTTACAAATATGAAGTGACTCGTGAATGTTCTAACTCCTGTTATTTAATATATACATATATTGTACGAGTTCGATAGTACCAGTAAGTTAGTTAATAATAATAATAATAATAATAATAATAATAATAATAATAATAATAATAATAATAATAATAATAATAATAATAATAATAATAATCTTCTTCTTTTTCCTTCCAAGTATTAGGCCAAGGTCTGTTACGATCCTATAGAAAATTTTCCTTCCAGAGTTTCATAGGACGGCCCAGCGATCTTCGTCCTCTTGGTATATAATTATAAACAGCTTTGGGGATCCGATTTGAACTCATTCTTTCTAGATGGTGTTTCCAATTTAGTTGGTACTGTTTAATATATTCCAAAATTGGCGTAGTGTTCAATTCTTTTAAGATATCGGTGTTCCTTTTCCGATCCCATCTGGTGTAGCCCGCTGTTCTGCGCATGAATCTCATTTCACAAGCCGTTATTCTGCTTTCATTTTGTCTTTTTAGTGTCCATGCTTCAGTACCATAGGTCAACACTGGTCTAGCTAAAGTGTTCTATAAACGTAATCTGGTGTTTTTTGTACAAGGGATGGTTTCATAACTTGATTAATAATTCCCAAACTTTTCATCCCGGATAGAGAGATGATGATAATAATAATAATAATAATAATAATAATAATAATAATAATAATAATAATAATAATAATAATAATAATAATGGTGATGACAATTTGGAATGAGAATATAGTGAGGTTGCATGATGTAGGCCAAGTGTTGATAAGAGAGGAACTACATGTTGATAAAAAGGAGGAGGAGAGATAAACTGGAGCAGACGCTTCATTTAGTTTTGCTGCGACATTAAGTCCATTTGTAACCAGGACTTGACATTTCTTCGAGTCAGGAAGCTCTCTGTTATATACATTCACCATGAAGAAGTAACGGAAGGTTTAAAGGTTATGTCATGCATTTTATTTTTCTCATCCCTCTAACGTTCTTAGTGGCGCTAGACTTACAACTTGGTCTTAAATGACATCTAGACTGTCACCAATTATACCTTTTCCTAGCTAAGTTCCAGTTACAATGTAAACAAACCAGATGTATGGACTACATTTTCATTGGTCGAATAACTGCTTTATCTTAAAGCGTTTAAGAAAATGTAGTTAACTTCCTTACACTTGAAATAGAATAAAAATAATAAAGTTATACATTATCTAGCACATGTCTATGTAAGTTATATGGGATAATCTTAAAATATATAATCATAATTTATTATCTTAATAAATTAAATAAATAAGCATTTCATTGTTTAATTGACATTTCAATTGTTTCAGATGACAGCTTTTTTATTTTTATTCAATGCCCCAGGTTGTATTTCGACATTTCTGGTGTTCTCTCCTGGCATTGGCTTAATTGTACTTCTGAAGTTGGGGCACCTGAAAGGCGGAGTTACAAGGGGAGTTACGTTACCCCGATGATATGATGGGAGATAAATGATAATGGAGCGCCAGGAGAGTTCTTAACCTGAACTTAACCTAACTTCCAGACCATGGGCAACCACAGGAATAATTAATTCCCTTTAAGGAAAAAATCCTATGGTTTGACAAGGAATCGAACCTGGGACCTCATAAACAGTAGTCAGTAACGCTGACTAGTAAGCCCATGAGGCTGGTCTTTAAAGCACTAAAAAGGGAAATCTTTGAAAAAACGGAAAGAAACATATTATTTTGAACGTTTTCAAATTGTTTAGGGAAAAATATCCTACATTAGTTAGTGAGGATATGGTGAAAATAATAGCAGAATTTACACGCGAGTTAAAAAAATAAGCGTATATTCTGCTCATACATTTAATTAAACTGCAAACGAAGGATATCTATCGACATTATGGAGAAAGCGTAAACTTCTGATTAGGTAAGGCTATATATAATTTGTTGTCAATAATGAATAAGAAATG
Organism: Diploptera punctata; assembly: GCA_030220185.1. Classification (NCBI taxonomy): domain Eukaryota; kingdom Metazoa; phylum Arthropoda; class Insecta; order Blattodea; family Blaberidae; genus Diploptera; species Diploptera punctata. The sequence continues at coordinate 991,592 of JASPKZ010007730.1, forward strand.
GAAGTTACTAATTATTGATGCAGTCTTGTCTTGTATTAAGTATTATTTTCGTAAAATACGATGTTGCCTAAGAAAAATGTTTGTATCATTGACACTTCCATCACTCATATGGCGGGTAAAAGTAGCACCACAATTTGGCGGAATGATACCTTAGGCAATTTCGTTTACAGTAGAACTAGAACTTAGCTCGGGTATAAAATACGAGTAGCTCAACGATCACGAAAAACTATAGATATGGCACTAATCTCTATCAATATTAACATTTAATTTTTCACCCCCCTTAGGGATGATATAGGTCAAGCTTGGGCTTAAATGTCAACGCCAGTTACAAACGAGATTAGTGATCCCGAAAATAAGGTTTTATCATATAGGCCTATATATCCATCCATAGTAATTCTGCTCGAGGGTAGGTCTTTCACTGCAATCATAGCATTTTCATGCTATACTTTGCAGCTTTACTAGGAAATTAGAGGTGTGGTAGCTTCCCGTTTCTTTCCACATGGGTGAAGGATGGTGATGATGATGGCCGGATGATTTTCGGGGACCGTTGGGCCCTAAGCTTCCTGACATTTGTCTTACAGGTGAGGAAAAACCCCGAAAAAACCTCACCCAGGAGCCTGTATCCCGACCGGGAATCGAACCCGGGCTCGCAGCGTGACAAGGCAGCACGCTACCTCGAGATTACAGCGGTATATATATAATAAAACCATCAAAGTTTTATATGATTTTCATAAATACTTATTTTATTTCTCTACAACTCAATGGTATTAATAAGCAATTTTCGAGTTTTCGCAATTAAACTCAGTATATGCTTTAAAATAGATTCGGGGAAGCTATTCTCCAAAAATCCGCGAAATCCTACCATTAGAAGTGGGGGTTTACAGGAAACCCGGAATTAAAAAAATCGCCCTACCTAAAGCAATTTTTGCCTCGTCACAATGTTTTCCATATAGTTTAATTAACAGTAAAATTAGCAATATATCCGGTAAGATCAGTAGTTTAATTTAATATATTTAATGAAGTAAATAAGAAGTAAATATGTATTATTTTAATTACTTCCATATTATACAACATTTGCAATAGGTAATAAATAACATATGGTTGTGCATGATTTGTTTTCACTAGAGTCGGACACTTTTAAATAAATAATCAATTGAGTTGGTGTTTGTTAAATTGTTAAATTTAAAATTTAAAAAAAATGTTGTATTGTTGCTTAGGTCAGTTGATATGTACTATAATAACACAATTCATAATTTGTTAACATGTCTGAAGAAGGTACAGTGTACCGAAACAGCTGTCACTGAATTATATCTTAATAAATATGAAAATCAAATAAAACTAAGTTTTATTTTTATTTAATTAACTTTTAAATAAGCTGGCAGTAGAAAATGTGTTTCTCCAATTTAATATATTTCCTTAAACAGTAAAATAAATTAACTCACTGGCACAATCGAACCCGTAGGTTCATGGCCGCGCGGAAATAAGCTCCACACATCCCTATCCTGAGCTAATGTTTTTTAATCATCCCTTATATAATATACTTCCCTCATATCATGGTTAATGTTATTCTCTCACCTCATTCTTGGTCTACCAACTGGACATTTTCACTCTGGTTTTCTTATAAGAAACTTACATGCCCTTCTTTCATTCTCCATTATTGCCATATGTCTTACCCATCGCAGTCTACAAGGCTTAACTGTTATTATACCTGGTTTCCTATAAAGATCATGCAGCTCTGTTATGCAGTCTTCTCCATTCATCTGTCTGTTCATCTCTCTTTGGTCCAAAAAGTTTCCTAAGAACGTTATTCTCAAATACTCCTAACCTTTTCTCCTCCCTTAAAGTAAGAGTCCAAGTTTCGCATCCATATAATATAACTGGGAGAATAACAGTTTTATATATTTTCTGTTCAACGTTTTTTGAGAGAAGTTATGACGACAAGAGTCCCAACAGCAAAATTTGACCATAAATTCGACTTGCTGAGAAATTCGCTTAGCTTACGCATTTCCTGTGCCATGTCCTTTTTTTAAACATCTGTGCTCAAATTTCAACTCTTTTGGTGACTTATACAGTTAACACTCTGTGTATTCAGAAGAAGTAACGGAGGGCCATAAAGTACGACATTTGGAAACCCAGGAAGTGTATAAAAATGTAAAACATTTCCTGATATATGTGAGTCCATGTAACATGTAAATCTCACATTCAGCAAGGGTCATAATTCCATCTATATGCTCTGCATATTGGACCGTAAGAGTATAAAACTTTATATATTCACTTTTTTCCTTTTTTTAAAATAATGGAGATCATAATACTTAAATAAGAGGATATTTGTAGACACACGTCTGAGCCATAAGTTAAATTTATTTGAATTTGATTACAATTTCGTGCGAGCGGACCAACAGATATCAACTGGTTTGAATTGCTGAAAAGTTGATACAGGTTTCAAAACACGTTCGTCTGAAATATGATTTAGAGTTATGCTATAACATCTTACATACAAATGTAGTCATTTCCCAGCAGCAACTGGATTTTAGAGGAAAAGATAGCGATGCAAGTTGTAACTCTTCCCAACTTTATGTCGTGTGTGAGCCCAGATAAACTCGTCTCTCTCCTTATCCTTAACCACTGAATCACAAATACTCGAGCATTATTATTATTATTATTATCATCATTATTGAGTCTCCAAATAATGCGAACCTATTTTACTTTCCTGTATGCCAGGGTTTTAGTTACAATACAATTAATATTTTACATTCATTTACTTACTTACTTACTTACTTACTCACTGGCACTATCGAACCCGTAGGTTCATGGCCGCGCAGACATAAGCTCTCCATACATCCCTATCCTGAGCTAATGCTTTCCAATCGTTCCCTGTATAATCTACTTCCCTCAAATCATAGTTAATGTTATTCTCCCATCTCATTCTTGGTCTACCAACTGGGGTTTTCCCTCTGGCTTCCCTACAAGAAGCTTCCATGCAAGTCTTTCATTCCCCATACGTGCAACATGTCCTGCCCATGGCAGTCTACGAGACTTAACTGTTCTTATTATATCTGGCTTCCTATAAAGACCATGTAGTTCATTGTTATGTAGTCTTCTCCATTCACCTGTCTGTTCATCTCTCTTTGGTCCAAAAATGTTCCTAAGTAATTTATTCTCAAATACTTGTAATCTCCTTTCCTCCCTTAAAGTAAGAGTACATGTTTCGCACTCATATAGTATAACTGGTAGAATAATAGTTTTATATATTTTCAGTTTAACGTTTTTTGAAAGGAGTTGGGACATCAAGAGTCTCTGCAATGCATAATAGCACGCATTTCCAGAATTGAGCCTATGTTTAATTTATTTGTGCATCTCATTCCTGTTTGTGATTATTGTTCCTAGGTATTTGAATTCAGCCACTTCCTCAAAATTTCCCTCATTTGTCATTAGCTGTCCATTTCCATTATATACTGAATTTCTACCTGTGACCACATATTTAGTTTTACTGATATTTACTTCCAGTCCTAATTTCTTAGTGTTACTCAATAGTGTGTGCGTGTTGGCCTTTAGTATCTCCTCGCTATCGGCCAATAGTACTACATCATCAGCATAAACTAACAGCTTATTAATACCATTCAGTTGTAAGCCTTCCTCATTCTCTAAAGATTTAATGGTATGCTCTAGTACAAAATTAAATAGTAGAGGAGATAGTGCATCTCCTTGCTTCAACCCATTCTGGATTTCAAAAGTGTCCGAAAACTGTTTGCCGACACGCACCCTACTCTTTGTGCCATTTAGACACATTCGTATAAGATGCTTAATTTCTAGCGTTACATATCAGTAATAAAGTAATGTAATATGAATAAATAAATAAATAATAAATAAATAAATAAATAAATAAATAAATAAATAAATAAATAAATAAATAAATAAATAAATAAATAGATAAACAATCCAAAAACTAACTCAAAGTCTCTTAAAAATATAATAGATGAAGTCATACAGCTTCCTATAGCAGTGTTTCTTATATAAAATACTAGTTAATACCCGGGTTGCTTGAAAAGTAATGTGTTTTATGTTTAGTTGAATAAATAAAAGGAAAAATAATTTATAAATTGATATAGTAATTAATTTTAGATACCCATGCTGATACCCGGCGTTGCCGGGGAATCTACTTATCCCGACCTTCTTGGCATAAATGAGTTGAAAAAGAAAATTCGTTATTGTAAGTTATCCGTAAAAGAATACCCGCCGTGTGCTGCTACGCTTGCCCGGGAATCTACTTATCCCAATCTTCTTGGCATCAATGAAACACAAAAATAGTTATTGTGAGTTATCCGTTAAACACATGCTGTCACAGACTTTTTTGTAGAGTTTTTTCAGATATTCAATTCTGTGTACATTAATTTTGTGTATTTGTTATGGTTTAGGCAGCGTAAGCCATTTAAGCTTCCGAAAATGGATTTTTTCAGGTTTTCTTACAAAGGGAGGACAATTTTAAGGGTGAAGGGGTTGAGTATTATAACTCTCTTATAGCCTATGTTCATCCCGGGAATCTTCTGAATATTTTGCAAAAAGCCCCATCACAATCGGATGAACGGTATGTCAGCGCATTAAATACGAACAAACAAACAAACAAACATTCATTTTTACATATTATATTTGACAAAGACAGTTTAAAGCTATTTTGGCAATAATCTAATTTAATAATAAATTCATTACTTTGGGAATCAAATGCGGGTCATTCAAATAACAATTGTGATACAGTCTGGCTGGAGTTTTTGCAAATACATGCACCTGTACCTATTTTAAATCGTTCCAAATAATGTCCAAATTTACCGTGTCCAGTCATAAATTGTGTTAATACGTTCTACGTATTTGTACTTTAATCGGCCAAATACTGTTGGAAAAAATAATGTTCTTGCTAAAGCACCATTACTACTGTTTTACAACACTGGTATTAACATTTTGTATAAGATATTTTCTTAACACTTCTTTAAAATATGATAGAGGACAAAATGAGTAAAATTAATCCATTCCATGAATTAGCAGCTGGTTAGGCCATTCTATAACTAATGGCAACACTGCTATAACATCACAAAAATTATTTAAGTTACATTTTGACGTTACTAACTGCATTTATACTCCTGTCAAGTCAATTATAAGTTGCCAAATCCTTGGAAGATGCGATACTCCATCTGCATCATCATTTCTGGATATCAAATCTTGATTGAAATCGAATGCCTCGTAGAGGTTCTCTGATCTTTGAGAATAAGTTATAGACACAAGGGCTCATGTCTGGTGAATTTGATGTGTGTTCGAGTACTTCCCAATTCTATCTTCTAATCTAATTCTACTGAACATTTTTTAGGGCGGTATTACTTACTGACCGGCCACGGTGGACTAGTGGTTATGCTCCTTGCCTCTGGTCCCGAGGGTCGCGGGTTAAAACCCGGCCGGGGTCGATGGATTTTTTTTAGGATGGAATAATCCAAGGAGCAAGTCCTCCGGGAGGGACTTTAAGCCGTGGGTCCCGAGTCTGAAGATTTTCAGGCTCGTAAAAGATCCTTAAGCCTGAATGAAAAGGCCTCTAAGCAAAATTTACCGAATTTTCCCGTCCTAGTACTACCTTGGTTTCCTAGATGTCAGTATGAGGCGGAACGCTGACCACGGAGCACTTAAATGACATCTGTACGAAAACAAGTGTAACTAAATTAGTATGGTTCAAATTCTTGCCTGTAGGGGGAGAGCGCCTAAATCTCTGTTAAGGGAAACATGGGCTTACAAGATACAAGAAGATTTCTTATTAAATGGGAGAAACAGTGAATGTATTTTCAAAATATTACTATTTCAAGACTTTCAATATTATAGATTTATACAAGAAAGACTGTTCAACAACATACCACAAGATTACAATGGTCACCACTAGGATCGCCGATTTACAACAGTGTTGCCATTGCTTTTAGAATTCCTTAGTACTTACTCGCAATCAGTTAATGTTATTACTATTATTGTTATTATTAATATTATTGTTAGTGTTATTATTATTGTTGGACTACGATGGGCAGGATATATGGTACGAGTTGACATGAAAGAGAGACATGGAAGCTTCTTGTAGGAAAACCAGAGGGAAAATGCTCAGTTGGTAAACCAATAATGAGGTGAGAGAATAACATTAACCATGATTTGAGGGAAGTACATTATACAGGGGATGATTGGAAAACAAAAAGGGCTCGATGACACGACCATCGACGTCAACACAGATACGGTACCTCCGTAGACTCCGTACCATGTTCTGGTACACACGATCACCAAATCCTTGGTCCTGCAACATCTTCCGCAGCCATATCCCGCATCAGTAGGTCTTCCTCGGGTGCCAGAAGGATCTTGTAAATCAAGGATTTCATGTGATCCCACAAATAGTAGTCTAACGGGGTCAAGTTGGGAGAACGTGCAGAGTCTTTGGCGCAAAAAAAAATGCGGGAGATTTGAACGAGTGTGTTATTTTATAGTAAATAAATAAATAATAAATAATTATTTATTTATTCTGGCAGAGTTAAGGCCTTAAGGCCTTCTCTTCCACTCAACCAGCACAAATACAAATAAATACTTGACAAATATAGATATACACTATACTAATTATAAACAGTTAAAGATACATTGAATGTAGCAATGTAAATTTCATGTACAAACATAATTTTATAGGATAATAATAATAATAATAATAATAATAATAATACGATAATAATAATAATAATATAAATATGATAAATTATACGAGAAACACCAATCTTGTAAATCAAGGATTTCATGTGATCCCACAAATAGTAGTCTAACGGGGTCAAGTTGGGAGAACGTGCAGGGACTTTGGCGCAAAAAAATGCGGGAGATTTTACGTGTAGCTGGAAAACGTTACGTTTTCTGACATGAATTCCTAAGCTAAATGTAATCGAATTGGTCCCCATTACAAGTCCTCAAAGTATGTAATGGGAATTTAGTTACACCCTGTATATACATCACGTTTGTAAATTGTCAATAATATTATCAATAATTGAAGAATTTTCTCGATTTAGACCATTTTCTGAGAAATAGCATGTGTTTGATTTCACTTTCTTCTCCAGATCAAATGACCGACCAGTTAACTGTTTTTGCGCGGTTAGCGTGAATGACTGTCATCCCAGGAGTTCTGGGTTCAGTTCTTCGTTGTTCAATACAGTGTGTTCTGAAAATGGTTCCAATATTTTATAGAGGAGATTTTTTTTTGTCTAATGTCATCAGATTTTTCTAACGACATTTCTGCATTTCTCTCTTAGGATTGGTGGAATTGTAATCCACTTCTGAGATTGTGGCGCTTGGAAGGCGGAGTTACGTTACCCCGAGGATGTGGTAGGTGATAAATGATAACGATGCGCGACGAGAGTTCTTAAACCTAAACTAAACATAAATTCCAGACCATTGATGATTTAAACTTTTTTGAGAGAAATTGGGACGCCAAGAGTCCCTATAATTCATAATAGTATGCATTTCCAGAATCGAGTTTATGTTTAATGTCTTGTGCACCTCATTTCTATTTGTAATTATTGTTCCTAGTTATTTGAATTCAGCCACTTCTTCACAAAATTTTCTTATTTATAATGAACTGTCCATTTCCATTATATAATGTAATTCTTTGTGTGAACATGCATTTAGTTTTATTGATGTTTACTTCCAGTCCCAATTTCTTAGTGTTATTCAATAGAATGTGCGTGATGGCCCGTAGTATCTCCTTATAATACTACACCATCAGCATAAACTAACAACTCATTAACACCTTTGAGTTCAGTCTATGAACAATAATTACCAACAGGAATGAGGTAGCTACAGAAATAAATTAGACATAAGCTCAATTCTGGAAATGCATGCTATTATTCATTACAGGGACTCTTGTCGTCTTTAATTATATCAGAAAAATTAAACTGAAAATATATTAAACTGTTATCTCCCAGTTATGTTATATGGATGCGATACATGAACTCTTTTTTTAAGGGAGGAGAACAAATTAGGCCTCCGAGTATTTCAGAATAAAGTTCTTAGGAACATTTTTGGACCAAAGAGAGACGAACAGAGAGGCGAATGAAGAAGACTACATAACAGTGAGCTGCATGATATTTACAGGAAACCAGATATAAAAGAATAGTTATGTCTCGTAGATTTTGATGTGCAGGACATGTGGCACGAATTCGGAATGAAAGAGGGACGTGGAAACTAAAAAAAGAGGGGAAAATTGCCCAATATGCTGGCTAAGAAGGTAGTGGGAGAATAATATTAACAATGAACTGAGGGAAGTAGATTATACAGGGGATGATGGGGAACATTACCTCAGGATAGGGATGTATGGAGAGGTTATGTCCGCGCGGGAATGAACCTATGGTTCGATAGTGTCAGTGAGTTAGTGTACAATTTGCTAAATGTATGAGATCAGTTACATTTACTTGGTTTACATCGATTGTGTCTGTAATTATCCAGTCTACTAGGTTAGGTTGTGTTATCCAGTCTACTAGGTTAGGTTGTGTTATCCAGTCTACTAGGTTAGGTTGTGTTATCCAGTCTACTAGGTTAGGTTGTGTTATCCAGTCTACTAGGTTAGGTTGTGTTATCCAGTCTACTAGGTTAGGTTGTGTTATCCAGTCTACTAGGTTAGGTTGTGTTATCCAGTCTACTAGGTTAGGTTGTGTTATCCAGTCTACTAGGTTAGGTTGTGTTATCCAGTCTACTAGGTTAGGTTGTGTTATCCAGTCTACTAGGTTAGGTTGTGTTATCCAGTCTACTAGGTTAGGTTGTGTTATCCAGTCTACTAGGTTAGGTTGTGTTATCCAGTCTACTAGGTTAGGTTGTGTTATCCAGTCTACTAGGTTAGGTTGTGTTATCCAGTCTACTAGGTTAGGTTGTGTTATCCAGTCTACTAGGTTAGGTTGTGTTATCCAGTCTACTAGGTTAGGTTGTGTTATCCAGTCTACTAGGTTAGGTTGTGTTATCCAGTCTACTAGGTTAGGTTGTGTTATCCAGTCTACTAGGTTAGGTTGTGTTATCCAGTCTACTAGGTTAGGTTGTGTTATCCAGTCTACTAGGTTAGGTTGTGTTATCCAGTCTACTAGGTTAGGTTGTGTTATCCAGTCTACTAGGTTAGGTTGTGTTATCCAGTCTACTAGGTTAGGTTGTGTTATCCAGTCTACTAGGTTAGGTTGTGTTATCCAGTCTACTAGGTTAGGTTGTGTTATCCAGTCTACTAGGTTAGGTTGTGTTATCCAGTCTACTAGGTTAGGTTGTGTTATCCAGTCTACTAGGTTAGGTTGTGTTATCCAGTCTACTAGGTTAGGTTGTGTTATCCAGTCTACTAGGTTAGGTTGTGTTATCCAGTCTACTAGGTTAGGTTGTGTTATCCAGTCTACTAGGTTAGGTTGTGTTATCCAGTCTACTAGGTTAGGTTGTGTTATCCAGTCTACTAGGTTAGGTTGTGTTATCCAGTCTACTAGGTTAGGTTGTGTTATCCAGTCTACTAGGTTAGGTTGTGTTATCCAGTCTACTAGGTTAGGTTGTGTTATCCAGTCTACTAGGTTAGGTTGTGTTATCCAGTCTACTAGGTTAGGTTGTGTTATCCAGTCTACTAGGTTAGGTTGTGTTATCCAGTCTACTAGGTTAGGTTGTGTTATCCAGTCTACTAGGTTAGGTTGTGTTATCCAGTCTACTAGGTTAGGTTGTGTTATCCAGTCTACTAGGTTAGGTTGTGTTATCCAGTCTACTAGGTTAGGTTGTGTTATCCAGTCTACTAGGTTAGGTTGTGTTATCCAGTCTACTAGGTTAGGTTGTGTTATCCAGTCTACTAGGTTAGGTTGTGTTATCCAGTCTACTAGGTTAGGTTGTGTTATCCAGTCTACTAGGTTAGGTTGTGTTATCCAGTCTACTAGGTTAGGTTGTGTTATCCAGTCTACTAGGTTAGGTTGTGTTATCCAGTCTACTAGGTTAGGTTGTGTTATCCAGTCTACTAGGTTAGGTTGTGTTATCCAGTCTACTAGGTTAGGTTGTGTTATCCAGTCTACTAGGTTAGGTTGTGTTATCCAGTCTACTAGGTTAGGTTGTGTTATCCAGTCTACTAGGTTAGGTTGTGTTATCCAGTCTACTAGGTTAGGTTGTGTTATCCAGTCTACTAGGTTAGGTTGTGTTATCCAGTCTACTAGGTTAGGTTGTGTTATCCAGTCTACTAGGTTAGGTTGTGTTATCCAGTCTACTAGGTTAGGTTGTGTTATCCAGTCTACTAGGTTAGGTTGTGTTATCCAGTCTACTAGGTTAGGTTGTGTTATCCAGTCTACTAGGTTAGGTTGTGTTATCCAGTCTACTAGGTTAGGTTGTGTTATCCAGTCTACTAGGTTAGGTTGTGTTATCCAGTCTACTAGGTTAGGTTGTGTTATCCAGTCTACTAGGTTAGGTTGTGTTATCCAGTCTACTAGGTTAGGTTGTGTTATCCAGTCTACTAGGTTAGGTTGTGTTATCCAGTCTACTAGGTTAGGTTGTGTTATCCAGTCTACTAGGTTAGGTTGTGTTATCCAGTCTACTAGGTTAGGTTGTGTTATCCAGTCTACTAGGTTAGGTTGTGTTATCCAGTCTACTAGGTTAGGTTGTGTTATCCAGTCTACTAGGTTAGGTTGTGTTATCCAGTCTACTAGGTTAGGTTGTGTTATCCAGTCTACTAGGTTAGGTTGTGTTATCCAGTCTACTAGGTTAGGTTGTGTTATCCAGTCTACTAGGTTAGGTTGTGTTATCCAGTCTACTAGGTTAGGTTGTGTTATCCAGTCTACTAGGTTAGGTTGTGTTATCCAGTCTACTAGGTTAGGTTGTGTTATCCAGTCTACTAGGTTAGGTTGTGTTATCCAGTCTACTAGGTTAGGTTGTGTTATCCAGTCTACTAGGTTAGGTTGTGTTATCCAGTCTACTAGGTTAGGTTGTGTTATCCAGTCTACTAGGTTAGGTTGTGTTATCCAGTCTACTAGGTTAGGTTGTGTTATCCAGTCTACTAGGTTAGGTTGTGTTATCCAGTCTACTAGGTTAGGTTGTGTTATCCAGTCTACTAGGTTAGGTTGTGTTATCCAGTCTACTAGGTTAGGTTGTGTTATCCAGTCTACTAGGTTAGGTTGTGTTATCCAGTCTACTAGGTTAGGTTGTGTTATCCAGTCTACTAGGTTAGGTTGTGTTATCCAGTCTACTAGGTTAGGTTGTGTTATCCAGTCTACTAGGTTAGGTTGTGTTATCCAGTCTACTAGGTTAGGTTGTGTTATCCAGTCTACTAGGTAGGTTGTGTTATCCAGTCTACTAGGTTAGTGTTGTGTTATCCAGTCTACTAGGTTAGGTTGTGTTATCCAGTCTACTAGGTTAGGTTGTGTTATCCAGTCTACTAGGTTAGGTTGTGTTATCCAGTCTACTAGGTTAGGTTGTGTTATCCAGTCTACTAGGTTAGGTTGTGTTATCCAGTCTACTAGGTTAGGTTGTGTTATCCAGTCTACTAGGTTAGGTTGTGTTATCCAGTCTACTAGGTTAGGTTGTGTTATCCAGTCTACTAGGTTAGGTTGTGTTATCCAGTCTACTAGGTTAGGTTGTGTTTATCCAGTCTACTAGGTTAGGTTGTGTTATCCAGTCTACTAGGTTAGGTTGTGTTATCCAGTCTACTAGGTTAGGTTGTGTTATCCAGTCTACTAGGTTAGGTTGTGTTATCCAGTCTACTAGGTTAGGTTGTGTTATCCAGTCTACTAGGTTAGGTTGTGTTATCCAGTCTACTAGGTTAGGTTGTGTTATCCAGTCTACTAGGTTAGGTTGTGTTATCCAGTCTACTAGGTTAGGTTGTGTTATCCAGTCTACTAGGTTAGGTTGTGTTATCCAGTCTACTAGGTTAGGTTTGTGTTATCCAGTCTACTAGGTTAGGTTGTGTTATCCAGTCTACTAGGTTAGGTTGTGTTATCCAGTCTACTAGGTTAGGTTGTGTGATCCAGTCTACTAGGTTAGGTTTTGTTATCCAGTCTACTAGGTTAGGTTGTGTTATCCAGTCTACTAGGTTAGGTTGTGTTATCCAGTCTACTAGGTTAGGTTGTGTTATCCAGTCTACTAGGTTAGGTTGTGTTATCCAGTCTACTAGGTTAGGTTGTGTTATCCAGTCTACTAGGTTAGGTTGTGTTATCCAGTCTACTAGTTAGGTTGTGTTATCCAGTCTACTAGGTTAGGTTGTGTTATCCAGTCTACTAGGTTAGGTTGTGTTATCCAGTCTACTAGGTTAGGTTGTGTTATCCAGTCTACTAGGTTAGGTTGTGTTATCCAGTCTACTAGGTTAGGTTGTGTTATCCAGTCTACTAGGTTAGGTTGTTTATCCAGTCTACTAGGTTAGGTTGTGTTATCCAGTCTACTAGGTTAGGTTGTGTTATCCAGTCTACTAGGTTAGGTTGTGTTATCCAGTCTACTAGGTTAGGTTGTGTTATCCAGTCTACTAGGTTAGGTTGTGTTATCCAGTCTACTAGGTTAGGTTGTGTTATCCAGTCTACTAGGTTAGGTTGTGTTATCCAGTCTACTAGGTTAGGTTGTGTTATCCAGTCTACTAGGTTAGGTTGTGTTATCCAGTCTACTAGGTTAGGTTGTGTTATCCAGTCTACTAGGTTAGGTTGTGTTATCCAGTCTACTAGGTTAGGTTGTGTTATCCAGTCTACTAGGTTAGGTTGTGTTTCTCCAGTCTACTAGGTTAGGTTGTGTTATCCAGTCTACTAGGTTAGGTTGTGTTATCCAGTCTACTAGGTTAGGTTGTGTTATCCAGTCTACTAGGTTAGGTTGTGTTATCCAGTCTACTAGGTTAGGTTGTGTTATCCAGTCTACTAGGTTAGGTTGTGTTATCCAGTCTACTAGGTTAGGTTGTGTTATCCAGTCTACTAGGTTAGGTTGTTGTTATCCAGTCTACTAGGTTAGGTTTGTTATCCGTCTACTAGGTTAGGTTGTGTTATCCAGTCTACTAGGTTAGGTTGTGTTATCCAGTCTACTAGGTTAGGTTGTGTTATCCAGTCTACTAGGTTAGGGTTGTGTTATCCAGTCTACTAGGTTAGGTTGTGTTATCCAGTTCTACTAGGTTAGGTTGTGTTATCCAGTCTACTAGGTTAGGTTGTGTTATCCAGTCTACTAGGTTAGGTTGTGTATCCAGTCTACTAGGTTAGTTGTGTTATCCAGTCTACTAGGTTAGGTTGTGTTATCCAGTCCTACTAGGTTAGGTTGTGTTATACAGTCTACTAGGTTAGGTTGTGTTATCCAGTCTACTAGGTTAGGTTGTGTTATCCAGTCTACTAGGTTAGGTTGTGTTATCCAGTCTACTAGGTAGGTTTGTGTTATCCAGTCTACTAGGTTAGGTTGTGTTATCCAGTCTACTAGGTTAGGTTGTGTTATCCAGTCTACAAGGTTAGGTTGTGTTATCCAGTCTACTAAGGTTTAGGTTGTGTTATCCCATCTACTAGGTTAGGTTGTGTTATCCAGTCTACTAGGTTAGGTTGTGTTATCCAGTCCTACTAGGTTAGGTTGTGTTATCCAGTCTACCTAGGTTAGGTTGTGTTTATCCAGTCTACTAGGTTAGGTTGTGTTATCCAGTCTACTAGGTTAGGTTGTGTTATCCAGTCTACTAGGTTAGGTTGTGTTATCCAGTCTACTAGGTTAGGTTGTGTTATCCAGTCTACTAGGTTAGGTTGTGTTATCCAGTCTACTAGGTTTAGGTTGTGTTATCCTCTAACTAGGTTAGGTTGTGTTATCCAGTCTACTAGGTTAGGTTGTGTTATCCAGTCTAATAGGTTAGGTTGTGTTATCCAGTCCTACTAGGTTTAGGTTGTGTTATCCAGTCTACTAGGTTAGGTTGTGTTATCCAGTCTACTAGGTTAGGTTGTGTTATCCAGTCTACTAGGTTAGGTTGGTGTTATCCAGTCTACTAGGTTAGGTTGTGTTATCCAGTCTACTAGGTTAGGTTGTGTTATCCAGTCTACTAGGTTAGGTTGTGTTATCCAGTCTACTAGGTTAGGTTGTGTTATCCAGTCTACTAGGTTAAGGTTGGTGTTTATCCAGTCTACTAGGTTAGGTTGTGTTATCAGTCTAACTAGGTTAGGTTGTTGTATCCAGTCTACTCAGGTTTAGGTTTGTGTTATCCAGTCTACTAGGTTAGGGTGTGTTATCCAGTCTACTAGGTTAGGTTGTGTTTATCCAGTCTACTAGGTTAGGTTGTGTTATCCAGTCTACTAGGTTAGGTTGTGGTATCCAGTCTACTAGGTTAGGTTGTGTTATCCAGTCTACTAGGTTAGGTTGTGTTATCCAGTCTACTAGGAGGTTGTGTTATCCAGTCTACTAGGGTAGTTGTGTTATCCACCTCTACTAGGTAGGTTGTTTATCCAGTCTACTAGGTTAGGTTGTGTTATCCATCCTACTAGGTTAGGTTGTGTATCCAGTCTACTAGGTTAGGTTGTGTTATCCAGTCTACTAGGTTAGGTTGTGTTACCAGTCTACTAGTGTAGGTTGTGTTATCCAGTCTACTAGGTTAGTTGTGTTATCCAGTCTACTAGGTTAGGTTGTGTTATCCAGTCTACTAGGTTAGGTGTGTTATCCAGTCTACTAGTTGAGGTTGTGGTTATCCAGGCTACTAGTTAGGTTGTGTTATCCAGTCTAATAGGTTAGGTTGTGTTATCCAGTCTACTAGGTTAAGGTTGTGTTATCCAGTCTACTAGGTTAGGTTTGTGTTATCCAGTTCTACTAGGTGAGGGTTTGTGTTATCCAGTTACTAGGTTAGGTTGTGTTATCCAGTCTACTAGGTTAGTTGTGTTATCCAGTCTACTAGGTTAGGTTGTGTTATCCAGTCTACTAGGTTAGGTTGTGTTATCCAGTCTAAAGGTTAGGTTTGTTATCCATCACTAGGTTAGTTGTGTGATCAGTCACTGTTAGGTGGTGTTATCATCTACTAGGTTGTTGTGTTATCCGTCTAGAGGTTAGGTTGTGTATCCAGTCTACTAGGTTAGGTTGTGTTATCCAGTCTACTAGGTTAGGTTGTGTTTCCAGTCTACTAGGTTTGGTTGTGTTTAATCCAGTCTACTCGGTTTAGTTTTTTGTTATCCGTCTACTATGTTAGGTGTTTGTTATCCAGTCTACTAGGTTAGTTTGTGTTATCCAGCTACTAGTTCGGTTGTGTTATCCAGTCTACTAGGTTAGGTTGTGTTATCCCTCTACTAGGTTTAGGTTGTGTTTATCCAGTCTACTAGGTTAGGTTGGGTTATCCAGTCCTACTAGGTAGTTTTTGTTTATCCAGTCTACTAGTTATGTTGTGTTTTCCAGTCCTACTATGTTTAGGTGTGTTATCCAGTCTATAGGTTGGTTGTGTTTATCCATCTACTAGGTTAGGTTGTGTTATCAGTCTAACTAGGTTATGTTGTGTTTATCCATCTACTAGGTTAGGTTGTGTTATCCAGCTACTAGGTTAGGTTTGTGTTATCCAGTCTATACTAGGTTAGGTTGTGTTATCCCAGTCTACTAGTTAGTTGTGTTATCCACTACTAGGTTAGGGTTGTGTTACCATCGACTAGGTTAGGGTGTGTTATCCAGTCTACTAGTTTAGGTTTTGTATCCAGTCTACTAGGTTAGGTTGTTTATCCAG